>CM069448.1:75734208-76071474 GCA_035610835.1 Ophiura sarsii | reverse complement strand
ATAGTCACTTGTGGAAGTATGAGGCCATATTTGTTGTTCATATGGATTGAATAGCGTAATAATATCATGACCAAGAATATCCCGATTTGATAAAATGTCACGTCTTTAAAGCATACTGGTACTTCTTTCTTAACACTTTCCACACAGATATAAGTGTTACCATACACAAAACAGATTTTTCAGAAACATTTTCCAACTTTCAAAGTCTATCGCAATGATTACTGAACCGATACTAGGCATGTTTGTACTTCTTGTAATGCATTTCTCATTCTGATTCCAAATATGGTGATGAAATTCAATATTTTGAATTTTTTTGACATTTTCGAACTGTCGTCCAGACGACTGCCACGTTGAAAGTGGAAAGTTTTGTTTCTCCATGTTGTATTTATGTCACTTTCCACCTTGTGATGGTTGCGGATGGTGATGCTCGCTATTCATGCATCTCAATATCAGTGCAAGCCATTGGTTATGGGCCCAAGCGGCTGTGTAATGCAGATGGCTGCCCTTTTTGGGAATATTATGTAATACCCTCCTCCATATTGTATCCTTCACACTCCACAATTTACGGATAAAATGTATTATGGTTGTGGAGGGTATTCCAGAAGTATGCCCTTATTTGTTGTGACTAAAGAAAACTATAGTTTGATCAGTTCCAAATTGGCAAGCCTTCTTTACAGCAGTGAATGGATACAGCACTTATAAAACTCGCCCATTGCTTGTGTGGTGGATTTCGATCACGACAGGAGCATGCGCAGATGCGATTTTTGTGTAAGTGGTCTGTGATTTTGTCAATATTATATTTTTACTGCGATTTGTTTGTCAATCTGCATTAAATGCAAAAAGTAACAACGCCCCCGGCTGGACTCGAACCACCAACCTTTCGGTTAACAGCCGAACGCGCTAACCAATTGCGCCACGGAGGTGATTAGTTACTAGGCTGTTTTGGTTTTGTCATGTTCACCCGTACACTTCCCCGTACACTTTCTTGCATATTGCCGTTGCTGTCGCCTTTAATACATGTGCTGTCAGTTGAACTTGGAACCAACGTTTACTTTGAACTGTCTATTTTCAATAAAAAAATATTCCAATACGGGAAAAAAATCAGAAAAGCTCACAGACAACAAATAAGAACATCATTTTACTCGACCTAGAATTTCAATCAACGTATTTCAATCATCGGGAAAACCCGATGATGCGAGTGACGTCATTTAATGAGCTCATTAGCATAATTTATGTCCGTGAAATGTACAATAGAGTTTTATTAGTGTACAGATGGGTGTAGGCGCACATGAAGACAACAAGCCCACTGTTTATCATATGTAACGTGTGTATGCAGCCAAAAGTGTGAGCCTATATATATCCAAATTGGGGTGTGTACATGTACGCTTGGATATCTTTTGCATGCAGATATTAAAATAAAAAATGTATATTCTTGCCAATTTGGTACTCACTTAACTATAGAACACCAGAAATATAGAACATGTGGCAGCTATTGCAGAGAGGAGTAAATATCAGAGATTCTTCTTTATCGGGCTGCTTCTTAATCCTCAATTATTTTAGGTGTTCTGTTTAGGGCTAGGAAAATGTATATTTACCGGGAAGCAAACAAAATTTCCAGAAAGAAAGCAAGATTTGCCTCCATTTCTTATGTATCTCTTTATTTGGAAAAGCAAAATGTCCCTCAAAATACCAAAAAATTCCTGGGAAGGAGCTTCCACATTTTTTCCAAGCCTTGTTCCATTATTGTAAGGAATAACCTTTTTTAATTGACCTTATTTTGGGACATTTCCCTTTTGACTCAGTTGCATCACTAGTTAGTGCTAGAAAATTAAAATTTAACTCCTATAGTTTAATTAATTCCAAATTGGGCGACAAACATTCGGGTTTTATTTCTCCACATGAAAAGTAATCCAAACGTACACAGGCATTATGGCCACATGCAAACAGTTTTGGTCGAACACATGCATCACGCATATGATGCACAATGTGCTTGTTGCCTTCATGCGCGCCGGCATCCTTCTGTATTAATTCACTGGTGTAAGGAGGCTTCGCCAATTTGGAACTGATCAAACTATAGTATACAAATATAATGTGGCTATGAGTGGGATGGTACAAATATGATCACGAGGTGAAAGCTAGATTGTTCCATTTCACGAGCCGATAGGCGAGTGAAATGGAACAATCTAGCTTTCACCGAGTGATCATATTTGTACCATCCCACGAATTTAAGACGCATTATATTTGTTTTATATCATTCATGTATATTTTTGGGTCATTTAATACATTATTTCATACTTAGATTTATAATCAATTGATAGATGTCAAATACTTGAAATAGTATATCGTACTCACCTACAGCAATAATGGAATAGGCCTAGGCCTAGTCCTTTCCGTCAGTTTTCAATGGATTTCAAGTTGTGACTGGTTGTAGCATCAGTCAACAGTGTTCATAAAAGCATGAATGTTAAAACATCTTTCAAGAGTGCTTAGCTCATAGTTCATAAAAATTCAAGTTCATCAAACAGCAAACAGGAACAGCAAACAAGCCGCGTAGCTTAGAATTTCTGAAGTAACTCGTCCAGTTCAGCTTTACTGAAAAGTGAAAGCTTCAATGATGTCCAGACTATGGTCACCGCGTATTTTATTTGTTTGTGCGTGTTCTTGGAGGTTGCCGAACTCACTAAATTAGACAAAACAGTGTCATCAACTTTAGCGAAACGGCCCGGTTTCTCCTCGAAAGATGCCATTGTTGTTGTTGTGATAACTTCAGTGATGATAATTATCGTCTGATGTTGTTGTGATAATTGTTGCTGGTACCCAGTATTCCCCCACCGACTTATTTATAAAAAAAAATACGCAGGGAACCAGAGTTTACATCGTTGTACAAGTCGTAGTTCAAAATAATAACGGGATAGAGAGCGTATCTGTAAACGTGTCGCGTGACACGAGGCGACGTATAGTATTACTATACGCCGATGGATAGTATCTTTTTTTATGAATGGACGTGGGATGGTACTTCTATTTTTAGGCACGTGGTACTAACCAACCAATTAAATGACCCGAAAATATGCATGAATGATATAATATCTATTAACGTTTGGGTTTTCTGTCACTATTAACCATGACGGTATCATTACCGCTCACACTCACACATTTCCATATGGTGTACATCGACAGTATTAAAGCAATATTATGTGATCTTTTTCAAACCGGTACGCTGATTTCTCTCTCTCTCTTATAATGATGTTTGACTATCAGGAAGACTTTCCTGGACTCATACTTCTACTTTCACTGTATTTCCTTTAAAAAAACCATCACAGAACTTCACTAAATCATAATTGAAATTGACTTTCAATTTAAGGAATTTGTCAACATATTTGTTTTGATTTTCATCAAAAAGCATTCGATATGTATGGGTGTGTTCCCTTGTGTACAGTTGCGTCGTATCCCTAAACGGCGTTAACACTGTCGTCAAACCATGGAATTCTATTTACGAACAAAAAAACCCACTCAGACAATAAAGTGTTCTGGGACCAGTACAGCTTGTTTCAAAATCTGATTTTGAAGTCATTAGGAAACATATTGCTCTGTAACTTATAATATATTTTAGTTTCATGGTTATAAATGTAATTTGACACAAAAATGTATTTCTAGTTAAAAAAAACACAAATAGAGGGCGTTCCATGAAAAAGATAGCATACTATGCCTTTAAAGGTAAAGGTACCTGGGAGAAGATACTGCGGTTGTGGCTTCGTGGTCACAGATTCGAAGTGAAAAGAGAGAGTTTGTTACACTCTCTATAATGAAAAATCCAAAAATAGTTTTCAATTTATATTGTGGTAATTTGAAGAAAAATGTTATTGACAGCTATTATAAGACTTCTTTATGATCCATGTCAATACTGAATTGAGAAAGGACAAAAATGTATCAAAAGAGGAAAATATTGTAAATAAAAACATTTCAAATGTTTTATGTCAAATACAGTTCACTTAAAATTAAAATAGTTATTGCGATTTTGTGACATCAGATCTATAAGATGTACTTTGTACAAGGAGAAAATCATAAACAATTCAAATGTTTATGTCAGAGACATAAATGAGAAGGAGTCATGTGGGACATTGTATCTCTCTAGTCATCTATTATACTTAAATTGATTCAAAGTTGGTGGGTGGGTGGATATAGAATTTCTCAGTATTGAAGGTTTGGAGCGCAACAAGTGAAGTTAATTTTTTATTTGAGTAAACATGCTTTCAAATAAGTTACATACTCTGTACGGCAATTATAGAAGATTTCAAATTTGTGTGCAATTTTTCGATCAAAACCTCCATTGATGGTTACCAGATTTGCACATTAACTATCAATATCAACAACCAGTTATTGATGGCAACTGAATAGAAACATGCAGGTCTGGAACATTAGATTTTGTTCAACCAGCCAGTCGGGCAGGTAAAGTCGGGCAGGTAACTCACAAAATTACCTGCCCGACAGAAATTCCACCAGTGTAACTCACTTATACTGCGAGTTTGAACATTTTACCCGCCAGTCAGGCCGGGTACTTTTGCATCTTCACCTGCCTGACGCAAAAGTTACCTGCTATGGGCAGGCGGGTGAGTGTTATTTCCAGGCCTGGAAACATGCTTTATGAAAGTGTGATCTGTTCCCATCTACCTGTGACATTTTCAAGTATTGACATGTTGTTTTATTTGTGTCCATCTGTTTACAGTGAAAGTGATTATAAAAGGAGACCGTAACACTGGCAAGACTACACTGTTCCACAGATTACAAGGGGAGAGGTTTACTGAGGAGTATATCCCAACACAAGAAATACAAGTCACATGCATACAATGGAATTATAAAGGTACATTGAATTTGTCTATCTCGTCAATCTTAACCATTTTTCAGTATTGGCTGTTTCTTGACCTGATATTGTTTATTCTGTTGCCAAACCAGTGGGAATTCTAATGATCATATCATCATTGTTCTGTCAAAACCTCGTATCCCAACGGATATGCATATCCTCGCTATTCTATCAAAACCTTGTATCTCCATCCAGCCCTTCAGCATGTATAAAGTAATACTTCCTATATATGACCTTTAGGCGGTCTGCTCTAAACATTTTTAAGTGACAAAATCACATCTATCAAAACCTTGTAAGTTTCAGTGTCCCGGAACATGTATAATGCAACTCTTCCTACGCATCCGTTGGCAGTTTTACTTTATACATGCTGAGGGGCCGGAAAACATACAAGGTTTTGAAAGAATAGCGACGATATAGGAAATGTTGCTTTATACATGTTCAGGGGCAAGAGCACTTACAAGCTTTTGATAGATGTGTTTTTGACCCTTGAGAATGTTTCATGCAGACTGCCCAACAAACAGTTATTCATAGGAAGTATTACTTTAGACGTGCTGAAAGGCCGGATCGAGATACAAGGTTTTGATGGAATAGCAACGATATACACCTAGCACATAAAGTCCCTGACCAGGTGCTTTGAGGTTGACTAATTCAAAATATATAATTGGTACCAAAAATCTGAGATATACATTAAATGAGCAAATTTCTTCTCCGCAGTTTGATACCTCATTCAACAAAATCAAATGGATACTTTTAAAGTTATGGCGATTTCAATGACCGCGCATGCAACAGAAAAGTTGCACTAGGTATAGGAATCATTGATTTGTGTGTGATTACTGTCATAACTGTGTGCTATCTGAACGAGACAGATGAATGGGTCTTTAGTGATAACCGCAATGTGCGGAACAAAGGGTGTATCTGGCTGTGAAGAATACAAGTCTTAGCTGATAAGCTGTGAGTTTTTCAGTGCGTAAATCCATAGACGGGTAAGACATTGATTTTTACCGTCTATGGTAAATCACACACAAATCAATGATTTCCCATACCTAGTGCAACTTTTCTGTTGCATGCGCGGTCATTGAAATCGACATAACTTTAAAAGTATCCATTCGATTTTGTTGAATGAGGTATCAAACTGCGGAGAAGAAATTTGCTCATTTAATGTATATCTCAGATTTTTGGTACCGATCATATATTTTGAATTAGCCAACCTCAAAGCACCTGGTCAGGGACTTTATGTGCTAGGTGTATATAGATTTGATAATTGTCTGGATATTCTGCAACAAATATATCCACTATTCTACACACACAAAATGGTGACTTTTTTCACAGACAAAATAGTGGGTATGCAATATTTATATAATATTGAATGGCTTTGAGGGTGATACAGAATATTTTTGTAGCGAGTGCAATATATTCTTGTATCACCCGAAAATAAGACATTTAATATTATTATTATACTTGGATTTGTCAAGATGAAATAAAAAATTCTATTATAATATTATTATTATTATTTATATACATGTAACAGGCTGTTTGATCAAATTGATCATATGTGGGCACCATACTGCTGCCCGGGGCAGCTCTGGTATATTAGCTCAATTGGTAGGAGCGCGGTGCTGGCGGGCGAAGATCCCTGGATCGAATCTAGGTCGGACGGCGGTGGTTTGTTTGTTCAAAATCCCTCCATTTTTACCCCGTCCCCAGATCCACACCAAAATCTGTCCGCCAGGGTTAGGGTTAACAGATTAGCATACATTTTGTAATTTTTATTCTCCGATGATGTATTCTATCCCAACTTTAAAGCGACCGATGATATCGTCAAGGTGGAAGTTTGGGATGTCGTGGACAAAGGCAAACCAAGAAAGAAATCTGAAGGTCTGAAGCTAGAAAACTCAAAAAAAGAGGAAGAGCCGCCTGAGAAACCCTGTTTAGATGCTGAATTCTTAGATGTATATAAGGGGACGAATGGTGTAGTTATGTTACTAGATATCACAAAACAATGGTGAGTTACATAAACCTGACTTTAATTATAACATTTCGAATATTTTCCAACATTTTCAAAGTTCTTTATAAACTTGGTGAAAATATTTGATTTTTTTTGTAAATGAAATATATTTTAAAATCCGACATCGTGGGTTGGTATGGCTTTTTGTTGTTGTCTGGGTTTAAACTGGTATGGAAGGTGCCTGTAAGGTACGTATTCACTATTTCAGTGGGGTAGAATGTCTCATTTAATTGAGATGGTATTTTGCTGCAGTGGATCATGAACAATGGGTTGTCTGGTCTAAATATTGTTGAAGAAGAGTTACCAGCTTACAATTCTTTAAATAGGAGCTAATACCACACAAAAAACCTGTTCTACAAGCCTGACCGACCCATTTTTTTCTGATTTTTTTTTTAAAAAAAGTGTGTTTTATTTAGAGAAAGTTGATTGTTTTTTATTTTAAAAAAAAGAAAATTGTAATTTTTGAAATATTTTTTAAAATTGCCGAAAATTGCCGAAAATTCACTAACATTTCCCAATTTATTTTTTTGGGGGAAAGAACCGACCGACCTTACCTGAGAGGTCCGTTTAGGCCTTTAAAAAAAATTGTTTGATTGGCGTAACCCGACCGACCCTATTTTTACCGCCGACCATAAACATTTTTTTGTGTGTGAGAAAAACAAACCAAAAAAACAAATATGTGTCGGAGAAACAGTGAAAATGTATATTTGTGCCATTTGTTTATGTCTGTATGGTATGTGTGTGCTAGCCCTAACCCCTTAAATGTACTTTTCCCCCAAAGTACTGAGTGCTAAAAAATGCTAATGGTATTTTTTAGCATTCAGGTCTCTGGCTACTTAGTAATAAAGCATGTTACTTGTGTGTTAGAGAACTGAGTGCTAATTACTGTTACAATGTACTAGTCAGCACAAAGACCAAGTGCTAAAAAATGCTATCACCAGTTAGCATTATTTAGCACTTAGTTTCTAACCTCAATTGAGTCAGTAGCATATTTTAGCACTTGGTGCTGGAGTGGAATAGCCTTTTGTATATTTATATACATGTTCCAATGTTTATAGCATTATCTAGCATTTAGTTTTCTGCCCTCAATTGAGTCAGTAGCATATTTTGCACTTGGTGCTGGAGTATTATTGCACTTGTAATACCCATGTTTATAAAAGTGTTGGTACCCTCTTGGTTTTTTTATTTTATAAAAGTGCTTGTTACTCTTTTTTTAATTTGTTTATGTTCTTATGTTTTTAAAAGTGCCGGTACCCTCTTGTTTATTTTTATATAAACTTTCGGCGGGAAATTTAGACAATTTTATAGGCTCATTTTCCCGCCCAAATCAAGGTAAGTTATGTAACCTTTTTTTGCAGGAAATTTTGACAATATTATTGGTTGATTTTCCCACCCCAATCAAGTAATCAGGTAAGTTGTTTTTTTATTAGGATTTACATATAATGTAAAAGCTGAATGCAAACTGCTTATCCACAAAAATAGCCTGTGTAAGTAAATGTAATAAATATAAGAGGACCTGAAGTTTCGATTCATACACAACATATAGAGGGGAACAATAGGCAGGAAATGAGATAAAGTTAATGTAACACAATGGGGGGATAAAGTGACAGATGGATGGATGGGGGATGGGTAATCAAACTTGACAGCTAATTGATTAAGGGGATTATGTAACAAAAGGGGAGATACAAATGTAAGAGGCAAATGGGATATAAAACAAAATGGAGAGTAAAATCCATAATGGTGATGACTAATACATAAAGTGTCTTGCTTATTGGTGTAACTTTCCCGCCATATGTAAAATAGGATTACATATGGCGGGAAAGTTGCACCAATAAGAAAATAGGATTACATATGGCGGGAAAGTTGCACCAATAAGCAATACACTTTGATTAAAGTATGTAAATTATAAGTAAGATAACCAATGAGAGAGTAGCTTCAATTAAGATTATCTAAATTACCAGCACACCGGAGGGTATATAAGGAGTTAAAAATTGGGCATCATCCTCTGCTTATTTTAGACAACTTTGTTGTAAAAATTATAAGAGATCCAAAAGCTCAATCTAACAGAACTTCAAGTTCTGTTACTGACTTGGAGGAATAAACTCGCAAGAAAAGTTGCTATGGAGGGTAGACCAGTAGCCGGTGGTGCAAAGTCTAAGAAGAGAAAGGAGCCTGCATCTGATGAGGTCTTGGCTAGAAGACGCGCTATCATGGCAGGCATGCACAGACCATGGCCAGTGGCCAGCAACGATACATCTGCTGCTGAGAAGAAGAGGGAGAGAGAACTTGGAGAACTCACAACAGCTGATGACACTGAGATGAGTGACTCTCACCGCAAAAGGAAAAAGGAAAAGAAGTCCACATCATCAAAGAAAAAGAAGTCAAAGAAGAACAAAAGAAGTTCCACTGACACAGACAGCCAGACAGAGAGATCGAGGAAGAAAGAGGCAGAAAAGAAAAGGACAGATCGTGCAAGCACATCAACTGGAGGGACAACACCTGCCGGACCAACGTCCAAGAAAAAGACACTCATACCCAAGAAGGATCAGCAGCACTGTATCCAATCCAGAAAAAGGGAAGAGAAAGCAATGATGAGAGAAGCAGCAAGGAGGAGCATTGTAGACCAGGGTAGAGGAAAGCACAGAGCGATAGTGGAAGAGTCAGACGTTGACGATGAACAGATAGACCAGTTTGATGAAAGTGAAGAAGATGCCCAAGAACAAGACTATGACAGCAAAGATGAAGAGGACAATGCATTTCCGGTTGATAGGGAGCTGCTGGTTAATGGTGACATTGACAACATGATCACCATGGTGAACCGCTATGAGAGAGGTGAGGACGAGGACGAGGCTGACGGCTATTTTCCAAATAGTTCTGATATGGACATTGATGTTTCTGAGGCTGACGGCTATTTTCCAAATAGTTCTGATATGGACAATGATGTTTCTGATGTTGATGAGCAAGAAGATGATGAGGAGCTAGAAGATGATGAGGGGCAAGACAAAGATCCTCCAAGACAGAAGCGTGCTAGAAGACGGAAGGTCAAAGATCCAGCGCCGGATGCTAACCCTGATGGCCCATCTGCACCATTGCCTGCTGGTCAGCAACCAAATGCTTCATGGACAAGGAGGTTAACCAATGTACCAACCCATGACTTCATAGGATGTTCAGATACAACACCACCAGGGCCGACTTTTCCTAGACTGCAACGTCCAGTAGACTATTTTCTCAAGTTTTTTCCACTGGGGCTATTCACATTCATCGCCGACATGACGAACATACTCCTGAGTCAGAAGAACCTGAATCCAACCACAACGGAGGAAATCAAAGCATGGTTCGGCATACGAATGGTCATGGGGCTATGCGTTCTTGCTGATCAAGATGATTATTGGTCAGACCACCCAGGGTTCAGAAATGCTCTCATCTGCAAGACTATGACCAAGAACCGGTTTCAGCAGATCAGCACCCATTTATGCTGCTCCGATCCAAACAAAGATCCAAAGAAAATGCCTTCAACGACAACCAAAGAGAAACAGGACAAGTTTAATTACATCCGAGCTCACCCTAAATACTACTTCAGAACTATTTGGGATACCGTTTTGACACGATGCAGAGAGAACTACAATTGTTTGAAGAATCTGGCGATTGACGAGGCTATGGTTCCATACCGCGGATTCAAGGCATGGTGCCAGAAGTTCTTCATGCCGTCAAAACCAATCAGAGCGGGGTTCAAAGTATACGCAATGGCGGAGGCTGCCTCTGGGTATCTGTGTAATTTCCAAATTCATGTTCCATCGGCGAAACCAACCAAGTATGCTGATGTAGCATTTAAAGTGGCTTCAACCCATCTGGACAAGTTTCACAGCATATACACGGACAAACTGTACACACATATGGATTTGGCTTCCAACCTTCTTGGAAGAAACACATATCTGACAGGCGCTATCAAGACGAACTCGGCTGGTCTTCCAAACGATTTGTCACACGCCCCAAATAAGAACCCTACCAACCTGAAGGTGGTCCAGGAGATCAAGAAGACCCCGAGAGGTACCTTCTATGTGCGGCAGAAGGGACCGATTACGTACACATTATGGAATGACTCGTCCCTTCTGTCCATCCTTTCATCTGCACATAATGGGTACAGAAATAAAGACGAGGATTTCGTTACCCGGCGCTACACCACTGATGGAGCCATAAGACGGGAACCCCAGAGTGTCCCAGCTCCCCCCGCAGTAATCGACTACTGTCGTCACATGGGTGGGGTGGATAGGAACGACCAACTTAGATCCTACCACGCCATCAACAGAAAGGCTCAGCAATGGTGGAAGCAGGTTCTCTATTTCCTGGTGGATTTATCTCGAGTGAACTCCTGGATTTGCTACCAGTATTACCAGAAGAGTGCCGCTGACATGCCCAATAATTCTGATGATGAGGTGGTATCAGATGGAGAGTCGGAACCCAGGGCAAAGAATCTCACACACACGCATTTCACAATGGAGATTGCCAGTCAGTTGATCGACAGATATTGCCATGGGCAGAAATCCCCGAGACAGGCTAGAGCAGCTCCAGTGTCCCTCCAGAATTTCAACGGACTGCATTCATCCGAGCACATGGGTTCCTCAAGCCCCAAGTCCTGCAGGCAATGCATCATAGACAAGAAGAAGACGCAAAGTGGAGGTTACGTCAGGACTCTCTTTGGCTGCCCTACATGCAGCGTTCACCTATGCCCAGTCTCCTGCTTTCCAAGGTAAGCATTCCAAATTTTAAACCTACTTTTGTTGTGCAATCCATTTGCTAGATATTACGGTACTCACTTAATTCATAAATTGTAATTCAAAACTTTACTGAATAAAATTTATAAACATGGAACTAATTGTTTGAATCAATTTCATTTACACAGATTCCATGCTCGCGTCGGGATTCCGGTATAGACAGTGGCAATTACTAATGATGAGACAAGGAACTACAGGTATGTACAAGAAAATGTTTATATTTTGTGAAACATGAACTAAACTAGTAAATGGTTTTATAATTGTGATCTTTTAAATCTTTATATAATTTAATTGACACATTACTTATACTTCGCCTTTTGTTTTGTTTTTCCTACAGGTCCTAGAGGAGAGTTCTACTAGACATTTGAAAGCTAGCTAGCTATTTTGGTATTGTTTATGTTATTTTGCGTTGTCTTATAAGTAAAAGACATTTTTTTGTTTATGAAAAAGAAAGAAAAAAAAAAAAAAACCCAAAAACAACAACAACAAAAAAAAAAAAAAAAAAAAAAACCAACCTAAAAACAAACAAAATGAAAACAAACTATGATCAAGAGATAGCCATTCGGGTCAATTAGGACAAAACTAATACTCTTATTTTGTCCAGGAACTGATATGCTAACAGTAAAATTGTATCGTCTGTGGGAGAGAATCAATGTTTTAGTTGGTTTTTATCCTTGATGATTACAAACAAACAAAGACACTATAAATTATACAGCCTATTTGTTGGAGATTACGAATTTGACACCATTGATTGTATATTTGATGACATTCGTTTCTATATAAACCGTGCTCGTACATAGTATTAGTGTCAGCGCACACACAGAGGAGTTGTATAGTGATGCTTCCCCGCATCAACAATCTCCCCGCCTCACCAAGGCAGCGCTGGCACCCGTGGTACAGTGGATGGAGCTTGGAGTAACTATACATAGGTTCATGGACAAAGCCTGGGGTCCACCATGATTCTCCCCTGAAAGACTCGCCATCCACTCTCTATTTTTTAATTTCCTGCTAAATTTGACACCATTGATTTCATATTTGATGACATGGGTTACTATATATACCATGATAAGTTATAGTATTAGTGTCAGCGCACAAACAGAGGAGTTGTATAGTGATGCTTCCCCGCATCAACAATCTCCCCGCCTCACCAAGGCAGCGCTGGCACCCGTGGTACAGTGGATGGAGCTTGGAGTAACTATACATAGGTTCATGGACAAAGCCTGGGGTCCACCATGATTCTCCCCTGAAAGACTCGCCATCCACTCTCTATTTTTTAATTTCCTGCTAAATTTGACACCATTGATTTCATATTTGATGACAAGGGTTACTATATATACCATGATAAGTTATAGTATTAGTGTCAGCGCACAAACAGAGGAGTTGTATAGTGATGCTTCCCCGCATCAACAATCTCCCCGCCTCACCAAGGCAGCGCTGGCACCCGTGGTACAGTGGATGGAGCTTGGAGTAACTATACATAGGTTCATGGACAAAGCCTGGGGTCCACCATGATTCTCCCCTGAAAGACTCGCCATCCACTCTCTATTTTTTAATTTCCTGCTAAATTTGACACCATTGATTTCATATTTGATGACATGGGTTACTATATATACCATGATAAGTTATAGTATTAGTGTCAGCGCACAAACAGAGGAGTTGTATAGTGATGCTTCCCCGCATCAACAATCTCCCCGCCTCACCAAGGCAGCGCTGGCACCCGTGGTACAGTGGATGGAGCTTGGAGTAACTATACATAGGTTCATGGACAATGCCTGGGGTCCGCCATGATTCTTCTGCTGAAAGACTCGCCAGCCACTCTGTATTTTTTTTAATTCCTGCTCATTTTGACACCATTGATTGTATATTTGATGACATTACTATTTTAAATGTAATTAGTTAATGAACCTCATATAAATATACTACGGCAATTTACGGCTGGTACCGGTACATTGTACGACTTGTAAATAAATTATGAAATGTGGTCCATATTCTGTTAATTACAGTATTTGTCTTGTACATTTATATCCCTAGTTGGTCAAATACTAAATGCTAAAAAGTGCTAAACATACTGTCCTTTTCACCCCAAGCACTGAATGCTACATGTAAATAATGCTACCTATCTGTACTCCACTAAAGAACTAAGTGCTAAAAAATGCTACACTCATATCCCTAGTTGGTCAAAAACTAAAGGCTAAAAAGTGCTAAACATACTGTCCTTTTCACCCCAAGCACTAAGTGCTAAATAATGCTACCTATCTGTACTGCACTAAAGAACTAAGTGCTAAAAAATGCTACTCTCACTGTGTACTATCATGGCAAAGAACTGAGTGCTAATAAATGTTAATTTAGCATTTTTTAGCACTCGGGGGAGTTAGGGCTAGGATATAAAATTTCATAGATGTTTTGTAGATTAAAAAAAAAAAAAAAAAAAAATCCGACCTACCTACCCTATTTTTTCTTTCTATGTTGCGCCAATCAAACCTTCTTTTTTATAGGCCTTACCTGTAGAACAGCAGGGGTTTTCGTGGCCTAAACAACTTTTTA
Organism: Ophiura sarsii; assembly: GCA_035610835.1. Lineage (NCBI taxonomy): Eukaryota > Metazoa > Echinodermata > Ophiuroidea > Amphilepidida > Ophiuridae > Ophiura > Ophiura sarsii. The sequence continues at coordinate 76,057,295 of CM069448.1, read as the reverse complement.
TCTAAAAAATGTAGGGTTTGAAGAACATAGTTTTTGTGTGTGTTAATTTGTGTAGCGTGAAGATTTTGAACAAGATGAGGGTCTTAAGAAATAAAGCTGGCTGAAAAGGGGGACTTCTAATACCAACGGAGGTGAATGGAGATTATTCAACCCCCATGAATTGATGTATATTTTGTGTGAAGAGCTAGCCAGAGTCCCCAGTCATGTTATACGATCAACCCCCATGAATTGATGTATATTTTGTGTGAAGAGCTAGCCAGAGTCCCCAGTCATGTTATACGATAAGGTCACATCTCCATCATGGGTGGATCCCCTTAGGGCACCCACATTCATTTCTGTCTTAATTATGGATAGTAAAAATCATGGTTAAAATGTTCACCTATTTCAATTTGGAGTTTTTCACACGTGTACAAAAAACAGAAAAAGAATTAAAACCCTGTTCCACAGGCAATTTTCAAAACAAAACAAAAATATTTTTATTTATTTCCAGAAAAAATTAAAATGTTCAAACATTTCCCCAACCTTTTTCCAAAAAATGTGGCCTGGGGGGAGGTGGAAATGGGTGAAATAAAATACAATCAATAATCAACAGCTTGTTTCCTCACAGAGTTAAATTTTTTGTATATAATTTTGTATGACTACAGGACCTGGTCGTATGTACAGAGAGAGCTTCCTAAAGTCCCCAAGCACATTCCAGTATTAGTCATGGCTAACTTCAAAGACATGGCAGAACATAGAACGGTACTGGACGATGAAGTTAGACTATGGGTTGACAATTTTGAAAGGTAAGAAGAAAGGACCAGCGATAGTGCTTGTTAGCCCAATTTATATAATAAAATATATACTTATGTGGTGTTTAGTTTTAAATAACTAAGACAGGATAGGATGTTGATTGTTCCTCATAAAATGTTCCAGTTTAAGAAAGTGCATCAAATTCAAAGATGTGTTAATGTTTAGTTTGACAACTCTGTTAGCTATAGGCCTCGCCAACTTGATCTTTAGTTTCCCGTAACATTTTTTTTCAAAACAGGGGAGGCAACCATTTCATAATTCATTGTTCATTATTTTTACGACTTTCATTATTATACAAAATGTGGATGTCAGACGTATTGTTATACACCGCTGCACACCATCATAGAATGAAATGGGTTAATTTAGATATGTAAGTTACAGAAAGGCTATTCTGGTCAAAATGAATAAACATTTCACAATTTCATCACACAAAATGCATGAATTTGGACGTTTTCATTGCACTCCAAAAACTGTATTTTTTTCCAAAATTTCAATAATGAATTCAAACGTGGGCATGAAAATGAAGCGCGGGCGGGTTACGGGAAACTAAAAATCAAGTTGGCGAGGCCTTATCTGCGATATCCTTATAACCATATTTCGTTATTAGAGGGGATGATTATCGCCCGGATTATCTCTATTGAAATGTTGTATGGAGCTGATCTATGTCTGTTTTCGCACATACCTGTATGACTAGCATGTTTGAAAAACCTGGTAAACAGAATGGGTATTGATAGACTATTGCGGCAAATGCAGTATCTAATACTAGCTAATGGGATAAATAAATTAGTTTGATAAAAAAGCAAACCGTGAAAGTTCAAATACTTTTAATATTTGAAACATATTAATTTAATACACATATTCACCGATGCGTTAGATGTAACACTATTGGTGATGGTATAGACACTTATTTCACCCAGTTTTTTATTACACGTAAACTCGAACCAATAATTAGCGCGATGGACAATACCACATCTTTTGAAATTGATTCCTAGCGATTTAATGCATCTGGAAACGAGAGGGGCATATTATTTATGGATGTTGAGAAGTTATTTCATGACAGGGCGAAATGCTACATAAGCTTTAGAATACCCACTTATCCATCCCTGTCTTGATTATCTATGCCTTAACCATTTGAACCCTTTGCAATTAGTACAGACCTCCCAAAAAGTTTGCAAATTGTCTTCACTCACTTATATTTTGTACATTTTGTTATATGTTCAATATAGTGTGTTCCACATCACTGAATAGCTGAGCACCGTGTTCACCTTTCCAATGATACTAAATGTATTCTTCTAAGCGCTGTTTCCATTTGTCTTTGTCATCTTTCACAGGCCCACAGGTTCAGCACATGTGCAATTTGCTGAAGCGTCGATGAAGAATGGTTTTGGGCTGAAATATTTACACACATTTTTCAATGTACCATTTCTACAGTTACAGGTGAGTTTAGTTTATAAATATGGATACAATTTTTACAAAGTCTGATCTATGGAATCAATGAAGCTAAAATATCTCATATTTTAATGCACTTATTCTGCAACAATGGATAAGTAGTAGATTTTGTTGTCAATTTCTGCATTATTTAGCCAAATTATTAATGCACACAGATTAAAGTACCACATTTATTATGGAAATCACAATTAATTTTATTGTGTGAACATTGTTTTTGTATAGAGGGAGACGTTACTACGGCAACTACAGACTAACCAATTAGAGCTAGACGCCACCGCAGAGGAACTAGACATGCGCAAAGAATCAGAGGATCAAGATTATTTATTGTAAGTATTAGAGATGATGTCACCTGGACTTCACAGCAGCCAAGCAAACAAAAGCTTGTTGTCTGCCGGTGTGTGCATGCATTGCCTGCCAAACAAAAGCTTGCCTGCTGGTGGTATATATGCACTAAACCAAACCAGTAGTCTGTAACAGCAGCAGTCAATGCATGTTTCCCCAATGCATGGAATGGAACCGGGTACTTTAACATTGTTAATCAACCAGAGGTGACATAGTCTATAGGGAATCTCACACGATGATTAATAATAGTTATAGTAATGACAGTTGCCCTGGCATGAAGACTCACTGGACTTTTTCATAGAATCCAAGGTCCCAAAGTAAATTGATTTGATTCATCACAGTTACCGACAAAACGACTGATCAAAGTCATTATCCATCACTTAAAATGAACACTTAATGAACTTGTAAATTACTATTTACTATTCATAAAAAAGTAATATTTTAGTGCATTTTACAAATGCTTCCCCATTACAAATCGATCAGAGTGGTCGAAAATACATTCAGGCGAACCACTCACATGTCACGAAACTACTGCGTCAGGTAAATGCGTCTGTGGAAGTATACAGGTTGTTTTACTTGATCGAACTTGACACGCATTATACATGGGGTGACTGATGTTTACGCAGTACTCATTTCCTATTTTTGACCTGCGCTTATTTGTGTGAAGCATGAAAGGACAGGATTTGGTTGTGATCGTGTGTTTACATGATGTTTTGAATTCTTGTCAAAGACTGATAATATATTAATACTTTCCTAAACCCAAATCATTATTGTTATTGTTTGAATCATGTCTTATACAGGGATATAAATGTTCCGAAAATGCCAGGAATTCTCGAAATTAGGCCATAAAAAAGATTCCGGAAATGAAAAAAAAACCACCCTTTTCCCCTTTTTTTGCATTTCTGGAATCAGATGATGATATTTCAGCATAAAAAGAGGCAAACAATTTTTAGGAGGTAATACCCTGTAGCCTATTCTCTGGTCAAGCCCCCATAAATGTACGGTGCCACTTGCAAGCGATCAGGTCGTCTGGCCAAGCTCGTGTAAAAAGGTTTTTTTTTTAGATACATATTTCTCAAATCATGTCAAATAAGCTGTTTTTTGGCCGAAATCTGTCGAGCAAAATTTGTTTGCAGATTTTGGATCAATCACCCATTTGTATCCCTGCTTATTGTTTGTTGATTGTTAATGGTGTGCTATCAATTGTGACATGTGATGTGCAGAGATATGAATGTTACTTCCTTAACCCTAACCCACCCGGTGGATTTTCCAACGAATTTTTTTTCAAGCGAAAAAAGCACACACAACAAGAGGTGCCACGCCCCGGGGTTTGAACCCACGACCTCTCGGTTGGCTGGCGAACGCTCTACCAACTGCGCCACGGGGGAAGCTGTGCTGGGCGAGTGTATTCGCCCAGCTATATAGCCAGGGGCCATTATTTCACACAAAAACCTCAGCGCCAGGTGGAACCGACAGGCTGGGAAATGGGATTTCATGGGATCCGGGGCTGTAAGGGTTAATCAAGGTGAAATTAGAGAAAAAAAGTGAAAATTAAAAAGAAGAAAAAAAATCGTTCCTTAACCCTAACCCACCCGGTGGATTTTCCAACGAATTTTTTTTCAAGCGAAAAAAGCACACACAACAAGAGGTGCCACGCCCCGGGGTTTGAACCCACGACCTCTCGGTTGGCGGGCGAACGCTCTACCAACTGCGCCAGGGGGGAAGCTGTGCTGGGCGAGTGTATTCGCCCAGCTATATAGCCCGGGGCCATTATTTCACACAAAAACCTCAGCGCCAGGTGGAACCGACAGGCTGGGAAATGGGATTTCATGGGATCCGGGGCTGTAAGGGTTAATGCCGCTAGTCCAATTGCTATTTATTTCATATTTAGCCAAGGGTTTCAGAATTATTAATTAAATCTGGTGCCATTTGTATTGACTTTTATTGCCAATACTAAATAATTAATAATAAGTAGTGAAATATTTTAGACATTATTTGCTCTAGTATTGACCACTGATTAAATGCATCTCAGTTAAGCATAAAGAGTTCCATTATTTGTTATAGCATAAATAATTCATTATTTGTTTACAGCATAAATAATTCATTATTTGTTTATAGCATAAATAATTCATTATTTGTTTATAGCATAAATAATTCATTATTTGTTTATAGCATAAATAATTCATTATTTGTTTACAGCATAAATAATTCATTATTTGTTTACAGCATAAATAATTCATTATTTGTTTATAGCATAAATAATTCATTATTTGTTTATAGCATAAATAATTCATTATTTGTTTATAGCATAAATAATTCATTATTTGTTTATAGCATAAATAATTCATTATTTGTTTATAGCATAAATAATTCATTATTTGTTTATAGCATAAATAATTCATTATTTGTTTATAGCATAAATAATTCATTATTTGTTTATAGCATAAATAATTCATTATTTGTTTATAGCATAAATAATTCATTATTTGTTTATAGCATAAATAATTCATTATTTGTTTATAGCATAAATAATTCATTATTTGTTTATAGCATAAATAATTCATTATTTGTTTATAGCATAAATAATTCATTATTTGTTTATAGCATAAATAATTCATTATTTGTTTATAGCATAAATAATTCATTATTTGTTTATAGCATAAATAATTCATTATTTGTTTATAGCATAAATAATTCATTATTTGTTTATAGCATAAATAATTCATTATTTGTTTATAGCATAAATAATTCATTATTTGTTTATAGCATAAATAATTCATTATTTGTTATAGCATAAATAATTCAGTATTTGTTATAGCATAAATAATTCATTATTTGTTTATAGCATAAATAATTCATTATTTGTTTATAGCATAAATAATTCATTATTTGTTTATAGCATAAATAATTCATTATTTGTTATAGCATAAATAATTCATTATTTGTTATAGCATAAATAATTCATTATTTGTTTATAGCATAAATAATTCATTATTTGTTTATAGCATAAATAATTCATTATTTGTTATAGCATAAATAATTCATTATTTATTTATAGCATAAATAATTCATTATTTGTTTATAGCATAAATAATTCATTATTTGTTATAGCATAAATAATTCATTATTTGTTTATAGCATAAATAATTCATTATTTGTTTATAGCATAAATAATTCATTATTTGTTTATAGCATAAATAATTCATTATTTGTTATAGCATAAATAATTCATTATTTATTTATAGCATAAATAATTCATTATTTGTTTATAGCATAAATAATTCATTATTTGTTACAGCATAAATAATTCATTATTTGTTTATAGCATAAATAATTCATTATTTGTTTATAGCATAAATAATTCATTATTTGTTTATAGCATAAATAATTCATTATTTGTTATAGCATAAATAATTCATTATTTGTTATAGCATAAATAATTCATTATTTGTTTATAGCATAAATAATTCATTATTTGTTTATAGCATAAATAATTCATTATTTGTTATAGCATAAATAATTCATTATTTATTTATAGCATAAATAATTCATTATTTGTTTATAGCATAAATAATTCATTATTTGTTTATAGCATAAATAATTCATTATTTGTTATTTTATGCAGATATTTAGAAAGTATAGAGAAGAGAAAACAGGAGCGCAAGGCCCGTAAGTCTGCTAGCGATGACACTCAGCCTACAACACTTCCAAATGGCCAAGTCCAGCGAGCCTCACTAACACCATCGCTAAACACATCAGGTAAGGCCAAACAAAGAAGAAAGTCTGTCTCAGAAACATTTTGCAAATAAGCTAAGTGCTGTGTGATTTTTTTTTTGATTTTTTTTGTTGCTAATCCAAGCTTCAGAGAACTTGTTTTAATTCTTTTTTAAAAATAAAAATAAAATCCAAAAAAAGAAGAAGAATCCGGTGGGGCGGGGGTGCTCGGTGATTATTCGGGTTTAAAAAATTGTACTTTTTCCACATCCCCCGATACACGCAAAAACATAGCCGTGGAAGATAGGGTTCAATGGCCAACTCAGAGATCCTCTCCTCTTTATCTATAACTTTTTGACTCCAAGTTTGTTTTCATTCATATTCAGCATCGGGTAGCAATCCGGGCTCCAATGCCCCAACCCCTTCCAGAGTAAGCCCAGCCCACAGTCCTGGCCACACTCCAGGCCACACTCCACACCAGAACACTACACCCACCGGCTCCCCATCGCCAAATAGACACAGCTCACCGCCAACTGCGCAACCCAACTCTTCAGCAGACATGGATGCAACACCAGGATCTGCTGAGCAGGTAGATGGTCAGGGAGGATCTCTTACACAGAGATTCAGCAAGTGGTTTACTGGAGGAGAGGGGAAAGTGAGGCAAGGCACCAGGGACGATGAGGCTCCTGGGGAAGGAGAAGCGGGTAAGAATCATTATTAAACTATGGTTTAATCAGTTTCAAATTGGAGAGAAATATTTGGTTTATATCTCTCCGCGCGCAAAAGTAATCCAATCGTATGCGCATGATTATAGCCACACGCACGCGGTTTGGGCCATACACCATGTTGTTACGCATATGATGCACAATTCGCTTGTTACCTTCACACGTGCCCACATCCTTCTGTATTCACTCACTGCTGTAAGGAAATTTGGAGCCGATTAAACTAAAGAATCTGTTGGGGTGACACTACTATCATAGAAAAAAGATAATTATTTTGTGTCATGTAAAGTAGAAACTTGTTTTGTGTTGCTTGAACGTTTGCTTTATCATGACTTGTGCATCCCAGGAAAACTCACATAGATTTTGAGTAGAAATGTAACCACTGTCAACCCTATTTTAGGAACAATTTAAATGAAATCGCTCAAAGACCCCTAAAATTTGGGGGTTTTTCTCTGCAAATTTGTCACTCAAACATTCCTTTTTTGGGGCACATTGGTATTCACTCACTCAAAGACCCCTATATCTGGCACATCACAAAAATCAGGTTCGACAGTGCGGTATCCCTTTCATAATTGATTGACCACTTACAACTGATTACAACCATTCCTGTGCTCACAATTGAGATCAGACTTGGGACATAGCACTGTTTAATAGAAAGCAGAGGTCTCCCCTCAATATACCTCGGGGAGGGGGGTGCTTTTCCCCTAAATTCGGACAATGTGTGCCAACCTTTTTTCCATGATTGTCCGCCTCCAGGCCTTTGTATGTATTGTTTAAATGCTCGGCCATCAAACTCTTTTGGGGGGGTAGAATAACAGAAATGGGTCTGTAATCTATAAACATCCCTGTTTAAGGTCGAAGGTTTGGATAAATGATGACCGTGATGATGACTCCTTGTGTTTCCCCTTGTAGCATCTGTTGATGCAGCCGAAGAGGTCCAACACCAACAACAGGAGGCGCCTACAGTTCCCTCCGTGGAAGACTTTGTTCCAGACATGGGACTCGACAACAAGTTCCTTGAGGATACTGCCGACTCTAAGATAAAGAAAGCCAAGGCGTTCTTTACCCAGAAAAAGGCAGCCTCAAAGCAGGAGACGTCGAGGAATGAACTGGACAGTGACAGGTTAGTGTAGAGTCAAGTTATGACTATAAACAGTCAGTTCCCTGGAAGACCCTACTGAATCTAAGTTAAGAAATCCAAGGCATTCGTTACCCAGAAAGTAGTAGCCCCATGCTGTGCAGTACATATGAAGGAATAGTTTAGAGTGCAGAGCGTATGGAAATAGCAAGAGTAGAATAGTTGGTGTCAAACCACAGGATTTTATTAGTTATCCCCTGTTTGTTCATTCAATGCGAACAAATATTAATGGTTTAGGTTAGTACGAACCCAAACCATTGATATAGTACGAACCCAAACCATTAATATACTATGAACCCAAACCATTAATATTTTTCATATTGCATAAGAACAGACAGTGGATAACACATTTATCATTCAGTAGGTCTAGACATAGAGTGATTTATAACATGCTTAGTTTAAGGTTTAATAACACAGGGAAAACTCCTGCATTATTTTGTTTATAATTACTTGGAGGCAGAGATAAAGCAATAGCATAACTCATGCGATAGTGCGTGCTGTTTAATGCATGCACAGCAGCGTGCACTATCTGGGAACATGACGCTTGGGTGAAACGACTGCGCGTTGCTATATGATACAAAGATATGCACTATGCGATACAAAATTGTGTATCATTTATAGTTGGGATTCAACAGGGCAATACAAAAATATATCAAAATGCTGATAACCAATGATATTGCATGCTGTATTGCAGGCCTGCCTACTGAATGATAAAATTCACAATACTTCAGCCATATGCCTTTATTAAGGTTGTGAAGTGATGTGACTTGATGTCAATTTGAAGCTTGTTGAGCAATTACTTTAGCATTTTGTAATTCATAGATGTTAATGGTTTTGGGGCATATTTTAAACCTGTTCTACGGGCACCTCTCACCTCTCATTTCGGCATATTTTGTATATTAATTTTTGTAATTTTTTAAAAATGTTCAGAAAATTTCGAAACAAAACATTTCAAAACATTTTTAATTGTTCTTATTTTATTTTTTTTTGAAAATTGGTTTGGTCAGCCCTTAAAACACATTTTTTGTAGTCTTGTTTATGGTGTTTTTGTAACTGTTACGCATCAACTAGTTGTGTATAAAAAATTGCTTATGAAATATGAACTCCGAACATTAAATTTCCGGTTCCTTACCATTTATCACAGTGATGATGATGGCATCAACCCTATGGTCGCAGGTTTCCAAGAGGACTTGGACTCGGAAGACGAGGGTGATGTATTTCCTCCAGCGCCCGCCCAATCTTCCGTCAGTACTTCCGTAAGCGCAAACAATAAAGTCCTCAGCAGCTATGACGTTGAACTGTCTACGGACGAGGATGATGACCAAGGGGTCATGACAAAAGAAGAGGATGTGTCCGACAATGACAATGTGTGGAAAACACCCTCGTCACAGTCCCACAAGGTTAAACCTCCTGGTTTACAGCTCTCAGGTATCGACAACGGACTTCACCTAGGCATGGGCACGACGCTGCCGTCTTTGTCCAATACAGGTATTTCGTCCGCAATAGGGTCCAATAAAAATGCAGTGACTGTCAGTCAAAAAGCGCCCTCTACGCCAACGGATAGCTCGTCGACGGATGATGAGTTACCACCAGGAATATTGCAAGTAAGTTTATTTAGATGTTGTTTTCAATTAGAAGATAGTAGTTAAGAAATAGTTTGGAGATGAGGCGACATATAGAAGAAACCTGTTCAATAAGACCCATATATCTAGGGGTTTATCCATCTATGTTTTAAAGTTTGCAAAAAAGTGTAACAACTATCAAAATATGTGTTTATTTTTTAAAAAATTGAAGAAGAAAGCAATTCTGAGACCTGTGACTAATTGATTCAGTAATTCTATTTAGATTAGGAGACAACAAAAAGTAATGAGCCTATGACTGTGCCAGGCATCTCTTATGTAAATTTCATCCGCATACTATTTCCTTTTCTTTACCTTGTTGGGAGTTTTATTCACACAAGAACATAGATTAACCCTAACTCACCTTATTTTATAGCCTGAGTCTGTTTTGTAGCCCAAAAACCTGCACGCCGGGTTATAAAAACATTTTTTCCACCCAGTTGCTGTGTGGTGTAGTAGAGTTAGGGTTATGAGCTCTAATCCTCATCCGTAGGATATCCTTTTATTTTAACTAAAATGGGTTTAAATTCATGTAATTTTGTTGGTAAAAACCAGTCAAATAACTGAGATTTGTGATCCATTTAATCTTTTACTGATGGTACAGAAAAACAGAACGCCCAGCCCTGTTGCCTCAGAAGAAGCAGACACCGTAGACACCACAGCAACGACCCCTGTGTCTGCGGGGCTCCAATTGCAACTGGAGGATCTGAACTTCCTAGAGAATGTGGGGTCCAGCAGACCAAAATTGCAAAGTAAGTAGTGAAACAATAGACCTTTTTGCAATTAGACCTTGGCGCCTTGTGAAGGGCAGATGTTTACAGTACGACTTGGACTCGAGTCGGGCTCAAGTTGCTATTTTGGGGACTTGTGACTTGACTTGCAACTACTAGCATTGTCTTGCAATAAATTGCTTGTGACTTGACTTGGACTTGCAAAAATGACTTGTTGCCAACGCATGTCAGAAGCTGGTCATGTGACCCCATAAAGTTTCAAGAATTATATTGACGCACTGCGTAAGACAAAATAAATCATGGGCGAAAGTATGTTTAACATTTTTGGAGTCTTGTCTGTTCTGACAAAAAGCGGTTAGCGCCAAGTCAAGTCACAAGTTACGTTTTGCAAGTTGAAGTTAAGTCACAAGTCATTTGGTCACATTTTGAGTCAAGTCACAAGTCATTTGGGCCCAGTATAAGTCAAGTTACAAGTCTCGTAGTACAAGTCAAGTCGCACATCATTTTGTCCATCTGTAAGCATTTGGGCAAATTTAGGGTCTTGCAAAAATGACTCTTGACTTGAATTAGACTTGCAAGAATTGACTTGCTGCCATTTTGTTTTTTCTGATGCGATGGTGTATGTTACTGCATAGTCAAAGAAGAATGTCAGCACATCCACACACAAAAAGCTATGTCCGTGACTGAAATATGTGTCAACATTAGACTTGAATGGAGATGGAGTAAACATTACGGTCCATATGCACAATACAACTTTGACCCGATCTTAACTTTAGACCTGTTCTAAATGAAGAATAGTCCTACCTGAAAGCTGTTTTATGCGTAGATGAACTCAATCTGTAGTATTAATGCACCTTATAAGCGGCAATACATGTTAGTGTAATATTAGCCTAATTAAGGGATTTAATGCACCTTATAAGGGCCAATGGACCTACGGCACATAATCTCCTGGCCACAGTTCGACATACGTGGGCGCACTTCGATCAGGCTGCGCACGCATGCTTGAACTCACAAAATACTGCCAACCAACAACACCAAAGCACCTGATTGGTCAAATTTAAACTGAAGCCTTTTTAACGATCGTCACGCTGCGCCGTATCCACCAACGCAGTGTTCCTGCTGCGCCATAACCACCGACGCAGTGGCAGTGGGGCGTGATGGTGCGCGGAAAAGCTCATGAGTTTTTTCAGTTCTCACGTTTGAGCACCAACCAATCAGAGCCTTGAGGTCGAGATGACGTAGTGCGCACAACGGATAACCATTGCACCTTTTTGGGGTGAGGTTGAGCAGGCGTACTTTACGCGAGCTCAACCTCATGTGACGTGGGCCCATACATATTAATGTAATATTAACCTAATTAAGTGATTCAAATTTGACTCTTGCACTTTTTGCGGGAGTATACAAGGTATAGAAGAGAATAAAATGGTTCTTCCAGAAGGACTAATCTTCATTAAAACTAGGTTTAAAGTTAGTTAACCTGTTTTGTGCACACTGACATTGTTATTCCCTGGATTTATATAATTATATTGGTATTGAATTAGCCACAATGATACATATGAGGCTATATAAAATAGCATGGTGTATAGACAAATGGTCGTAGGAATGAAAGCATGTCAGAAGTGACAGTCTCGGCTCAATTTAGTTATTAGTTGATTCACACATTTTAAGCCATTTTACCAGCCTTGAAATTAGGATTAATTAATTTTTTAATCAAATAATTAAACTTGTTTGGTAACAAAATAATTAAGTTTACAAAATTGAACTCCAAAATGGTTCTCCTGCAAAATAACCAAAATGTCACTGATGATGTTCTTGCATTACCATGACAACATTTAATAACAACTCCCCCAACAATCATTATTGTCAATCAATCTTTGGCTACAAAAGATTACATTATTGTTGGTGAGTGGAGCATATACCAAGTGTTGCAAAAGTATGCCAACATTAATTGCTTGAATTATCCATCATCTGAAATGATATGAAACTTTTTAGCATTTTTTCAATCTTGCAGAGAGAGCATCCAGAACCAGTGATGAGTTTGATGCCTTAGTTACCATAGCGCAGGATGAGGACATCAGTGAGACAGACACAATGACCAGTACTAGCACTACCAATTCAACAAAGAAGAAGAAACATAAGAATAAGGAGAAGCAAAGAGACAAAGTAAGGGGTGTACGGACACAGTGGTGGAAATCATATCTTTAACCCCTTGAGAACTACCTGTCCATTGGTCAGAAAGTTGGATATATCATTTATTACACCAATCAGAGACATTGTTTGACAAATTGTATCCCTGATGAAGATTAGAGTAAAATTGTTGATATGCAGTACTTTAATTGGTTAACTGTAAGATAGGTAGGTAGTGCTCAGGGGTTAAAACTGTCAATAAAGCTTTTTGATCACTGATCCAATTTAAGACAAAAGGTGGCATATTTGACCACCAGCTTTTTGACATCAAACTAACTTAAATGAAGAAAAGAAAAAAAGATAATTAATTTATCATGAATGTCAAACTAACTTAATGAACAAATATCTAATTATTCATGAAAATCTGTTCAAATAGATTAATTAATGTCTTTTTTGCCATCATTTTCACAGTGATGTGTCTATACTTAGTTCGGAATCAATGATATGTTGCGTAATATTTTTGTCAATTCCATAGATTGTAATTACTGACATTTTTGCTGCACAACCAACATCCTGACAGACAACATGAATTTGTGACATGGTAGTTTGCCATACCACCAGACACATCTCTATTCAAATTTGGATAAAATTCATTAAAAAAGTGATCACCGGCTTGCAATCAATTTTTGCGGCACAACCAACATCCTGACAGACAACATGAATTTGTGACATGGTAGTTTGCCATACCACCAGACACATCTCTATTCAAATTTGGATAAAATTCATTAAAAAAAATTTGACCGGCTTGCAATCAATTATTTATCATCATATTCAAACCTGCCTAGATCGGTCATTGCGCATTTACAATATGAATTGTATCTACGCAGTATTATAGTTTAATTAGTTCCAAATTGGCGAGAAATATTTGTTTTTTAGGCATAATTCTGTTATACCCTACACACCAACATCGGTAGTATGCGTCGTTCTTAAAGATAACACACTATGAATACCCCTGTGAAGGGTATAACAGAATTACTCCGTTTTTTTATCTCTAAACACACAAAAGTAATCCAAACGTAAGCCTGCGATTATGACCACACACACACGGTATTGGTCGCGAGCATGCGTCTCACGTATGATGCCCAGTGCGCTAGTTGCCTTCTTGCGTGCCCACGCCCTTCTTTATTCATTCGCTGCTGTAAAGCGGCTTCGCCAATTTGGAACTGATCAAACTATAAAAGCAACCAGACTGAACATTTTTCTGAAAATAGGGCATAATTCTGTTACACCCATCACACTCATTTCACATTGTTGCAGTTTAGTCCGTAAAAGACATTTACTACCATTTACTACCGTTACCCGTGAAGGGTAATACAGAATTGTTTGAAATGTGTACACTTCTAAATGTTTTTTGAGTATTATGTCAATAATGGCTTACACACTCTGTTTTTTGGTCCTTCGTTATAATGTCTACAGGATGAGGACAAATCCCACAAAAAGCATAAACACAAAAAGCACAAGGACCGGGAAAAAGACTCTGACGTATCCAAGAGCGGCGAGAAGAAGAAGAAGAAACACCGCAAGAAAGATTCGGAAGATGGCGGTGAAAAAACCAGCAAGCCCGAGATGAACGAACTGGAAGCTTTCTTGGAAGGATCCGGAGGCAACTATGAAGCATTCTGAGTTTATCCCAGGCCCTCACAGTTGTGTTGTTATGAAGATGGGAGGTATTTTAGAAGTTATATAGTCTCCTCCGTGGAAAGAAGTGTTTATATTACAGAAAAAAATCTGAATGCAAAAACTTTGATTTTGATTAAGGAGGGAGGATGTGACTGATGCATGGAAATTGTGCCATATGATTATGCAGCTATTGCAATGAGATACAGGCAAAAAGGAGAGACATATTGATTCTCAGTTTAGAAGAATCTAGAAACACTACTGACAGAGGAAACAATCAGTTCGCACCACAAATGTCGGATTTAAGCTGATATGGTTTAGTGTTAGATATCATGTTATGTTAGCTTTTATTTCTTACCGTTGTCAAAATATACCGTTTCTCTATTGATGCCGTCACTTATAGGTTAAAAAATAGGTCTGTCTCGCATACATTTGGGAAAATAGCTATGCTATATGCGGTTTTTGTTTTGTGTTTGTTTTTTTAATACAAATTAGCTATGCTAAGTGCGGATTTTTTTTAATTGTGTTTTTGACCCGCTTGATTTGGGTTTTTTCCCTTTCGGAGCCCATTTATTTATATTTATTTTCAGACTAAAACAACAATCAAACAATATTGGGCTCATTACGTAGGGTTATAAGTGACTCCACATACTTACGCACAGGGGTATGTGAGACAGATCTTGTTCTTTGATGCACATGTCTAGTTTCATTTGTATCAAGTGGCTCTTTATTTTACATTTTGAATATCTTTAATCAATCATAGATCTTTTAAACTAATTGAATCAATTATAAAATGTAGATCTTGATGTAAAAATGTTACGCATTCAATGGTTTTCCTGAAACCGTGAATCAACATATGCATCACCATAAAAAAGGCTTTGTGATTACAATCATTATATAGCTATAGCATTCTAACTCAATCCATTCACTTTTTTTACGTGTTGCCAGAAGTTTGCACCTATTTTGCAGTAATTTTTAAAGAATTGAGCAAAGTTCTCTCAATAAATACAAAATGTTACAAAAGATGTATAACTTATCTCGACAATGCACCCACCCACCCACCCAAAAGTCTTGTTTTTGTTTTTGATTTTTGTTTATATTGATCAATTAATCACAATAGATTTGCAAAACATGACCACTTTAACAGTACTGCATACTCGAGAGCTCTACATATATTTCAGGGAAGTTTTAGACATATGTTGTAGTACTAGAACAATAATGTCTGCCCCTGTGTGTTGTATGATGAAGGCATGTGCTTAGGACAGGGGTTCTCAAATGGTAGCCGGCAGGGACAATTCCGACCCTTGAATCATTAATGATTGGCCCTTGAAAAAAACTGTAAAAACAAAGAAATACATCGGAAAATGTGGGCAATTTAGCACTTGACAATGTCTTTTTCAATATGTGTGCCCCTGCATGGCCCTCAGGCCAAAAAAGTTGAGAACCCCTCACTTAGGACAAATGATAGTTGAAATTGGAACTAAAGAGTGGAACTTGGGGAGACAAGTTAATTGTATTTCAAGGTGTCCCTAAACATATATCTCTTTTTGGTATATGGTTATTTAGTGTTATAAGTCATGATCTACCTAGAATAAATCCTGAGTAAATGATAATTGGGAAGGAATGCATTTGAATGAATGAAAACATGATTTATTAAGCGCATTTCCAAAAACACGATCAATGCGCTGTACAGGAATTATATAATATAAAAGATAAGCATAATAAAAAATACCAATCAAAGTACAAAGTACATTAAAGATAGGTTAAAAGATAATTAAATATACATGTACAATGTAATAATATACAGATACAATTTAAGCATTAAAAAGCATGGATTGAAAACACACACATTTTGTTTTTATAAAAGGGTGCATTTGCAACCGAAATTGACCAACAAATTACACATGCGGAAATAGATGAGTTTTAAGCATCTTTTTAAAAGATTTGACACTGCATGCGGTGCGTATGGAGAGTGGGAGATCATTCCACAGCCTTGGACCGATATATGAGAAAGCGGTTTCAGTCTTAGTATGTTTGTTGAAAGGTACAACAAGGCGGAAAGTGTCGTTGGAAGATCTCAAACCAGCTCTTGGACAGACATACGGCATCAAAATCTGAGATAAATAGGTAGGCCCCAGATTATGTACACCATTGTACACATGCAGCAAGATCCTGAAGTCAATTCTCTGCTGGATAGGCAACCAATGAAGCTTCCGCAAGAGTGGTTCAGCACTTGTGCGTCTATTTTTACAAAAGACTAGACGCGCAGCACGATTTTGAAGTTTTTGCAGGCGCTGAACATTAAATTTAGAAATGCCACCTAAAAGAGAGTTGCCATAATCCAGCTGAGAGAGGACTAAAGACCTCACTGCATGTGCACAAGTATCGTGATCAATAAAACGACAGTTGCCGCTCAAATCTTGCCAAATTGTTTTCTTATTAATTATTTGTGATTCCATTGATTGATTGACCAAGTGTAACCAATACACCTTGGTTAATGTTACTTTTTCATTGCTATTGTTTGTGATTTTATAAGCTGATTTATCTATACTGTTATTATTTCGAAGGGTTACCACATTTGACATCACCGCCAGTGGCGGTAGAAGCCCACAAATTTAGTGGGGGGCAAGCCCAAATTTTGTTTTATAATATTAAAACATGTAGAAAAATCCCTGCAAAACGTGCAACATTTTTCATTTTTTTAAAACTAAAATGGTCCAGAAAAACGTTCCTGAAGCCATATTCTATGTCAAGTTGAGCTTCAGGCATGTGAATTTTCAGTTTTTAAACTGAATTCAGTGTTTTTTTATGGTCCAAATTTCCGCACTTTCATTTAATTTCAGGCTGTTTTGGGCCTTTTTAGCCCGATTTCACGCACATTTCCAGTTTTTTCAGTTTTTTTCATGTTTTTTCATTCTCATGCCTGTGAGCTTATTTAAGCTTACATTATGAAGCATTGAAAGGAAGTTGCATGAAGCGCATGGAAATTGGCAATTTTAGCACAAAAATGGTTGATTATCATGTTAAAATTTGTTAAGTGGGGAGGGCGTCTCATCACCTGTAGTTTTTGAGAGGGGGACTCTCCCCCGCTTGTTTCCGCCTATGATCACTGCAACTAA
Source organism: Ophiura sarsii (assembly GCA_035610835.1). Taxonomy (NCBI): domain Eukaryota; kingdom Metazoa; phylum Echinodermata; class Ophiuroidea; order Amphilepidida; family Ophiuridae; genus Ophiura; species Ophiura sarsii. The sequence goes on along the minus strand of CM069448.1, from coordinate 76,039,865 downwards.
TGCCACATTTCCAACCAACAAACAGCTTTTTGTTTAACTAAATGACAATGCTTCAATATCAATAATATAACAACACAATTCAGTCATTGTGATTACAGGGCGTCACTTTTATTTAGTTTATACGTGCTACTTTTGCTTTACATTCCTTTCATATATATAATCTTCGTAATTAGTCAATCAGATGAGATTTATTAATTAGTCAATAATAAATTTAGTCAGTGATTAAATTAGTCAATCTTATTAGTCAATTCATACAAATAGTCATAATCAATTTAGTCAATCTAAAGAATTAGTCAGTAATAAAATCTTGTGTATTATGCAAATTGGCTGTATATCCTAAATCTTATGAATATTTAAAATCAAACATTCCCAGTTTTTGTTATTCATGTAGACTGGAATTCAAGCAAGCTTTCCAAGTGGTTGTATCTTGTCATGGAGATTGAGCATGCTGCCAGAAATGGTCACCTTAATAAAGGGGAATGGTGTATCCATGTTTCATCTGTTTTCCAGTGGTAATCATTATGTGACAAGTCAGGCAGAAATGGGATGGTGGAAACATGGAGGAGTACCTATTGAATATTATTAGGATTGAAATCATTTTTCTATCCATTTATGTCTGATTTGTACAAACATGCCTAAAAAAAAGAAGTAAGGCCAAACAAAGAAGAAAGTCTGTCTCAGAAACATTTTGCAAATAAGCTAAGTGCTGTGCAATTTTTTATTTTTTTTTCAGAAAATAGGCTATGAGGTATGCAATTTTTGTTGTTGTTGTTGTTGTTGTTGCTAATCCAAGCTTTCAGAGAACTTTTTTTACCTTTTTTGTTAAATCAAAAAGAAATTAAAAAAAAGAAAAAAGAAGTTTTTTAGCCCTCAGTGCATAGACCTACGCGCCATAGCTCATACAAATGCGGGCGGGCTTCTGAGACGGACCTTCTTCTTTGTTTGGCCTAATCCATAGTTTCAAACTACTATGATTTTTATAGCAATTACATTAATCTTATTTTTTATCAATGAAGTATAAACTTGTAAATAAATAATTAATAACTTGTAATTAATGTTTTATGTAATCCATCCAATGATGTGATGGAGTTATTGCTTGATTGTTGTAAAGTCATTTATTAAAGGGGCATTGAGAGATTGCCGCGAAAAATGAAATTTAAATTGTTTCAATAAATAAGGTACGTAGGAACCCTGAACTGTAATGATTTATGGGAAAATGTTTGAAAGATGGCGCTAGATAGCAATTTGGTTAAAGCAATTTATGTTGTGAGTGATGCAGATAATCACATCGAAAATTACCAAATTGTGTAATTTTACATGATAGACGGCGAATTAAAGTAAACGGTTTCAGATGGTATAGTTCGTGTATGCCTAAGTATTACGTAGAGACAAATAAACTGATTTCTCAATGCCCCTTTATCATACACAAGTCAAACATGCATGTCACATGGCAATAGACGTTGTATGGCAAACTCACTTTTGAGATAAAGCCTAATATAAACTTGTTGAATTAGCAGATATGAGAAATTGCTTCATACAAGAATATCTCATGGAACCAAAGTTCAGTTTTCTTCATCAGGGTATGATTTTGAAGCCATTCTTCATCTTCCAAGTTGGGAGGTGACGTAAGTGCATATTGCAGTAAACATATCAAGATGTCGTGTGTGTAAATGCAAGGCAAATACATTTGTATCCATGCATCTATCATACATGTTGAGAGAAGGAAACAATTTATGTATGCCTGTTACATAAATATTAGAACTGAGAATGGCAGAGATAAATTGAGCATCCCATGCATTTGGATAGAAAATGTAAATTAGACAAACTATGCACAGAAAAAAATCCGTTTATTATAAATGTCAGTATTTATTTGATTTTAAGACAAATGTATTATTGAGGCATTTGTGTCTCCTTTTGGTTGACTAATATAAAAAGTAATTTTTACCAATAATCTGTAAACCGTGGTCTTGATTTGATGAGAAAAATATAGGACTGTAGCTGTACCGAGGATTTAGTACCAGATGTCATCATGCCCAACAAATAACTGTTCAGTTGAACTCCACCTCTATGGGCAGTCGGTCAAATTTGTTAATACAAAATAATAATCCATAGTATTGCCAAAAGGATACAAGTGTTCTCTGTGTAAATGTGATATGTATTAGGGTACGGATGGTGTGTGCTTGTTGATCTATTGTAATAAAAACAAATTGTCATGTCAGTAGTCGTAATTCTACTGCCTCATCTTTGTCAAATGGGGTGTTCACTGTTTACGATAATTAGAATATAATTACAAATGTGTGTGCTGCTGATTGGGTCATGAATAAACAATATTTAAAGGTAGATGACCCGATCACATTTTCGTAACACAGAATTATTTCAAACATACGGAGATTTTCATATCACATGAAAGCTCGTATTTTTCTCATCATCATACTGAAATTTGACGGCCTAAATCGGTATAATTACGGAGAAATCGATGAAATAACGTCGAATTACCGCGAATGGTGGTAACCACCGATATAGTTTGTGTACTACTCAATGGGTACAGTTCACAGCATCTTGTGCGTCTAAAATAAGAACCATCAGAGCTATGCAACTCAAACTTTGGAACACGACTTTTTTAAGGATGAACTTTCATGTAGAATAGAAAACTTCAAGTTGAAAATCGGAACATCTACCTTTAATGCATACCATCACATTTGATGTCGCTTGGCGAAAATACAATCATGAATTCCATGATTCATGGTTCACTCTTTGACCTCAATTTTGTTCCCCGTTTCTTGAAAGCAGCCATATACTCATATATGATATATAGCCATATAGATTATAGGGGAAATCTTATGAACCTTTTATCATGTAAGGAATGCTCGATCTCATTCAAATAAAACATGTTTCACACTTTTTTGTTTTGATAGATAAAACTCCATGCCATCCATACTTGACTTATAATTCGATCTTGATTTATTTTATTACGTTACTGTTCTGTCAAAACCTTTGTATCTCCATTTGGCCCTTCAGCATGTATAAAGTAAAAGTATCTATGTATAACCTTTGGACAGTCTGCTCTCAACATGTTCAAGGGCCAAGACCACATGTATCAACACTTTGTAAGTGCTCTTGCCCCTGAACATGTATAAATTAACACTTCCTATGCATAACCCATTGCTGAAGGGCTAATATGCATAACCCATTGCTGAAGGGCCAGAAAAACATGAGTTTTGACAGAACAGTGACATTATAATCTTACTATATGATTAATTCAGGTGCTTAAAAAGCCAACTAACTCTGTAAATACCATTTCATGTGTAAAGTATTCAATGTATATGATGTATATTACTCCCACACTGTCATAGTATAATTTGTTACAATATAAACCCCAATTTTGCAGCTAGCAGTAAGATTTGTGTTCATAAAATTTTGTTTTAGAAATGTCTTATTTATATGAATGAATTGTGGCTGACCTACTCAAATCATATAATCTTTATTATTTGGGTATGACTCAAGTGGTGGCAGGAACTGTAGGCATCTATTGATGCTATGCATGTAATGCACATTTTATTTATACGAAACACATGGGGCTGACCCAAAGGAGATTTTAAGGTCATCCCACAATGCATTGCGCGAACACCAACCAACTCAAGCTTTTTCCACACGATGCATTTGTCGAGCTCTCAAGTTTTAGAAATAAGAAAAAGAAACACTGATAACTAATTTATTCATTGATGAAAACTAGAACCTAAGAGCTCCAACGATGAACACGTTATGAAGCCATGGTTGTGTGCATATGTCTATGGAAACTGAGACAAAGAGACCAGAATTAGGGCATTTTACAAAAACGCAATGCATTGTGGTGGTGTCTTTAAAATCTTCTTTGTGGCTGACCTATTCAGATCATTTACCATCAGTCAGTTATTTGGATAGGACTCAAGTTGCCATTGGAACTTTTAAACATGTATGAGATACTCGGCATGTTTGCTGGTATCATTTATGAAACACATGGGGCTGACGTCCTATTTTATGTAAATCCTATTGCATTTTTGAAATTAATTTGGATGTGATTAATAATTTTGTGATACAGCACATCAAAAGGAGGAACTTTGCATGTGAAGTCAGTTTTGATTTTATTATGTGTGCTCTCAGATAATTTTTCTAAGCTTTTAAATGACACCAAATGTATCCAAATTTACCACAGCATTCAGATTTCAGATTTTTAGTGAAAATGACTCCTAAATTCTTATTATTTTCTTTAGTTTTTTCGGATTGTTTTCATCTATATATTGAAAAAACATACAACCGGAAAGTCCCCCCCCCCCTTTGATGTACTGCATCACATTTTAACTTCCAAGGCATGCATATGATGCTATGTTAGTACTGCGAGGCATGCATATGATGCTATGTTAGTACTGCGAGGCATGCATATGATGCTATGTTAGTACTGCGAGGCATGCATATGATGCTATGTTAGTACTGCGAGGCATGCATATGATGCTATGTTAGTACTGCGAGGCATGCATATGATGCTATGTTAGTACTGCGAGGCATGCATATGATGCTATGTTCGTACTGCGAGGCATGCATATGATGCTATGTTAGTACTGCATCTGTATGTGTTTCATTGTCATAGTGTGGTTATCACCACACATACTGTTTCTACAAATATTTGATAGGGGCTTTACACAAGTGGCACCCATGCATCAACTGTGATATAATACTGCAATATCTCCAATACAGAATAACACTTGTAGCTACCTTGTACTTTATTCAAAATGGGAGACAAAATTACCAGATAGACATGTTAGACAATCCAGTCAAGTTGTTTAATCGTTTACCACCAACCAAGTTGAGAAACAATCTTTAATCAACTCTTTGTTTGTGAAAGAAATAAAGTGATTTAGATTGTCAAATAAATAAATAAAAGTGATCTAAATTGATTTTGAATATTTATTTATGTAGTTGACTACTTAATACACACAATTAGTTAATGGCTGTGAAATAGCTCATATGTGTCCTTCTCAATGACTTGTACTATAACGTTATCTTTTATATTGTGCTTCCACGTCGATTCACCATTTCATGTGGCCTATTGTGTCATTTTATGTGGCCGACTTTGTTAAATAGATGTGGTGAAAGAAAGATTATAGTACGGGTATACAATCGTAATCTTTTTATAAATTGTCATTATAACTGTCAAATTTATAGAGAAGACAACTAGCCTAAGTCTATTTATAGAACAGACAACTAGCCTAAGTCTATTTATCGTTCACGAGACAGTAACGTAACTGCATCATTAACTGAATGCAGCACATAAATGCATGGAATTTATGGAGGTGCTTACATATACACACACACGTAGAAAGACGGAATATACATACGTGTGCATAAATGCTGCGCCTGTGAAGTTACGTCACTGTCCTGAGGAAGGTAAATTGAGTATGAACACAACAGTTTGCTTTAAACATTACATACAATTAATGTAAGATGATAAGAACTTTTTGGAAAATATTACAACACATAATGCTACTATATAGTATTTATTATAGTACAACAATTTGGTAGTTAAACAGAACTTTAAAATGTAGGGTATTATGAAATCCGAATGACATGTATGTGTATATTATATAAAGTGTGTGTGTTACCTTTCACCCCTTGTTTTGATTGTTGAGCAATCCATTGTGGTACACTGTTTTCCCTGAGACCAGTTGTTTGTTTGGTTGTCCTCCGCATCCCTCTGAAGAGGAAAAGGCTGATCGATTGAATTCTAGACTATACTCAAGTCCACGACGAAATGTAGCGTAACAACACGATTTACACAAGATTTATATCTAGTCTAGGATGGATGTATATTGCATTACGCAGTTGCGCCAAATTGTTGCATACCTAAAGTACACTTTTTCCAAAAACTTCTATAATGATTGTTGAATGTTTAGTAATAAAACCTCAAGTCAGGTGCAAAGCATATTTCAATTTCTGTATCAATTAATGTTTTACACTGTTCAGAAATGCTGATGAAAATGATTTCAGTAGGGGGAAAATGTGAAAATTGTCTAAAGCAAAAAAGAAAATCTGCACTAAAGCGACAAAAAACCACCCTGTTTTACGAACTGACGGACCTGTCAAGTAGGGTCAGTGAGCCAGTTTTTTTAACCTTAAGTGTCACCAAAATCTGCACACAAAAAATGTGCGCACTTTTTTTTACAGATTTTCGGTCTAAAAACGGCTGAATTTACATGATTTGAGAAAAAAAATCTAAAAAAAATTCTAAAAATAATCTTGAAAAGTGCAAAAAATTGGTTGGTCGGGCCCATAGAACAAGTTGGTGTTTTCCTCGCCTAAGCTACGATTAATACATTATTTAGGGATTAAATCATGTTTCAGCGTATGTGTATCACCAATCTACAATGCCGTTCGTGTCATAAGTGTGGTTTATTTCACGAGGGCGATGTCCGAAGAACGCACTTTTGTAGATTGGTGCTGTCCCTTTCAACAACGAATGCCGTTCCATAAATAGACGATGCAAATAAGAACATAATTTAATTGTACTTCATTTTTAACAATTTCATTCAAACTATTTTCAAAAACTTAACACTAAAATGATCAAATTAAAATAATAGAATCAAGTTCCTTTTAGTTTAAAAAGTCTATGTAAACAGAGTGTGTACGGTCATTCAAAAACAAGACACACTGCGGCTGCGATCACGTAGTGCATAAACACATTATCAGCCTGGTGAGGCTCGATCTGCATGCATGATCGCGTAGTGCATAAACACATTATGAGCCTGGTGAGGCTCGATCTGCATGCATGATCGCGTAGTGCATAAACACATTATCAGCCTGGTGAGGCTCGATCTGCATGCATGATCGCGTAGTGCATAAACACATTATGAGCCTGGTGAGGCTCGATCTGCATGCATGATCGCGTAGTGCATAAACACATTATCAGCCTGGTGAGGCTCGATCTGCATGCATGATCGCGTAGTGCATAAACACATTATCAGCCTGGTGAGGCTCGATCTGCATGCATGATCGCGTAGTGCATAAACACATTATCAGCCTGGTGAGGCTCGATCTGCATGCATGATCGCGTAGTGCATAAACACATTATCAGCCTGGTGAGGCTCGATCTGCATGCATGATCGCGTAGTGCATAAATACATTATCAGCCTGCTGGTGAGGCTCGATCTGCATGCATGATCGCGTAGTGCATAAACACATTATCAGCCTGGTGAGGCTCGATCTGCATGCATGATCGCGTAGTGCATAAACACATTATCAGCCTGGTGAGGCTGCGATCGCGTAGTGCATAAACACATTATCAGCCTGGTGAGGCTGCGATCGCGTAGTGCATAAACACATTATCAGCCTGGTGAGGCTGCGATCGCGTAGTGCATAAACACATTATCAGCCTGGTGAGGCTCGATCTGCATGCATGATCGCGTAGTGCATAAACACATTATCAGCCTGGTGAGGCTGCGATCGCGTAGTGCATAAACACATTATCAGCCTGGTGAGGCTGCGATCGCGTAGTGCATAAACACATTATCAGCCTGGTGAGGCTGCGATCGCGTAGTGCATAAACACATTATCAGCCTGGTGAGGCTGCGATCGCGTAGTGCATAAACACATTATCAGCCTGGTGAGGCTGCGATCGCGTAGTGCATAAACACATTATCAGCCTGGTGAGGCTGCGATCGCGTAGTGCATAAACACATTATCAGCCTGGTGAGGCTGCGATCGCGTAGTGCATAAACACATTATCAGCCTGGTGAGGCTGCGATCGCGTAGTGCATAAACACATTATCAGCCTGGTGAGGCTCGATCTGCATGCTAGTTTCCCACAGCAGTCTGGTTTACCTCAAATTAACAACGCCGCTTTTGCTACTATACTTCAGGTATCGGGGAGTCGTTGAATGTTCAGTAAAAGATGAGAAATGAAGTAAGGAGCTGATAGTGGAAGAAAACCAAACAAGTTTCTAAAAAATGTAAGAGGTCCCCGGATATTAGATAAGTACCCTTATTTAAATGGCTAAGATAATAATAAATTGTGCAATTTTGGCAATGTCTTGTTTTTTTGTCCCGTAATAGATACATATACCCATCCTCAAATCTAGTAAAATATATAGTAGTTGCAAAATTCAGCTATATTAATTTCATTATGGGACAGCAAACAAGATATAGCAGTAATTTTAAGGTATTGAATTTCAATATGGCTAGAATATTTTTATTCATCAATGGTTATTATTATGGATAATTAATCTAGGACTAGGAATGAATGGAGTATTTATAGAAAACTGTAATTATATCTTAAGATGAATTCAAATACTTGGATCACAAAACCTGTTTAAAAATTACATTTTGGAAGAATTTGAGATTTTGCATATTATTATGAGAAAACACTGGCTTTTAGCAAGCTTATGGACAATCAACGTAGCCCTAATCCTGGCGTCGTGGTTTTGGGAATTGAACTATCAAATTCATTCTCAAATATTTTCAAAATTAAATGTGGACATTTTTTGAAGAAGAAAAAAAATCAAAAATGTAAAAAACATATTGAGGCGCGAAAATCTATAGAACATGCATGGTTGTGGGTTTTGTCTCCTATACTCCCTTTCATAATCCCTTGGACATAATTCCATCAAATCATGCGTACGTGCGAGTTGCGTATGTATGTGCGTAGGTTCGCGTATTAATGCGTATGTGCGTAAACCCGGAAGTGCGTACCAGTCCCTTTAAAAAAATATCGCGCATCCTAATTGGTCAAGTGATCGCCGGCGCGTGACCTTGTTCATGTTTATCGCGCCTGTCAAGCATTTTGACGCCGCGCCTCGAAAACAACAACAAAATACGCTCGCGTGAAATAACACGAATTATGTCCAAGGGATTATGAAAGGGAGTATAATAGTGATTAGTTTGAAATTGTTCACATCCTGCCATGTTCAAACAATTCAGCATGTCCATAAATTTACTATTTTATTTGCCATTAAGAATCAAGAAACATATTTTGTGCATTTAACTGTTCATGCAACTACCATACCATAACAAACAGCCAAAGCTGAAACATTAATGTCTACTAGTCAATATTATTTGATAACACTGTGTACATTCAGTCAGTCAATGTAAGTTATGATAGCGACTGTATACCAAGCCAACAATCATTCTTTGTATAGACCATTTCAAATAATAGCGAACATCGGACCATTTTCCAAAAATTGGAAGTCATCAAATTCTACCAGACGGTTGCTTAGTTCTCATTGTATTATTATATATGTATGACCATTAAGAACCAACAAATTCACATGGTTTCAGAAAACTTTGATTTGACATGGAATTTGAATCGATTTGAAATTGTACATAACCCATACAGCCCTGAACCTGAACTCCATGTCATCCTAATTGAAAATATGCATGTGCCGCCTCCGTCTGATGTGTGATAAATGTGGATGGAATTGATGAATACGGGCGTGCGACCCCCTAGCTTTAGTGGACTAAGACACTAACTTCCATGCTGGTGGACCTGGGTTCGACTCTAGGTGCCTGTGGGATCCGGTTTTTCCTGCTAAATTTCGCCCATTTCTATCCTAAAAATGGTTAGGGTTAATAAAGCCAGAGATGTGATTTTTCCGGAATTCCGGAAATTAGGCCATAAAAAAAAAATCCGGATTTTTGGAAGAAGGAAAGATTTTTTTTTTTTTTGCATTTCCGGAATCGGATGATGATATTTCAGCATAAAAAGAGCCAAACATGTTTTTTTAGGGGGGTGATACTCTATATCCTATTCTCCAGACAAGCTTCTATAAAATTTTGACACACCGCGTGCCGTGAGGTGCGAGAGCTACGCTTCGCCCTTCGCAATTTTTCTGGTAATCTCTCAATCACTCAGTCACATCTCTGTAAAGCACATTGCGCAAATTTGATTGATCAGCAGTCAATTGACATACAATGTTGTTGTTGTTGATGATGGTCACTTTGTTATTGAGCCTACAAAAGAATTAGCGATTATCCAAAGAGCGATTGTTGGCAGACTGATGTAACAAGGTCTTCTATATATTAAACTGTTAATAAGTCACTCTGTATCCAATATACCCTAACAAAATATAATAAGCTATTTATTACAAAAAGTATTTATTATCATTGTAATCTTAAAATCACCTCATGGCGACATTCAAATATGTACATCTAAATATGTATTTATTTAGATCCAACTGAGATGGTCTCCTACTTGTAACAAAGAAGTCTGTGACCTTTTAACGTACTCGGGTATTTGCTATTCGGATACTGTAAAACACTTATAATTCGCGGGTACTTTATTTCACGATTCCAAAATTTAAATCTGATTTTAAGCTTTTACCATGGTTTATTTTGTGTGGATTTAATTTCGTGAATATAAGGTGTTCGCGAAATTCACGAAATTAAATACCTCACAAAATTAAGTGATTTTACAGTACATTGGATGACCATTTCTGTGTGATTTCCAAATCACAGTGCGCTAAACATGCCTACTTTATTCTATGCGATCTTTGTTTGAACAAGTATCTGCACAATGTACTAAAGTAGCATGTGTATTGATAACTTGCAGTTACTGGATTGCACTTACTGTCACTACACTGAAGAAAATAAGATCTATAGAGGAAGTTAGGAATGTTTGGGGGTCTTCAGTCTTCAGTATGCCAATGCAGACAATGTGATGGCCACCACGCATTTAAGTCAGTAAATGGGCACACCAAACATTGTTCTTAGCGATTTGGGTGTATGCGAACTGGCCATTGTGCGTTATGCTTGATATTTGTGATAAGGAAAACACTTGTCTACCCTGCAGGTCCACATTGGGAAGGCCAGGTGCTGGCAGCCATCATGCAGTGAATACAAACAATTATTTTCATGTTTATCAATTGTATCATAATTAGATCCAACAAGACAGCATAAAATAACACTTATTCTATCAAAACACTTTTGTTTATTTGTCTACTTGGTCCACTCAAGCAATGCTAGGCTTAGCTAAAAAAAGTAAATTCAAGCATGCTGATGGTATGCAACGAAGGTATGACCTCTTTGTATTTAACCCATTTAGGAATGCAACTGTTGTACTTAAATCTGATTATGAGATGGGCATTTGGGGGCAACTGTTGAATCCAACATACATGGAAACGATGTAGACTTTAATCAAGTTCACGATGGAATAAAGCGTAACAACACTATTTAAACAAGATTTTTATATAGTCTAGGATGTATGTTGCATTACGCAGTTGCACAGGGCATTGTACTAAAGTAACTAAACCATTTGACGTTGTATGTTTCATGTAATTAAGACATGTTTGTTTGTCTGGTTTTGATTTGTATTCCGTTTTATGAATTGTACTATACAGAATTGAATGAGTCAAACCCATATTATAATAAATACAGATATACACAGAGTATCTGAAATCAGACAAGGTATTAACGTTGACTATTGTTTGATTTTGATTAGTCTAGTGATATTCATTCCACTCTAGGTGTATCCAAATATAACGAATGAAACTAAGACCAAGGGAAAAACAGGAGTACAGATCTACAGATAGGACAACCTTACCTAATTTGGTTTTTTAATGGGTTTCGGTCTGGTTTTTGAGAGGGAAATGGATTTTGACTTTTTCCTAGAAATAAACAATTTTGGAACATTTTTGAAAACTTTCAAAAATTTGGAAACATTTTATAATAATTAAAAAAACACTACACCAATAAAACACGGGGCTGTAAATCAGAGTCGCAAGCTTTTTCCCCTTGAATCCCAATAAAACTATGGAAGTACCTTGAGTGATTAGAGCTTTTCTGTGATAAGAATGTTGGTCAGCACCCACAACCACAAGGTGAACTATGTTAAATAAACGTTAAACCTTTGTCTTCCTCTTCGCATGTGTAGTCTCCAATGAGGTCATTAGGTACAGTTACTTACTTACTTTTGACAAATTTGGTAATTTTTCAAACATTTTCAATCCCCAAAATATTTTTTTTGTTGAAAATGTTAAAATTGAAGAAAACAAATTGAACCTAATGATATATATGCAATACCTGCGACTCAATCCAATGCCGTCCTTGACTGGTACGCACATACAGCAGGTCACTAACAGAGAACCAAGTACCGCCGCGTAAACATTAGTCACCCACATATAATGCGTATCAAGTTGGATCACCAAAACAATTAGCGTAATGCCACAAACGCATGGCATATTTGCATGATGCAGTAGTTGCGCAACGTGCATGGTTCGCTTGCACAATTTTTTATCAGACTGATCGATTTGTAATGGGTGAAGCATTGTTAAATTGCCGTAAAGTGAAACTTTTGTAATGAATAATTAATAGTCACTATCAATAAATGACCATTTTATTTGACGGTTTTGAATCAAAATAATGACTTTGACCAGTTGTTTTGTCGGTAACTGTGACGAATCAAAACAATTTACTTTGGTGGGTACGCCCCTCGTGCAATTCCAAGGTTTGAAAGTGAAAATGTTTTGATTCTTCACATTAACTTCTAAACAACTGATACGCAGTCATTATTCTTTAACTCATCTACCTCTGTGCAGTGATGTCAAAGGACATTTCATGGATTGCAGGCTTGCAGCGCACATTATTATTATAATATGCTGGCATTTGTATACAGGCAATAGAAAACGCAAAATGTTGCCCCTGACGATCAAATATACTCTGACGTCACTGTACAGAGGTAGGTGAATGGAGTACAGATAATAATCTATTTGCTATTACATAGACAATTTCATCCATCACAGCTGGCAAAGAAACAACAGGCCAGTTTAATGACGGAGACTTCCATAAAAACTATCCCAACAAAATCAGTCAACTGGACATTGCAGTAACCACTGCATGCTACAGTTCTCACCATCAAGATTCAAGAATATGCATTAACCCTAACCATCCTCAATGCCGCAAATGTGCACGGTAAAGTCTGTCTGTGCCAGCTGGCGTGGCACTTTTTCGATGAAATAATGGCCCCAGGCTACATAGTCGGGCCAATACACTGGCCCGAGTATGGTTGGCCCCCGTGGCGCACTGGTAGAGCGTTCGTCTGACAACCGAGAGGTTGTGGGTTCGAGCCCCGGTGGCGGCGCCACTCTTTTTGTCCGCGTTTTTGTAGTTGAAAAAAAAAGTCTTCAAAATGTGACTTAGGAGGTTAGGGTTAACGGAATTATTTTTCTCTTTTTTTTTTTTTTTTCAACATTTTCCATGTATGGTTTTATTAATCTCTTTACTGCATTGACAGCAGGGTGACATGGTCTATTATATCAAGGATTTGGAGCCACAATGACCTATCTGCAATGGTTGCCATGTGTAAGATTGCATTTTCACAAGGGTGCCCCTTATAGCACCAGAAGTAAAACATATGGCAGCTATTACAGATAGTGACATTTCACATCATTAAAGGTATCTGAACAAAAAAGACAATATCTGCAATAGCTGCTCTGAGTTACATTTGGTTTTTACCAATCGCTTAGCATATAAACAACCCCATATATAACGTCAGGCAGCTATTACAGATAGGATCTTGTGACACTAAACTATATCAAATAGAATGCACAAACAACATACATATAATTTGATTTGCTCTAACAAATCATCTCAAATATTTATTTCCAAGCTTGGATTTAAATAATTGTTATTAAAAGATACATAATATTATCATCAGATAAGGTAAAAAGCACAGAAAGAAAGATTTGACTTGAAAGCTTAATGCGACAACAAAACCCTGGCTCCATGTCAGTCAGACGGTCAGATTGACATATTAAATACTTTCAAATCGAGGGTTGAGCGCGCGCCAGAAGGCCAAAAAAGGCTATTTTGAGATAATTAACTTTCAATATTTGGGACCCGTACGACACACTGTAGCACCCAAATCATACCTCTAATTACAGTCACTGAGAGTTAAGTCTTTATGGTTCTAAAAATCTGTGGGTTATATGGATTATTTTGGTACCAAAATCTAATTTTGCCCAAAAGTTGAGTTACAGCCTTCTGGCGCTCAACCCTCTAAATGTACAAATGTTAATGATGAAAGGGCTTACATTTTTATGTTTTAATGTAAACAAATCCCAAAAGTTGAACATTATGGGTCAGCTGTGCTCGTAGTACACTGACCTGTACTACGAGCACAACTCACTGATAATGTGCAACTTTTGGGATTTGTTTACATTAAAACATAAAAATGGATGATGACAATTTCAGAAATTATGACAGGAAAACTTGCCTGAAGGAAAATCAAGTAAAACCTCATGATTGCTGAATTTGCCTACTTAATTTCAGCTAAAAATTAGTGTTTTTGAAGGAGAAAATTGGTGAAATGTGAAATGAAAGGTTTTGAGATTGCGTATTTCACCGTTCTAGCAATATTAGAACAAATACTGGTGGTACCCATGCCTAGCCAATACCATAATCTCCACATTTTTGGGTACCCTTGCGGTTGTACAGGAATTAAAAACTTCTCCTTTTTTTCTCCATGAAATCACAGATATTTGGACCTTTTTGTAAAATCCCAAACCTTCGATTAAATCCGCATTGACTTATCCTCCCATCTGATTGCAAATGAAAGCCGCTTTCATAAATTCATTCTTTTGAACAACAACAAAAATCATATAAATATACCACGTTTCCTTCCCTTGCTGACTGGAACAGATTACCCTTTTTTAGAATTTTGCAACAGTATTAACCCTTTTTGATATTTTGCAAAAAAATCACAACATTAGTAGAGGATAATATCCTTTCTCCGCAAAGTTTTGCACAAGCTTGGGTACCCCCCCCCCCCCCCCCCCCAGTACTCAAAACAGAAATTGATATTTTACCACACAACAAATATAGATTCGCCAAGCTATTTACACAACTGCTTTAAATTACTCACAGAGAATTCCGTTTTCAAAATTAGCAGCTATCATATAAAAATAATTAATTTAGTTTTTGTTTACATTATTTATATATATATTTATCGCCTAATGATTGGACTTAATGACCGTATGGGATTGTCCATGAAACTCCAGAGTAGCGATATATTCTGGAAGGTCTATACCTCTTAATTTGTATATATTTATTATATATACTTCTTTAATATATTATAATTTGCACTTCTATAGTTAAATCAGCTCCAAATTGGCGAGAAATATTTGTTTTTTATCTTTCGGTGTGCAAAAGTAATCCAAGCGTACACACATGATTACGGCCACACGTACGCTGTTTTGGCCGCACACACATGTCATGCATATGATGCACAGTGTGCTGGTTTTGGCCGCACACACGTGTCATGCATATGATGCACAGTGCGCTGGTTTTGGCTGCACACACGTGTCGGTACCCATGTGTCATGCATATGATTCACAGTGCGCTTGTTGCCGTCATGCATTCTTCTGTATTCATTCGCTGCTGTAAAGAGGCTTCGCCAATTTGTAGCTGATCAAACTATAGTGCATTAATTGTTTCTTCCCTCGAGACATTGATGTAATCAGGATCCCTAAGCATAAAGCCAAGAACTAATGGTCTCACAAACCCAGCGCGCATAAGTATGTGGAGTTACTTTTGCCGCATAACCCTACGCAATGAGCCCAATTTTTGCCTTTTTTTTTGTTGTAAAAAAAAGGGGGACACAAATTGTCTCCGAAAAGGGGTAAAAAGTGGGCCAAAAGAATACCCGAATTTATCATTGCTTTTTAAAAAAAAATTAAAGGCATATCGCATAGCTATTTTACCAAATGTATGCGAGAGAGACCTTCTTTAGTTGGCACAATCAGATTTAGAAGCCAGTGGCTGGGCACTGAAACAGGTGACTGCTTGAAGTTGGTGTCATTGTAAGGATGAACACATCAGCTTTACATTGATGTTCAACACACTTAGTTATATAGTCACGAAAAATATATTATAACACTTTTTTGAGGGGTTTACATATATGTATATATTTCCCATGACATGCAAAGCTTATTTTACAGTGCTGTACAACTATAAGGCCAGGAAAGAAGAAAAATAGATCTGTCTCACATACCCGTGCGCATAAGTATATGGATTGTGGAGTCACTTTTGCCGCATAACCGTACGCGATGAGCCCAATTTTGAGGTTCTTTTTTTTTAGTTGTCTGAAGAAAAAAAATTGAAAACAAAATTGGCTGCGGGGGAAAGTGGGCCAAAAACACAATAACATTTTTTTTTCCAACATTTAGCAAAGCTATTTTATCTTTAAAAAACAAAAATACATATCGCATATATAGCTATTTTCCCAAATGTATGTGGAACAGACCTTCTTTATTTTGGCCTTATGCAAATATGATCATCTCCAAATAACATGGTGACACATGAGTCATATGTTGGGGATATTGATTTTGAGTTGTCGGTCGAAAGAGGTGACAAGTTTTACTATGTTTTTACAGTTGCTAAAGTGCATTTAAATGATGCACACAAATCAAAATTGAAAAATATCGACATGGGACTCATTTCTCTTGATCCTGTCACAATTATTAATAATGTTGCTACGTTTTGGTATCCTGTTGGCTACCAAACACTGTATATTGTCCAAAATTTAAAATGCTTTATGAAAATGCAGATTTAAAGCAACACTCACTCAATTGTATACTTGTATGCATAATGTGCAATATCATCGCTGTTCTGTTAAAACCTTGTATATTTTTCTGGTCATTCAGCATGTATAAAGTAAAACTTCCCAACGGTTATGCGTAGGAAGTGTTGCTTTAAACATTCCTTGCACGAGTACTTATAATGTTTTGATAGATGTGTTTTGTCCTTTGAACATGTTTAGACCAGACTGTCGAAAGGTTATACATAGGAAGTATTACTTTATACATGCTGAAGGGCCGGATGGAGATGCAAGGTTTTGACAGAACAGCGACTATATGCATCAAATGCATTTTTGCCATCCTAAACTGTTCAAAACATAGGGACATACTTATTTTTGCATTTTGAACATAATGTTCATTTGTCTTCTTCTGCACAGTGATATTCATACATACTACATTGATAACAGCAGCCGTTTCTTGCAATTGTCTTTCAGGCAACAAAAATAAAAGAACTGTTCTACAAGCGAACGGCCCTCTCAGGAAGGGTCGGGTGGGCGGGCAATTTCTTTTGGTTGGTTTGTTTTTTCAAATATTTTTTTGACATTTCAAACAAATTGTTAACTAAAAATGGGTCGGTCTTGCACGCAGAACCGGGGGGGGGGGAGTTGTCGCCTTATCACACAAATTAGGTTAATTGCACGGTCTGCCAGTTTGTATTGATCAATATACTATACCATTGAATCTACCATTGGTACTCCCAGTTTGTATTGATCAATATACTATACCATTGAATCTACCATTGGTACTCCCAGTTTGTATTGATCAATATACTATACCATTGAATCTACCATTGGTACTCCTACACTTTATAAAATATTCATTTTACAATTTAGAAAAAATAGGATTATATTATCAAGTTTCCAATTTGTGCATAAATTGACATTGCAGGGTTAACAATGTTAATGAAAATACTCATAACTATACAATATGTGTAATATTGATTTCATAATATTAGCAACACTGACTAATGCCAAATATAAGGTGCTATCGATTACAGAGAACGAGAAAATTTGTTTAAAACAAATCATATTCACATAATTTAAAAACAATGGACACAAAAAATAATACATTAATGTTTTGCACACAAAACTTGTTGGTGCAAAAAGTTTGGCTTGAAATTGAGCTACTGTTATTCAAAATATACAAAATATTTTATTTGACTAGAGTCACTCAACTTAATTACTTTGCTTTGCTTTTTTACTCGACTAATTGGAAGTGGTTTGATTTGAGTAAGGATATTTGAGACTGTCTTGACGTAAGTCACATCTGATTGTGAACTGACTTGATCCTTTATACTCTATTTGGCTTCCTCCGGACAGTTAAGCTTTTACGCACGCGTAAGTATCTTCCGTCTTTCAACGCTCGTGTGTATACGCTAGCGCCTCGAGTAGGCGCGCACGTTATGTGCTCTAATTAGTAGAATACGCAGTTACGTCACTGTCTCGTGAAAGCCAACTAGACTATAGATACTTATCTGACTACATCTACCTGGTACAAGATTGGTCCTCTGTCTTCTTACAATTGCTAGGTACTTCATTAACACGTCCCTATAATCACCAACTGTGTATTTACTCCCTTCTTCTATAGAACTAAGAATTTGCAAGCTAAGGTCAAAGGTAATACCTTACCCTTGAGTCCAAATTCCCATATAAATTGCACGTCATTAGTCCTCATAGACGGGCAGCACCCTTTGCGCCCTCACGATGTAACCTTTGGTCGTCACTATTCCCCTGTTCTTTATTAGCACTGTGTATCTCAGTACCCATGAGGGGTACCAGCCAGCTGCGTCTTTGATGGTGAAGAAATTGCGTATGGACTCTCTGAAAACCTCTGCTGGTAGTATCTCTAAACAAATAGGACAGAAAACAACAACAACAACAATAAAGGAAATCTTTTCCCCACAACTATTTCAGGGTAACACAGGTAAGCCTTTGAAATCCAAGGAGAAGGGGAGGCCCTAACATTTGAAAGTAGTGTATGTAATGTTTTAGGGGCAGCCCTGTTGACCCCCTTTTTATTCACCTCTGATAGTTCTGACCACCCCCTATCAGCCTGCATCTTTTCTTAAAATATGCTTTCTTTCCACTCAAAACCCTACAGATCTCAAAATAAGATCCTATTATTCATCATGAAATCTGTTCAGAACACTCACTTTTCAGATTCAACATTTCAATTTCCTACCACAAAGAAAAGGAAGTCAGCACTCACTCCCCTGGGTGTTAAGACTTGACCAATGACCTATGATAAATGTACATACCTCTTGCATCTGAATGTGTTAGAAGTTGTATGCTATTGGCCTTGGCAAATTCACTCAACTCTGGTGGAATCACACAACACACTGCTAGGTTAATCTGGTTGATAACTGGCTTCACCTGAAGTAAAATAATCAAAATATTTTAGTAAACCACTCCATGTCATTGATACATAACCAGACTTCTAATATACCTCACTAAACCACACAGCCACAATTACCTGCGCATGTAAGATCTATAATATGTCACTCTGCTACAGACTTTATATGAGCAACAAAAAGTTCATATTAACCATGCTCCTGTTGCCTGGTGGCTGATGAACTTGTCTGAATGCAGGCACCTTAAGTTTAATACCCAAGACTTGAGGGTCATTATTGTTCTACTTAATTACCCCCCCCCCCCCTCCCTCCCCCAACATCCTCAAGTTCTTCATCTGATCATAAATCAATGTCTGAGAAGGTCAAGGTTATAGGTCCACTCTGTCATTTGGTATTGAGAAGTACCCATATCTTTTTAAAGAATAAAACATGATTTGTGGTGGTTTTTTAAATAAAGGATAAAGTTGAATGATGAATAATTTAATGCAACAAAATTATATTGATCCCTTGCCATACATGGTCATGAAAAACAACCCCTTTTCCAAAGAGTATATCCCTATTAATATATCACCTTTCCCTACTCATGAGTTGTTCAACTTACTGTAGCCCATTCATACAATTGCTGCAGCATATTGATGTCTAGGTCGCAGACCCCAAGCTTGTCAACCTTGCCCAGCTCTACTAGGTGTTCAAGACCTTTCCAGATAGGCTTGAAGTGATCTATGGCTAGCGGTTCTTCATCGGGCCTCTCTGGCAATGCTAGGAGGATGGTGTCTATTCTTTCAACACCCATTTCAGTTGTGACTGCACGAGAAAGCAACAACAAAACAAAATACATGGTAGATTTAAAATGCTTTAGGTTATAATATATTGAAAAAAATCTTTTGTCTTAAAGCTCTTTTGTTTTTCAAAACCTAATGCGGAATACAATTGATTTTTTTTGATTTTTTTTTTATAAATATAAAATATTGAAATCCTTGTAAAAGTGAACTTTTGTATTTATAATGATGTAATCAATGAAAATCTGAAAAATCTGTGAAATTTTGGGAGATTTTTTTGTTGTTGAAAAAACAAACAAAACAAAAATTATATATTTGTTTTCATAATATTTTTCTTAACTCGCATCAATTAACTAACGCGCGCGGGAGCTTTGAGACAAATTATTTTTTTAATATAGCCTTACCATTTCTAAAATATATATTACAATGTCACCTTAAGATGGCTGTAACTTAAGCGCATAATCTAAAGTTTAATCAGGATGCGTCCTTCTGTATTAATTCGCTGCTGTAAGGTGGCTTCGCCGATTTGGTATTGATCAAAATATTAGCATCATAATATTGTTTGCACGACTCTGATGTGTTGGAAAGTGCCTTGTACATTTTGACAAATGGCCGTACTGTAAAAGTGCAAATTTTTTGTGTGATTAATTTTTCACGCTTTGCTGATATTTAACTGTTCATCATGTTCTTATGAATTCGGAATTTGTCACATCATATACAGAAAAGAAAAACATTTATGTGTTATAATTTTCGCTGTAGCTGCTTCAAGCATGAAAAACGCAAAAATAAATGTAGTGCAAAAATGTCCACTTATACAATACTTCAGTAACTGACCTGGATGCCTAACCAGGTTTAATCTGCTTTGGTATTTATAAGACCTTGATGCATGTTTTAAATTTGAAAGAAATAAAACAATAAAACAAATTAAGCCTTAAAACTGTATTAAAAAGTGTATGCATTCCATACAGGTTTATTAATAAAAATAATAACTCATAACTCTGTTCAGGCAACCTTGTCAGAAAAAGATGGTCAGGTTTTGGAAAAAGGGAAAAACAGATTTTCCGTTTTTGGAAAAAGGGAAAAACAGATTTTCTTAACTCCGATTAGCTTAGCAATCTTATACGACCAAGAAGGAAGCAGCACTAGTATTAAACCCACTGAGAATATGGACCCTTTTTAACATTCAGTTTCCCCCACACAGAGCGAGTACTCAACAATTGATCAATTTCCATTCTGGATGACCAATGACAGGCCACACAAAGCTGATCTGGATGGAGATTGGTCAGTTTTATGAACAGCTGTCACTTTCCTGTGAGATCATAATTTATTAAAACAGATCAAGGGAAAATGCCCATCAAGTTTGTTACCTGAATACAATAGGATCGGGCCCCTTCTTAATTGCCTGCGTAAAGATGAGCATGCAAGGCCATCAGCAGATTTACTAAATGCTTCACCAACAACTAGCACAGACACAGGGTCCCTGCTACGAAGGTTCAATGGTTAGGGAGGATCAATTCTAGAACTACCACATTTCAAAGATGAATCCACACTCTACTCTTAGCTCACCTCTACTTATAGATTCTGTAAACACTTCCACTTCAATGTTGCTCAGCATGATCTTAACAGTTACTTTGAGTGCATCTCTCTGCTCGCTAATTTTGGATACTTTGGGGGAATACTTGGGGCCAGGATGGGCGTATTCTAATGACTCTTTGAGCTGTTCTGTTTCCCAGTCTACTTGGTGCAGACAACTGTTGAATGTCCCTGATAGACATAACTTGAGCTGAAATAGATGACAGTTAGGGATTAGAAATGGACTTTGTAAACAAATTGTCATATCTTTATAGAGCTGTCTTGTCACCAGTGTTAGAAATAGCGGTAATCCGTGCACCCAAAATGACCAAATTTCCTGGCGGATAACCATTTTTTCCAACGGCTAACCAAGATATTGACACCAAAACAGTTACGGATAATGACGGATAACAAACTCTTCTGCTGGATAACCAACTTATTTTTCTTATTTCTAAAGCTGCTTGTCACGACTGGCTCATTATAGGCAGCGAAAGCGGGGAGGGGAGATAGCGGGGAGGGGAGATGGGAGGATCTCATCCCCCATAAATTCTCCCCTTGACCCTCCGCACGTCCGCCCACCCACAAAGCCACGACCCTCCGCAGCTTCTCGGTATGCAGTGCTTTCTAGCCTCGGTACTTCCGCGCTGGCGAAGGTGATATAAAAAAGGGAGACCTTTCCGATGTTGCGCTGTCGAAGATGATTATGATGCATCTTTTATAAAAAGGTTGAGCTTCAATTCAATCAAAAATGGTAGGGTATTCTAAAGTTTAGCCGAATTGGCTCTACCAAGTACCAAGAGGTATTAAAATATGGAACTCTGTCCAATCCAAAACAATTACTGCCCTTTCCTATTGGCAATTTTAGCTATGTAATTTAGAAGAGCAGAATTCTGCACCTTTTTGCAACAACTAACAGTAACATTGTAGATCATACTATCACTATGTATGTATAAAATGATCGTCCAGAAGGAACTCGACAACGACCCAAAAAGGGTCAAAACGCCAAGCTGGCAACAGTGAAGTGGCCACTATCTACAAACTTTTACATCTTTCAAGAAATGTCATTTGTAAGACTATGTCTTGACAAATCTTTTTCGGATGGCACAGTAATTACTATAGCCTTTTGGTTGCAAGAAAGGATTCACTGATATCCAGTCTCGAGACACCAGTAAAAAGTAAGCTTACCTCTTCTGTTGACGATTGTGGTATTTTTCTTTTTAGACTGCTGTAATTGATTATATTACCACTGCTGACAACCAGCACTGATGAAGCAGGAATACGTGCTGGTTCTTCCATGTTATCTGTCATTATTCTGTGATGTTTTATAACACAACACAACCACGAATGATCGGGAACACAAACAGTGTTGCCAAACAAATTGGCATTTATAGGCCGGCTGAGTAGCCCATTTGCTCAATTGGTGTGTAAAAGTTGGTGTTTAAAAGTTCTCCTCCTACGGTTTTCCCCGAGGGTTTTCCTCTCTCAGTTGTAGTCAAAAAGGGTACAATTGATTCTAGTATGTTTTCTACTGTAAAATATTTCCCTCCAAAATTAATTTTACTTTCAGACTATCGTTGTCATTTAAAGTAGCCCAATTTGACGTCTAAACATTTGATTTAGGAACATTTAAATACAAACAACAGTCTATCAATATAGTATCATTTGTACAGTAAAACACGTAAAACAACGACACAACAATTTTGTCAAGTCATTGAGTGGGATCATGAAAGTACCAGTAGGCCTACCAGTACAATGTACTTCCATGGTGGGAAGCTCAAAAAAAGTTTTGTGACTAAAAAAAAGGGTATAAGGACGGTGTATCTGCTGTATCAGAATGATCTATGTATTATCTACGAGGGGCATTCAATAAAGGCGCAACCATTGTTGTTCTCCACACCTGAGTGATTCTGTGAAATCTAAGTGGGTACATTATAAAGTATGAAATGTATAGTCGGTTACAGTGGCGAACAGGTTTTTTATATTAGCAAAACTTGAAAACAAATTATGAGATACACTTGTTATTCGGGTGGGGTGGGGTGGGTGTGTGTGGGGGGGGGGGGGACAAACAATTGGCGTCAAATAAGGGGGCTGGCATTTTCTTCGGAAGGGGGGGTCCCAAAAATGTGGATAGACCCAGACAATTTTTTCATGACCCCCCCCCCCCCCCCTATCCAAGAGCTGCATATTTTTATGACCCCCCCTACCAATACAGTCCATTTTTGTGACCCCCCCCCCCCATTTTCAATGAAATAATTTTATGACCCCCCCTGTTTTCATGTCAAAAAAACTATGACCCCCCCCCCCCAGTATATTTGGGATCCACCCCCTTCTGAAGAAAATGCCAGCCCCCTAAGCAAGATGTGGCTTAACTAGGGTCATCAGGGGGCAGGCCTTTAGGGCATAAAAGAGTATTTTTTATCAATAATAACATCATAGAGTTAGTCATTTCAATGGGGGGGGGGGGCATTACGCCATCCCCTGCCGCCGCCGCCCCCCCCCCCCCCCCCCCCCCCCCCCCGCCCCCCCAACTCGAACAATGTACACGAAGATGGTATAAAGAAAGAAGCGTTGTAACACATACGGATGGATAGTGCATCCGGGAGTGCATCCCGTTATGGTTGACGAAAGAAAAAGCACCCCGGGAACGTAGGGGTTACGCATTTAGTGCTAAAGACAAGACCCCCTTTAATTAAATGTGATCTTTTCCAGAGAGCGCCCTCTATTCATGATTTTTTTTAGAAAGTAGATTTTCTTGCATATTTACATTTCTGATCATAAATCGTACATACATTCCAAGTTACAGAGCGATACGATTCCTAATTACCTAAAAATCATGGTTTTAGAGTGAATTTATAGAGTGAAAATAATAACACGACAGTTTATTTTCACTCTAAAACAATGATTTTGAAGTAATTAAGAATCGTATCGCCCTGTAACTTGGAATGTATGTACGATTTATGATCAGAAATGTAAATCTGCAAGAAAATCGGCTTTCAAATTTGTTTTCGATGTTGAGGGCGTTCCCTGGAAAGATCACATAATATACCTTTAATCTATCATTTAACACAATCTGGATTTACTGAATATTCATAATTACGTAATAGCATAAGCATAAAATAACCCATATTTGGACAGTGAAAAACATGCCACTTTGGCAGGAATTTTGAATTAGCTTGATAGCACGTGAATTGAAATGAGCAGAACTTTGTTCCGGATAAGTGTGCAAGTCTAACATTTTGCATCGGGAAACCAGAGACCATGTTCAACGAGGTCCTAAATGGAGAGATTCTGTCAAAGACAACTTTTGGAAATACACTGCATCTTATCTTGGTCAACATTAGGCTTTGACAGGGAGCCCCAAAATGCCGAAAATCCAAAGAAATGAAAATGATAGTTATAGCAAACAATTGGAATTTCCTGAAATATCACAGCAAATGCAGGATTCGTTATTGTATAGATGACAGGGTATCAATAAATACATCGAGAATTGTTGAACTTGGAATAAAAATCTGCGCATGCGTAGAACGCACGGTTGTCAGAAAGCGCTCATAATGAGCAGAAATGTTAAACAATCACTGCAACCAACGTAAAAGTTACAGATAAGGAATTGAATTTAAGAAAACAAGAACTGCTGTGAACTTCAATACATATACAAAGTTCAAAAATGTAACCATCTATTTGAAAATACAATTAAATTTAATGTTAGGGTCAGTATAGTGAATTTACTCAAATTGGGTAAAAAGAGCTTCATTGTATTAAAATGTTCTCTGCAGAAAACGGTTTCAGATATTGTCTTTATAATCTCCCGTTTAAATCTATAACATGTAACAATGAGGAACAAGAGGTTTAAGCCAAATCTTGCGGTTGGATACCTTGACCTTGACTGTTTATTCATTAAAGAATTTCTTTTAAGCTATGACAAGAAGATGACGTTTTAAATTATACATAATAAGTGTTTTCTCTCCATAATTTGCATCTGAAAATAAGTAATGTTGAGCACATAGTACTGGTCTATCTCTGTTTCAAACGGCAACTTATTCCATGCATCGGTTCTTAAGATATTTTGAAAAAAGTAACTGTGCATCAAATTGCTTGCAAATATTCTCCGCCCTGATCAGCTATTTTTCATGCAGTGTCCAGAGAGTATTGATTTTACGCATGTGCCATTACGTAATCCCACAAACGATATTGTTCATTCATGCATAGCGAGGAAAGATTAAGACCCATATTTCAAATTACCCTAATTCTATAGTAGATTCATCAACTCTGGTGCATCGGTATCGATTTTGGACCTCGTCCATTGGGCGTTAGAGGAACTCATTTCGACCAATGATGAAACAGCGGTACTTTTATAGATGTTATTATTTGCGCGCCATAATCAAATGCTATTCATGATAGTGTGGCTTTATAAATAGGGCTGATCATGTAGCTTTACAATCACGACAACCAAATACTTTAATCCAGGCTTTCTCAACTAGATTTACTGATGCGCCACATTTTAGTAACCAACTTGTTGAAGCTCCACTTGGTCATATTTTTTAGAATTTACAATGGCAAAATTCCCGTCACAAAATATTTTAACAAATATGTAGGAACTAATATTATTATATAATGATAGGCCTGATTTCAGCCATGTGATAGTTTTTACTATCATTATGGCTAGATATTAAATTTGTGATATCATTATATAAAATAAATATTGAATGCCTTTTGCTTGTGCAATAGTAAAACTATGTCACTCGGTCCAATTTGGATTGTTTCATCACACTCGGCTGCGCCTCGTGTAATGGAAAAATCCAAATTTGACCTCGTGATATAGTATACAAATATTGAATGCCGGAGAGTGTGATAGTAAAAACTATATCACGAGGTCAAATTTGGATTTTTCCATTACACGAGGCGCAGCCGAGTGTGATGGAACAATCAAAATTGGACAGAGTGATATAGTTTTACTACACACACGAGCAAAAGGCATTCAATATTTGTTTTATATAATGATATCACAAATATAATACCTAGCCATAATGATAGTAAAAACTATCACATGGCTGAAATCAGGCCTATCATTATATAATATACAAATATTGAATGCCGGAGAGTGTGATAGTAAAAACTGTATCACGAGGTCAAATTTGGATTTTTCCATTACACGAGGCGCAGCCGAGTGTGATGGAACAATCCAAATTGGACAGAGTGATATAGTTTTACTATTGCACGAGCAAAAGGCATTCAATATTTGTTTTATATAATGATATCACAAATTTAATATCTAGCCATAATGATAGTAAAAACTATCACATGGCTGAAATCAAGCCTATCATTATATAATTTTTACTATCACACTCTCTGGCATTAAATATTTGTATACTGTTGAGGGCACATGCGCGCGAAAAATTGCTGTCTTTATACATCTGACCGTCATAGGCCTATGAAATCTGGCTATATCATGATATGATTTTTTTTTTTAAACATATGTTAACCACTCTCGCGCCACTTATGATGCCTTGATGCGCCACAAGTGGCGCGCGCGCCACCATTTGAGAATGCCTGCTTTAATCCATCAGCTTGAAATGTGTTATCCCTTTGGAAGCGGTCACCACAATAAAAACAAATCGACCATCATCGACCGTATGCAGGTTTCGCACGAAAAATATTATGTATGTCATTTTACCTATTCATAATTTAGTGGATACTTTTTATTATTCTTAAAAATTTCCATTTTTATTATGCACGTGGAACAAAGGAAACATTAAAATTAAAATAACAGTTCTACGTATTTATTTGCGAGAAATTCAATCATAATTTTTGTATAAACCTACAAAACCATTTGTCCTAATTAAATGGAAAAACAGTTATACCAAAGACACGGATTATAAACGTTACTTTAAGAATTTCTGGCCATGAGACCACCTGAAATATCTTTATCAATATATCTGAATTACAATACATTTCTTTATCGAAAATACGCGGGCAATTGACAACAATTGTTTGCAGACAAAGTTATGCAAATAATTCAGTCGCAAGTTCCCTGTCACTAGGTATATAGTGGTGACTGCATCACAGTAGTACAGGCACATGATGACACGGTATTAACGTTGCATATTACGATTAAATTCGAGTGCCTCCCCCTCTTTTGCTTCTGTTACCTCTGACTGAAATGGTGAATCGGCCAATGTCTGCGAATCGACTATAGTTGGCATACGTCGCGCATGAGTGGAGAAAAACAATGGTTGCGGGTATTTATTGAACGCCCCTCGTATATACATAATACTGAGGTTATACGATATTTTTTCGGTATAAACTTTATTGTTGTCCAAACTGTGTTCATATAGATTTTGAAAATCGGACATTTTTGATGGAAAATACAGACTTTTTGTAACGATAGCAATATAGTAGTAGATTTCAAGTATTTGTCGAAATAATTCATCATGAAAATCCATAAAGTCACTAACCCTTTTAAAAATCAATGTAGGCCTATACACTATTCCCCTGTGTGTATGTTGTACCAAGGAGTTATTATTATGAATATGATAACTCCTTGGTTGTACAGCGGGGCATAATACAGGGTGAGTAACAGTGAAAAGAAGCCATCATTTTTTAAAAACTTAGTTGAAGTTTGAAAATGTTTAAACGTTATAAGAATAACCTACTTGTTACTAACTTTGTGTGAAAAAATGAAGTCAATATCATTTTCCGTTTGCCTTTGGTGAACCTTTTTACCCGGGCACCAATTTCACACGTTTGTCCACGAGATACCAAGAACATGCATAAGATCGCAAAATATGTCTCCCGTTCAAATTTTGAAACTTGAGTACATTCGTGATGTAATTGGAATTGAATGCATCCTTTCTTGATTACATGTGAGTTAACATGATTTAATTTATCTCACCCATGCTATGAATTGCTTATAATGTTCTAAATTTGGATCAAAAACTGAACCTTTCCAATTTCTTGTTGGCGGGATATTCAAATAGGCCTATGAAATGCAAAGTGTAGAAAATTTCAATTGAAAATCACTGTGTTCGTGGACAAACACGTAACTTGGAGTGTGCGGCAAAGAGGATGACCAAAGACAAACGGAAAATGCGATCGACTCCATTTTCCACACAAAGTTAGGAACAAATATGTCATTCTTGCCACGTTTAAAAAGCTTCAAAATTCAACATGGTTTTGAAAACAAAATGGACTCTTTCCACTAGTGCAGTTTTTTTGACTCACCCTGTAGAATGGGGAATTGGGCCCATAGGTTCCCATTGAAGAAAACAATTTGTTGTTTGTTTTCTATTGCTACATATACAAAGTGTATGTAGTAGGCCTACCTCCCAGCAAACACAACGTTTTAAAAACTTTTTCGGTAGGTGCTATTTAGGTGTATTATAGGTCTTCGTCTTTATAGACGTTTTAAAAAAACGTTTATAGGACGTCATTTTTCAGACCAATGTAATTACAAACGTCTTTTTGCGACGTATAGAAAACGTTTTACCTGGACGTATTATTTACAGATAACAGACACAGGAGAAACAAAAATTGAGGTAGGGCCTATTGCTCATGGCTACATCGATTTATTAACCTTTACTGAGCACCAAAAATGGCACTCTTATTCATTTTCAACTATGTAGATTCACTACAATTTATACTGGTAATTCTAATTACCTCATTCATTTGTAAAATTAAATTTAACATAGTTTACATTTATTCACGATATGTCATGTCACCTATAGATTCACTACAATTAATACTGGTGATTTTAATTACATCATTCATTTGTAGAATTAAATTAAACATAGTTTTAATTTATTCACGATATGTCACTACATATTATAGTAGCAATACATTGGATAGTAAATTTATCATCCATACAATGTATAGTTAGATTGAACTGATCGTCTACACTGCAAAAACTCCGGTGTTAAATATGCAACACTGAGCCGGTGTTACGCTCCTGGTGTTAATGTTGGTGTTAGGTCAACACCATAGGAATAACTGATGTAACACTTCTCATGGTGTTAAGTTTCTTGTGTTAAACTTGGTGTAAGAAGAACTCCCATGGGTGTCACTATTCCACACATGCGCACGGGGGTGGGTTTTATTGGTTTTGTAACACTTTGGATTGTATATTTATACATTTGATCTAGTGATTCGATCTGCAATATGCACCATTCCATAATTAAATGGCAAGTAAGAACATTAATTCTCAAAAACGTTCAAGTTTTAATAAATTTGAACTGTTGAACAGTGAAATATGTTATTTGCAAGCATTTTATTGTTAAAGTACTTCAACTTATCTAACATTAATATTTTAACACCAGAAGGTGTAACATTTTTAATATTTTAACACCAGAATGTTTAAATTGTTTAATATTTTAACACCAGAAGGTGTAAAAATTAACATAGGAGGGTAAAATTAACACCCTGACAGTGTTAATATAGCAACACCCAAAGGAGTGTTAATTCATCAACACCAAAGACTGGTGTTAATCAACACCAAAAAGTGTGGACCCGCTGGGACACTTCTGTGGTGTTAAAATTAACACCGTCGGTGTTGGTTTTAACACCAGTGTTTTTGCAGTGTAGTCACGATGAAGCCAATGAGAAATATGATCAAAACAATAGGCGGGCATGAAAGCAAGGATGCTGATTGGCCCGATGTACGGTAACCAAGACACACAGACGCACACTGCAATAGGGATAGCCCAGAGGGTATCTGCCCCGGTAAATAAATTGGTTTATGCAAGTAGGCCTTCCATAAACCTTATTATGTGCGACATATTTAAAACGTGTTTTGGAAACGTTTTTAAAACGTTCTCGTTAGGTAGGGCCTACTATAGGTTCTGTAGGTCTTCGTCTTTATAGACGTTTTAAAAACGTTATAAGACGTCGTTGTTGAAATCATGTTTCCAAAAATCCTAGTCTGTAGCTAATTTGCATATTTTGCTTGGCCTTATATTAGCCGAGTAAATTATGCAAATCTCTCATTAGCATAATTGCAATGGTACAAAAATTAGTACCGGTGCTCGTTTGTACCATTTCAATTATGATAATGAGCTAATTTGCACCTTTTATTCATTTAGACCCATCATTTTATTTGAATTAAATTTCACTGCAAAAACACCGGTGTTAAAAATAACACCATTGGTGTTGTGAGAGGTCCACACCCAAAAAAATTAACACCGGTGTACCAGTGTTAAATTTTTGGTGTTATATCAACACCATGTAGTGTCATTTTAACAACTGCAAGTGTGAAAAATAACACTGTAAGTGTTAATGTAACACTGTAAGTGTTAATGTAACACCAAAATAGTGTTAAAATAACACTAATTGGTGTGGACCTCTCAGAACACCGAACGGTGTTATTTTTAACACCGGTGTTTTTGCACTGAAGGTATATTATGTGATCTTTTCCAGGGGACGCCCTCAATCCTCGAAAAACATTGGTAACAGATTTTCTTGCAGATTTACTTTTCTGATCATAAATCATAAATATATTCCAAGTTACAGAGCGATACGATTCCTAATAACCTCAAAATAGTTTTAGAGTGAATTTAGAGCAAAATTTGAAAAAAATAGATTATACCGCTCGGTACCAATCTATTTCCAAACCATGATTTTGAAATAATTAGGAATCGTATCGATCTGTATCTTAGAAGATCTTTATGATTTATGATCAAAAATGCAAATCTGCAAGAAAATCTCCCCCCCCCCCCTTAAAGACTTCTGAAACCTTACACAAATAAACGTTTAGTAAACGTCCAAACCACCTACATAGTACGTTTTAAGAACGTTTAAAACACGTACAAATTACATTCATAAAACGTTTTACAAACGTCCTATAAAACGTTTTTAGGGCGTCTGAAACCTTCCACAAATAAACGTTTAGAAAACGTTTTTAGAAAACGTCCAAACCACGTAAATGGTACGTTTATAAAACGTTTTAAACACGTACAATTGTTAGCTGGGCTATCACCGCCCCATCCCCCACTGCGTACGTTAACGGGCACTAATTATAGCCGGGCAATGATTTGTGTATGTTCCCGCAACTTCGTCTCTCAGACACCAATGGCTTTCTTACCTCGCAATGTAATTAATAAATTTATATTTCATGTTTTTCTCCTCTTATATTTGAAAAATCAATATGAAGTGAACATCTGCAACGTCACGCCGGTTTATGCTTAAAACAAAATAATTAAGTTTCCAATCATTATTAGAAAATGAAATGTTATTAAAAAGGTGGTTCGGTAGTAAGGGCACATTAATGTATAGTGTAAGCTAGCTTGGAAAGAAATAACAAATATAAAACTCCGATGTGGATGCGGGCCCGATCAGCATTTTACATGGTTAACATGGTTAAGGGGGGTGTTCCAACATATTTAAAACATTGTTTTAATCAAGTTTTGCTGGGTGGTGTTTTTTTAAGTAGAAACAACAATAATGTTCATCTTGAATTCTGAAGTAAATTAATTAAAATTTTAAAAAATTCAACATGACATTGTGTCCCTTTAATGATTGAAATGATCGGATGATGAGTTTTGTTTTAATTAAAAAGAAAAGACAGCATGTAATAACATCCACACGTGTCCACAACAGAAGACATTAATGTTTTCATGCCTAAAGTAAAATGTATTTGATAACTTTAGGCGTTTTGTTTAATTAAAATGCCAGTACAATGAACACGTGGCATATTTTGCAACCATGGCAACAGGGACTGACACGGATCGATAATACAAAGTTATGGCCATAAGTTTTGAACTCGCCATCCTTCGCGTTGCATTTCCGGATTTGTACATTTTACACCATCTGAGATTCGAATCTGAACGAAAATCTCAAGGAATCCAACTATTGGAATTTAGATAGGACCTAATGCTAACACATTATGATTACAATATTAAAAAATATATATAGAAATATTCATATTTTGATCAAAGCTCACTATAATATATACCTATCCCAATCATACTTTACTGTGCATATTTGAGTTCCTGAAATTACCCATCGGAACATATTGGTTGTCAAGGGTTATATAGTTGTTGAGATATCTATATCAGGAAGTGAATGCTTTCCAAAAATGTATACTTTTGCTATCATCGTATGAATGGAATACCTTTTTGTTTGTTATACATGCAGGCCTACTAACAGACTAAGTAGCCTACTATAGTCAACCGATGAATTAGGGCAAGTTCACTGGTAGCGAATAGGGAGAAAGCCAAGGACAATCCAATCGATACAGTTGTTACATACTATTTGGTATTTTGTTGAAACAGCGACAGAATATAAAACAATCTTTAAAATGAGGCCAAGATCATGTTTGTACCATACGGGGATCAGGAATTATTGTAAATTTCTTGTTAGGTGTGGGGGATGAAAAGGGGAGCCCAAAACAAATGAAACTGAGCTTGTACCATGCGCACCGGGCACCGCCCTCCGAGCTATGCTCGGACAGGGGTGTCTGAGGGGGATGTGCCCCCATCAGAACTAGAAAAAAAATTCAATTTTCAAACTCATTTGTTGCAATACTTTTGACCAATATTGTATCAGTGAAAAGCCATCACTTCATTTTCAAAAAAATATTTTGTTTTTTATCAATGCACGAAAGAAGTTGAGCATGATATATTATTGATTTTAGTATAGATGGTTTAAAAGCTCAAACAGGGGGGAGTCTGAGGGGGATGCCTCCGAAGTAGTTTTTTTTCTTTCAATTTCGAACTCATTTGGTGCGATCTGGTGTATTATACTTTTGACCAATATTGTATCAGTGCAGACTGTGACACAGACCACATATTGCTGCTTGCGAAGATGCGAGTGAAACTGGCAAGAAATAAATTCAAGCAAAAACAACGAAAACTAGACCTCAAGAAACTTGAAGACCCTACCATCAGATCCACTTTCAGAAGTGAAACGGAATGCTGTTTTGTAGCCCAACTTAAACAGATGGAAGACCAAGAAGGTGAAGAATCATCAGAAAGTCTATGGACTACCTATAGAACGATACTATCTGACACAGCCGACAAAACCCTTGGTGAATTGAAACGGTTCTAAGAAACCGTGGATCAGCAATGAAGTACTGATTCTAGCTGAGGAAAAAAGCAAGCTGAGAAAGCAAAGAAATTCTCCTGCTCAGGATGTAAGGTATAAAGCAGTCGATCAGAGATACAAAGGAAGCTTAGGAATGACAAGGCAGCTTGGCTTGAAGAACAGTGCCAGAAGATAGGAGATTTTGACACATTTGGAAAATCCAAGAGAATGTTTGACATGATCAAATCTGTGAAAAATGACAGCAAAATACCATCACAGCAGGCATGCATAAAAGATGAAGATGGAAATGTGTTAGACCATAAGGAAGACATCTTGAACAGATGGAAAGAGTATGGTGCTCAGCTGTTTGAAAGACCAGAGGAGGAGGAACCATTGACTGAGGAACACATTTCTCCAGAAGATCAAGAACCACCACCAGTGGCGTAACCAGCGGGGGGGGGGGGGGCAGGGGGCGGGAGCCCCCCCCCCCCCCCCCACTTGGTTGGAACCCTTGCCCCCCGCTTGCCCCCCCCCCCCCCCCAAATGAAATCAAGTACGGCTGTAAATGAAATTTACAAACAAAGTACACACCAAATCCCCCAATAATGACATCGTGTCGGTTGAGATTGGCACTGTCGGTTCATTTGACGAAAGGAATCATGGAATTATGATGGTCAAAAGTACACATATGAAAAAAATTCGCGCGCATATGTCTTCCCAAGATGAAATATTCTTTGGTACAAGCTTGTTTAGAGCCAAAATGTAGCTCAATCGTCCAAAAAATAGCTGTAAAGTCGAAGATTTTCGCGCGCATCTCTGGACTCAAACAATCTTAGGAGCCCCCCCCCCCCATTTAAAGTCCCTGCCCCTTCTTGCCCCCCCCCCCCCCCCCCCCCCAAATGAAAAAGTCTAGTTACGCCACTGACCACCACCTCTCTTGTCAGAAGTTGAACATGCTATGAAAAGACTAAGCACTGGAAAATCACCTGGACTAGATGGCATACCTGCAGAACTGATCAAAGCCACAGGCCTAGCGGGTATCACATTTCTACTCAAACTATGTACCAGCATCTGGAAAAGCTGCCACTGGCCTCAAGATTGGAAGATACAGGCAGGGGCGGACTGGCCACTGTGGCGTTTTGGCGATCGCCACATGGGCCGCTTGTTTCTGGGCCTCTCAGGGCCGGTTTGGCCTCTCAGGGCCGGTTGGGCCTCTCACGGCCGGTTACGCGAAATTTTGTGACCGTGCGAAATTTTTTGACTGCGATATTTCGTGACCGTGCGAAATGTTGTGACCGTGCGAAATTTTTGACTGTGCGAAATTTTGTGACCGTGCGAAATTTTTTGACGGTGCGATTTTTTTTGTCCCTACCCTACTGGAATGACAAAAACCTTTCCAATCGTCTCAAAATGAAATTGGTCAAGACCCTTGTATGGAGTGCACTCATTTATGGCGCTGAAAGCTGGACACTGTGCAAAGCAGATGAGAACAGAATAATGGCAGCTGAAATGTGGCTATGGAGGAGAATCCTTAACATCAACTGGAAGCAGAAAAGAACAAATGTTAGCATTTTGCAAGAGCTAGAAACAGATAGACAACTGTTGGGAAAGGTTGTAAGCCTTAAACTAGGATACTTCGGCCATACGCTCAGGGGAAGTGGAAGCCCCCTAGGCCTATCTCTCAACCTCATTGAGGGAAAAGTAGAAGGAAAGAGAAAACGTGGCAGACAGAAGAAAAACTGGTTTGATAATATCAGGGAATGGACTGGTCTCAACTACGTTCAAGCCAAACGTGCATCACAAGATAGAACAAAGTGGAGAAAGAACACTAAGAAGAGTGCAAATATGGTCGCCAATCATCAGTAGTGATGGAGGCATCAAGGTATCAAGATAGGTATCAGTGAAAAGCCATTACTTCATTTTCAAAAAAATATTTTGTTTTTTATCAATGCACGAAAGAAGTTGAGCATGATATATATTATTGATTTTAGTATAGATGGTTTAAAAGCTCGAACAGGGGAGAGTCTGAGGGGGGATGCCTCCCAAGTAGAATTTTTTTTCAATTTCGAACTCATTTGGTGCGATCTGGTGTATACTTTTGACCAATATTGTATTGAAAAGCCATCACTTAATTTTCAATTATATTTTGTTTATCAATGAACGGAAGAAGTTGAGCATATTATACTGATATATTCTTGATTTTAGTAAAGATGGTTTAAAAGCTCGAACAGGGGGGAGTCTGAGGGGGGAGATGCCTCACTCAGAAGTAGAAAATATTTAGAAGTAGAACTCATTTGGTGTGATCTGGTGTATACTTTTGAAAAGCCACCTCATCATTTCCAATCACTATTTTGTTTTTATCAACATGATCAATGCAAGAAAGAAGTTGAGCATACTCGTATACTGATATTTTCTTGATTTAAGAATAGATTTTTTAAAAGCTCGAACAGGGGAGAGTCTGAGGGCTGAGGGGTTTCGAACTCATTTGGTGCGATCTTACATTGACCATCCCCAGGTCAAAAAGTGGGGGTGGGGATGGTTCCGCCCTTGCATATTCCCCCAATAGAGTTTGTACACAGCGCCACCGCCGCCGCCACCCTTGACTTTCGAAATCAACCATATCTCAGTCAAACAGTGACAGAAATACCCGAGTTCACACAATGTAGCTAGATTGATTAATGGTTTGAAATCGGTATATAAATTGCCGACGCAGCTTCTTTGTTTTATAAATTGCCTAGTTGTACCCCCCACTTGGGATAAGAGGCCGGCTGGCTGATATAATCAAAAAGCTTGTAAAACCTACAGAGATCGACAGATATACATGGTATGAGCAGTGGCGTGTCCAAAGGAGGGCCATGCACCCCGTACCCTTGACTATCATTCTGGTAGATCACCAATTCAGGGGAATTAAGGGGTTTTATATACTTTATTCTATCCAATTTCAAGGCGTCAGTCGCGGGAATCGAAACCAAATTCGTATAGGCCTACAAATAGTATAAAAAAAAGTATGACAAATTTATTTCCAGACATATCATTCTTAAAGCCCATTTCAAACCAAAATATACATTAATTATAGGAGATGAAGGAGTGCATTACATAACAAATGAAGCAATCAACGGTCACCAATAAATACAAGATAAAGGGGTGGACTACAAACAGATGAAACCATAGTATATAGGAGGTGAGTTACAAGACAGATGGAAACATGAACTGTCATGAGTAGGAATGTGATGAAGGAGTGGACTACATAACAGATGAAGCTATGAACTGTCATCAGAAAATAAGATATGAAGGAGTATACTTCACAAAAACTAAAGCTATAAACGATCATCAGTAGACAGTCAATGAAGGGGTGGACTACAACACAGATGCAGCCATGAACTGTCATCAGTATACATGTATATACGGGTGGACTACAAAACAGATGAAGCCATGAACTATCAGTAAATAGAAGGTGAATTACAAAATAGATAGAGTCATAAACTAGCATCAGTAAATAGTTATGAAGGAGTGGACAACATACCAGATGAAGCTATGAACTGGCATCAGTAAATATGAGATCAAGGAGAAGACTACAAACCAGATGGAGTCATGACCTGTTAACAGTATAGGTATGTGATGAAGAAGTAAACTGCATAACAGATAAAGCCATGAACTGTCATCAGCAAGTATAAGATTTGAGAAATGTCTACAAGACAGATGAAGCCATCAACTGTCATTAGTAAATAGGAGTGAACTACAAAACCGATGAAGCCATGAACTTTCAACAGTAGATAGGAGGTGAATTACAAAACAAATGGAGTCATGAACTGTCATGAATAGATAGGTGATGAAAAAGTTGACTACGAACAGATGAAGCCATGAACTCTCATCAGTACTTAGGAGATGAAGGAGTGCACTACATAACTTGTAGCTCCACTGACAAATATTATCAACAAATCGTTCAGTAGTGTATGTATTGGGCCTTTTTACTTTGTACAGTATAATAATATGTTGCAGTAAGATGTTGCAGTATATGATGACCTGTTAACAGTATAGGTATGTGATGAAGAAGTAAACTGCATAACAGATAAAGCCATGAACTGTCATCAGCAAGTATAAGATTTGAGAAATGTCTACAAGACAGATGAAGCCATCAACTGTCATTAGTAAATAGGAGTGAACTACAAAACCGATGAAGCCATGAACTTTCAACAGTAGATAGGAGGTGAATTACAAAACAAATGGAGTCATGAACTGTCATGAATAGATAGGTGATGAAAAAGTTGACTACATAACAGATGAAGCCATGAACTCTCATCAGTACTTAGGAGATGAAGGAGTGCACTACATAACTTGTAGCTCCACTGACAAATATTATCAACAAATCGTTCAGTAGTGTATGTATTGGGCCTTTTTACTTTGTACAGTATAATAATATGTTGCAGTAAGATGTTGCAGTATTTTTGTGTATTTTAAGATTTTACTATTTTGTACAGCGCTTTGACCACTTTTGATTAGGCGCTTAATAAATGCTGCTTATTATTATTATAACAAATGAAGCCATGAACGGTCATCGATAAATAGAAGATGAAGGGGTGGACTACAAAATAGATGAAACCATGAACTATCATCAGTAGATTGGAGATTAAGGGATGGACTACAAAAGAGATGAAGCCATGAACTGTTGTCAGTAGATAGATGGTAAAGGAGTAGACTATATAACAGATAAGCTATGAACTATATATCAACAGTAGATAGGACTTATTTTCAAAGCTTCTAAATATGATCATGCTTCTCCATACTTGCAAGAATTACACTGGCTTCCTGTGATGGAACGGATTGAATTCAAAACGTTGTTATTTGTTTTTAAATGTTTCACTCACTGTGCTCCGCCATACATCGAGGAAACTTCTTTTCACTTTATATGCCTGGCAGGAGTGGGCTTCGCTCGAGCTCTGCTGACACTAGACTTCTTAGTATGCCTAAAACACGCCTTGTTTCCGCAAGTAAAGGTTTCTCTGCAGCCGCTCCTATGCTTTGGAACAAGCTCCCACACAATATCCGTCATGCTTCTTCTGTTACCCAGTTCAGAAAACTATTAAAACACTTTTTTTTGGCGTAATTTGTAATCTGTTTGGTTGTTCTTCTCATTAACTTGTTTTAATTTAATGTGTTTGTATTTTAAAAACTACATTGTGTATGTATTTTTACCTTTTACCATGTATGAACAGTCATCAGTAGATATGAGGTGAATTACAAAACAGATTGAGTCATGACCTGTAATGAGAAGAAAGGTGATGAAGAAGTGGACTATATATTAAACAGATGAAGCCATGAACTGTCATCAGTAGCTAGGATATGAAGGAGTGGACTATATCACACGTGGGTCATGAACAGCCATCAGTAAATAAGAGATGAAAGTATACTTCAAAAGAGATTCATTATTAGATAGAAGATGAAGGAGTAAACTAAGAGTCATCTACATAACAGATGCAACCATGAACTGTCATCAGTAGATATGAGGTGAAATACAAGACCTATGGAGGATTGAACTGTCAACAGTAACTAGGTAATGAAGGAGTTGACTACATAACAGATGACGCCATAAACTGGCATCAGTATTATAAGTGATGAAGAAGTGGATTACATAACAGATGAAGCCATGAACTGGCATCAGTAGATAAAAGATGAAGGAAGGAGTCGTCTACATAACAGACGAAGCCACGGACTGTCATCAAAAGATACAAGATGTAAGAGTAGACTACAAAACAAATGAAACCATGAACTTTCATCAGTAGATAGGAGGTAATTACAAAACAGACGAAGCCATGAACTGTCATGATAAGATAGGTGATGAAGGAGTTAACCAGTAGATATGATATGAAGGAGGGGACTACAAGACAGATGATGATATGAACTGCCATTGCAGTAAGAGGTGAAATTACAACACAACAGAAGTCATAAACTGTCATCAGTAGATGGGTGATGAAGGAATGGACTTCATAACAGATGAATCCATAAACAGTCATCCGTATATAGGAGATAAAAGAGTAAACAACAAAACAGATGGACTCAAGACCTGTCAACAGTAGATAGGTGATGAAGGAGTGCACTACATAACAGATGAGCCCGTGAACAACCATCAGTAGATAGGAGATGAAGGAGTATACTTCAAAACAGCCATCAACTGTCATCAGTAGATAGGAGATGAAGGAGTGGTCTACAATCAGGTAAAACCATGAACTCTCAGCAGTAAATGGAAAATTATCGAGTGCGCTACATACCAAATGAAGCCATGAACAGTCACCGGTAAATAGACGATGAAGGGGTGACCGACAAAACAGATGAAGCCATCAACTGTCATCAGTAGATAGGAGATGAAGGAGTAGTCTAGCTACATTACAGATGAAGCCATGAACCGTCAACAGTAGAGAGGAGATGAAGGAGTGGACTCTATAACAGATGATGGTCCGCTGGAGTACCATTTCGCCCGTGGTGTAACTATAAATCACTACAGTCGATCGAACTGTTATTCCAATGCCCGTAGATGGGTCCGCGTGTAGAAAATAAAAATGTGAAAATGAAAATCGGACTTCACCTTACATTTGGGAGTGTCACTTCCTCAATAATCACCTAATCTTGGCGTGCAATATCTCATATTAAAGAAGATGAATTTTCCAACAACTTTATAGTTCATTATTTTTAGGTAGGATATATATTTTTTAGAGTTAGAAGCCCATATTTTACCTGTATAGTTACTTTTTTGATGAGTGTACAGTGTGAGTCAAAAAAAGGGTACTCAACTTGAAGAATTTTTAAAAAAGAAATATGAGCATTTGTCACCCAAATTATTTTAATGGTAAACAAGATCTATTAATTAGCTTTAATAAGAATTTTATTTGATTAGAATTGGTTAAGAGAAACTTATTTTACGCGTATTTGAATAAAAGTGGGGATTTTTAGATCCGAACAAGGTACCATCTTTGAAGGCTCAAATTCAATATCATCAGGTATTATAAGCAATAACAAATTACAGTCCTGACAACAAGCTCTAAAGTCATCAAGTACTACGGCAACGTATTCAAAATAATTTACATGTAGAGCTTTGCGTCGAAGAAGGATCTCCAGGCGCGCCATCAACAGCATGAAGACCAGAGCGAGACTTGTTGTATTAACAACTAGAGCGGTTCTCGGGTTTATCGGTTTTCGGATTTGGCGGTTCTCATATTTGGCGGTTCTCCTATTTGGCGGTTCTCCTATTTGGCGGTTCTCCTATTTGGTGATTATTGTGGTTGGCATTGATTATGGTTTGGTTATGTGTATAAGTGTAGGCATGTTTTGGATCCAACCGGAACCATGAGTCGCCGATAGAGTTGCTGTTAGTGGTTGATGAAGTTCAGAGAGGTAATTAAGGTGAATAGGTTCACGAGGTTTGATGAAGTAGCGACTTGTAAATTAAGGGATGGCTGGATGACATTTTCTGTAGAAGGTAAGTGCGTCGTAAAAGGCCACATAGCCTATATCGTTGTCATGAAATAACTTCACAATAAATTACCAGACACTCACTCCAAGAAACCATTATCGATCTGAAAAATGACATTCATTGTCTGGAGTGCTTGTGATGATGTGTAATAAAACACTGAGGAAGACAGTTGTCGGAAATACTTTGAATATTGTTATGTAATTCGCATCGGCGAGTTCATCCAATAATTTAGTTGTTCAAATTATTTGACAGATTTCAATTGCCGTTGAAAAAAGCAGAGTAACTTTTGGGGTGTAGAGGTAATTTATTGAATTACCCTTGTATTTTATCATTATACA
Source organism: Ophiura sarsii (assembly GCA_035610835.1). Classification (NCBI taxonomy): domain Eukaryota; kingdom Metazoa; phylum Echinodermata; class Ophiuroidea; order Amphilepidida; family Ophiuridae; genus Ophiura; species Ophiura sarsii. Next base: position 75,998,757 of record CM069448.1, on the reverse strand, counting down.
GTGCTAGTCAAAAAGAAGGCGACTGCAATAAATATGGGTTTATGAAGATCATTTTTCAAGAGTATATTCTTCACTTTTACAAAAACACAGCAAAACTTGATTAAAACAATATCATCGCTATTTATTGAAAAACGCCCTCTATGCAAATATGGTTCGCGTTATGTATCACGCGTACTGCAGGGGAATACTGTCGGACGTAAAATGCTCGTCGCGGCTGTACGAGCATTTTTGAATCGACGTTTTCTTGTACAAAGAGGGCTGATTTTTCTTAATCCTTATAGGTGTAAGTTCATACATGTAATACAATTATAAAAATATACTAATCCCAGTTTTTATCATAATTGAGGGCGCAGTCTCCAACACATCTCTTAGTGCCCCTTTAATATGCAAAAATTCACATATTTATTGATATGCACAGAACAGAACGCATTGTTAGCTATTATATGACGTAAATTTTATTTCATTCAAATTGGTTATTCTAAACGGGAGATATGTGCATTATTTCAAATTCTGTGAAATTTAATCTGTCCCAACTTCCAAGGCACCTATATGAATGCAAAGGTTTAACGCACACATTTTGAATATGTCAATCAATGGCGTCTTGGTATTCACAATGCCTACGATGGAAAATGCGGGTTTATTTGGAACACTTTAGATTTCGCGCTTTTTCGTTAATATTGTAATTATGGCATGGAATAAGGTATTGTCTTGGAAATTTCACCAAGTATGATGTATTTATTCTCCAATAAACAATGAAAAATTGGTTATTTTTTAACAAAAAGTATTTTTCCTGATTCATCAATATATCTTTATTCGTTCCGATGTGGCACAACATTATTGAAAATTGAAGAACACCTGTTTTCCAATTTCATTTCATAAAATTCACACCAAACACTGTCTTCATAAGAGCATTTGCACAACATAAGTTCAAAATCACTGTCTCCCTCAATTGGAAAATAATACCTTTACTGAAATGATCTCATCTCTGTTTCTAAATTTAAAAACAGTTACAGTGCACTTTGATAAGAGTCCCAGGGGAAAGAGGGGCACTGACATTGGAAAGGTGCTATAGGTATGCGCCGCCCTGAAGACCCCCTTTTCACCCTCTTCTGCTAGCCCGTAAGACCCCCTTTTTGAGCCTGCATCCACTTTTAAGACCCCCATTTTATTGAAAATGTGCGTTTTAAAACCCACATTTTTCTTAAGACTTACTTTTTCGAGAAAATCAGTTCTTAAGACCCTATTTTTCGGTTTATCTTTCATGTAATTCTGCACGGAATTAACCTAGCACGAAATCTGTGTTAAACTGTGTTAAAGGATTAAAGGATTAGACAGCTTTATTCAGTAATCTGACTAGTCTAACTCATGAATTAATTACGCCAAGGATACACCTATTTTTCGTCATAAAATTATCTCAGTTCAGTTCCGAAGCCCCCGTTTTTGAGACCCTGGGAGGCACACCCCTATCGAAAAGCCACGTCTTCATTTCCAATAAATATTTTGTTGCACGAAAGAAGTTGAGCATATTATACTGATATATTCTTGATTTAAGTATAGATGGTTTAAAAGCTCGAACAGGGGGGAGTCTGAGGGGATGTGCCCCCCTCAGAATTGGATTTTTTTCTTCTCAATTTTCGAACTCATTTGGTGCGATCTGGTGTATACTTGTGACCAACATTTTATCGAAAAGCCACCTCTTCATTTCCAATCAATATTTTTTTATCAATGCAGGATAAGAATGCAGATAAGAAAGAAGTTGAGCATATACTGATATTTTCTTATCTTAAGTATAGATTGTTTAAAAGCTCGAACAGGGGGGGGGGAGTCTGAGGGGGGTTGTGCCCCCTCCGAAGTAGAATTTTTTTAATTTTCGAACTCATTTGGTGCGATCTGGTGTATACTTTTGACAAACATTTGATCGAAAAGCCACCTCTTTCATTTCCAATCAATATATATTTTTTATCAATGCAAGAAAGAAGTGGACCATATATACTGATATTTTCTTAATTTAAGTATAGATTCTTTAAAAGCTCGAACAGGGGGAGTCTGAGGGGTGATGTGCCCCCCCCCCCCCCCCCCCCCCCATCATAATTGGAATTTATTTCAATTTCCAAACCCATTTGGTGCGATTTCGTATGTACTTTTGAGCAATATTTTATTGAAAAGCAATCACTTTATTTCCGATCAATATTTTTATATAGGCCTATGCCAGAAAGAAGTTATACTATATAGTTACCTTCAAAATATCAGATTTCTCGGCAACGTACGTACGCGTATCAACTTCCAAAAAACGTCATACATTCTTTTGTCCCTCGCATGCCTCTCCGCCCGCCTTTTCGTACCCCCTCACCCACCCTTTTTTACTTTTTCTTTCATTTGTCCCCTCTTGTTCCTCTCTCTTTCCCTTTTCCCCCCTTCCCCCGTCCATTGTTTCCCCCTTATTTGGTAGGGGGGGCGTCGGCCCCTGTATCCGCGCCTAGCTTCGCCTGCATTTCCCCTCCCCAATTGTTAGTTTTTCTAGCCCCCCGTTTTCCACCCAAACATTTTGATGATGGTGCCGTCACTGGCCAACTCCCCCCCCCCCCCCCCCCCCCAATGCCAACAACAATTTATTTTATATAATAAACAATGACAAAATATCGTAAATCCGTAATATTGATGAATTGATAATTGTCACAGCCCCTTTAGCTGGGTCACAGTTAAAAATGTGAATGAGTGCAAATCGCGTGTTCTTTGTACAATCAAAGTCGCTACATGATGCGTGACCTGCCTAGATATTGATCACAACCCGGAAATTACGTGTCATGACCTACGCATTGTCTGATCCGCTACGTCAATTTGGCGCGAATTTTCAATAACATCTCATCGTATACCGTTTGATCAATTTGTTATGTTTAGTGTTTTTACTGTTGCAAACCTGGTGGATCAACGCTGTAACTGATTGATTTTTTGGTATGATCAACTGGAGCATTTATCCGTAAGTATTAATTTTACAGAGAATACTGGCCAATACTTATAATGCCATTTTATTTTCAAGAAGCAGATCTCTTTTCGCTGAGAGGCATCAATCAGTACGTGATTGGAGCCAAAATCGGCAATGTCATATATGCATACGGAATAAAGCACAGGGGCAGCCATTATTTTTACAATGTAAATTGACGGCAAAACAATTACTGCCTTGTCCTTTTTTTTCTCGTAGAGACCAAGAAAAGCTTGCTTCCCATCCCCACAACGGTTTCCATTGTACATGTTAAAGGTGTACGTGTGTTTCAGTTCCGATCACTTATTGGGGCTATGATTTTATTTTCACATCCAGATATTTGTTGGGGCTATGATTTTATTTTCACATCCAGATATTTTGATATCAAAAGAATCCCCATATTTTTCGCATTGTGTTTGTAAAATCTTAGGGGCCAGAAAAGTTCTATTTAGAAGTTATAGGCTAAAATATGTGGTGAACTGCCAAAGGTGGTTAACCACCAGCTAGTTTGTGTACTACTCAATGGGCAATTGTTTAATAGTTTGACCTTGTCCTTTTAAAAAAAAAACGTTTGGAGTTAATATGCAACTCAAACTTTGGAATGTGACAATTTTAAGAATGACCGGATCTTCCATGTAAAATAGAAAACATCAAGTTGAAAATCGGGCCAGTAATCGGAACATCTACCTAGGCTAAGTGTAAATGTTGAAACCTTGCAACAAGAATACCATCTGATAAGACCAGGTCCTCGATCAGTATCTTACCAGTGGCGTGACCAAAGGAGGTGGGGTTTTACTCCATTTCTATCCAATTTTAAGACGTTCGGGAATCCAGGAATATCATTTTAAGCTAGCTCTGAATCATAGCTTTCTGTTTGAGAGAAAACTCTCTCTGTCGGATATTTTCATCAATATTTTGCAACTTTTCTCAATAAGATAAGTCAATATTTTGCTACAAATATCATGTTTTAATGTTCAAATAATATTTACGCCTTGGCTAAATATCTGAGCATTCGGCCAGTGGAGGTCCTGTCCTCCACCATAGAGAAATAGGGGATCCAGGTCGTGGATACTTTTTACGCCACTGTTTCCACCAGGGGGTATTTATTTAACACCTCCGTAGTTCTATACCATGTTAAAGCTAGTGTTATGATTTTGTTATTCCTATCGCATAACTTAAATAAAAGAGTATTTTTCTTCAAGATTTACATACCCTATATGAAAACTAGCCCTGATAATCATGACCTCCTACGATTTCATCTCGCTCAAAATAGAATAACGGTACCAATTATTAGCTCTGAATCCTAGTTCTCTGTGGTAGAGCTATGGAATGAAAGCATATGAGTTGACATCGCGGATGGTCGGATGTTTTCATCAATACTTTTCTGAATAAAATTCCATGATTCCCCTTGTAAAATGAATCGACAGTGCCAATCACAATCAACTCAAAGTGTGGCGATCGCCCCTCTTCCCTCTACGCTACTGGTAGTTCATCACCCACCGTAGTCTAAATTGTACGGCCTCATTAACTCCACTTTACTTCATTATCGAATGTTGACCAAAAAGTGCCAACAAAGTGATTTTTCACTTTTGGCACTTTTTGTTCAACATTAAAAAAACTAAATATTTTTATGTCAAAACTAAAACTTCCCTAGAGAAGTGTCTTTAGATGATTTTGGTGCAATTTCAGCATCTGATTTTACTACGTTTGCAACAAATTTGAGCCAAAAATCAGAATATTTTAGTAAAATGTTATACAAAAAATGGACTCATTACCTTTCCAAAACTATACACTTTTATATACATCACAATAATAGTTCAAACGTTACAGCGCTTAATAATTACATGCTTTTGGTGTTAAAGAAATGTTGACTAAATTAACTAACATGCATGTCCGTACTTTATCAATAGTTTTGCAATATTTTTATCACAACATCTCAATATTTTTGTCGTTTTAATTATCAGAGATTTAACACAAATATGTAAATTAGGTCTATTAATATACAAATATTGTTATATTCATAAATGTTAACAGGTATCAAGCCTGTTATGTTTGTTATACTGCAGTAGAGCTAACATCCATCAACTTAGCTTCATTCATGTGTGGAACACTTTAAAACTACGCGCTTTTGGTGAATATGTTGTAATTATTGTAGCGTGCAATTAATCATTGTCTTGAAAACTTCATTAAGCATGAAGATTGAAGATGTGTGTCTACTCTTTATGATCAATGTGGAAATTGACCAATTTTTTGAAAATAAGTATTTTTCCTGAATTTGACTCACCTGTAAAGTAACCGAAGTCAATTTATATGATTTTTTCAGATGGAACTAAGCAGATAATGAACACTTCTACTAAAGTACTAGTGAGCGAAAGCGACGGGTCATTACTTTTGCACAACATTTGCAGTGCAGCGGGCCTTCATTTGGAACAAGACCCTAATGGAACAAACTATGAATCGCAGCAAATCCGCAGACATTTCATGCTCGACAAAATCGAATGGCTGCCTACAGAATTCTTATCATTATCGTTCCTGGATGAACACTTTTGGTGTGTCAGAAAACCTTTGAAAACTTGCTATGGGATACTGACCAATCAACAAATCTGCTATGGTCTCTATCCTTTCATGTCACGGAGAGACTTCACCTAATGTCAAAAGCTGTCAACCACACAATATAACACCAGCAGCAGAATCTGAACTTCAGAACATGGACCAGCAGCAACTTGATTGACAAGCTAAGTACATTTTGTTTCTGATATTGTATCGTATTGTTTTTACAATCTTGGCGCTGTGGCTCTAGTTGATCTGTGAGACACGATTTTGAGAAAAAACATCATGATAAACGTTACCCGACGGTACGCAAAGATCGCGGGAAATAACGGAATCCAAAAAAGCGCAAATACCCCTATAATACACGTATTTAATTTTGTCGACCCATTATAAACGCTCAAATGGGGAAAACATTACGCTTTAAATGTTCTAATTAAGATGTTTCATCAATAGATATCAAAATTATATATTTTGAGGGTTGGGTGCACACATCGTTCAAAATATATTAATGGAAATATCAAATGATGAGATATCTTATTCAGAACATTTAAAGTGTAACGTTCTTCCCATATGCGCGTTTATAATGAGTTGACAAAATGAATATTAGTATGGAAAGTAGGAGTGCAATTTCAATATTGTGTCAAATTTGTTTTTCATGTATTAGCTGGTAGCATTGTATCGAAATAGCGTCATGCAATACATTTCAGTTTGGTTAAAATCGATGGCTTTCATATACATTCTATTGATTGGTACAACTGCGACTGAAACCTTATTCAAATCCTTTATCATTCCAGAATTAATGCTAATGACGAGAACATTCTATACGACACGTTAGTAATTTGGTTCTTCACAAATACCAACCAATAACAACTGCTCTAGCTGCATGGTTTGATTCCATGGTCGCATCAACTAGAACATTCTCCTCATAGCAATATCACTAAAAGAAGGCAAAGCTGTTCATCAACCAACAATAACGGACCTGCACCCATTGGTTCTTCACAAATACCAACCAATAACAACTGCTCTAGATGTATGGTTTGATTCCATGGTCGCATCAACTAGAACATTCTCCTCATAGAAATATCACTAAGAGAAGACAAAGCTGTTCATCAACCAACAATAACGCACCATGAACCTGCACCCATGTGACCCCTACAAAGGTGTTAGAGAGACCAGACCAACATTAGAGGTAGGAAATGAGTATCAGGTAGAAAAATACAATTATATATATTATATGTAGGGAGCGGGGAATGTTCGCCTCGTTTTCATTTGACGAGGTCTAGAGACGCCAATTTTAAAGATTGAATGGACCTATTGTTATCATGTGAAAGATTGATATCTTGGCTACATACGACCATGATCTCAGTACTCTAGGCCTTACTGTAAAGGCAAAAGTAAATGATAAAGACAAGTGTCTCAAAAGGGCGAACTTGCCCGACTCCGGGGTAGGTTCGCCCATAGGCCGGGGCAAGTTCGCCCTAGGCTCAGAATTAGGCTACACAAAGTACCATAATATCCAATATATATATAGCTTCAATATTCTTCGTTATTTGATTCCAAAATAAAATGTAGGGATCCAAAATATAAGGGTGGGGCACTTTTGCGGAACATACTCATTCAAAATTTAAAAGTAATAAGAAATACCACATTTTGAAATATTCTCCTCTAAAATAGTGTTACTCCATTCCTGGTAACTATTTTTATAAATTTTACAATTATCCTGTTAGAGGAAAATTACAATTTTGAAATTATGCAAAACAATAACTGGTCACAGGTCACTAATAGGTATATCAAATAAGGTGGGATCGTTTCAAAAAATCCTTAAAATCGTGATACGTGTCTCTATTTTAAATAGAAGTTGTCAAAAAAACATAACATTTTTGGTATCATATTAAAGACAATTTATCCAGCTACCGAATAAAAAAAGAATTAAAGCCACATGTTTAGCAACAGTGAAGTTATCAATCTAAACGTCGAGTGAGTCAAGGGTGGGATCGGTGGATGAGGAGCCGGTGGATGAGGCGCCCATAGGTTTGTACACAAAATAGCGGAAAACTATAACTTTTGAAATTGATGCCATTTTAAAAGTATACATAGGAAAGTTTTCAAACTTCTCATATGTGTTAATAACATGTGCCTGCTACTATGAATACTAATATTGAATTGTTATCTAGACATTCTCTACTAGAAAATGATGTTCAATTCAGGGAGTGTTTTAATGTAAAAAATACACAGTTTTATTCATTTTATTGATTAAACAATGGCCAAATCGCAGTCTTTCTATTTCATTTGTGTGACTCTTCAGTCCTTTTCTACCCTGGGTAGTAAAACATTTAAAGGGACATTAAGTGGTGTTGAAAAGTTTAAATGTTTAAAAATTTACTTCAGAATTCAAGATGAACATTAAAAATCGTCATTATTGTTGTTTCTACTAACAAAAAACACAGCAAAACTAGATTAAAACAATATCATCGCTATTTATTGAAAAACGCCCTCTATGCAAATATGGTTCGCGTTATGTATCAGGCGTACTGCACGGGGATACTGTCGGACGTAAAATGCTGGTCCCGCGGGACCAGCATTTTTTGAATCGACGTTTTCTGGTACAAAGAGAGCTGATTTTTCTTAATCCTTATAGGTGTAAGTTCATACATGTAATACAATTATAAAAATAAACTAATCTCAGTTTTTATCATAATTGAGGGCGCTGCCTCCAACACATCTCTTAGTGTCCCTTTAACTAAAAAAGCCAGAAGTGTTTCTTCACAGAATTGTTCATAGATTTATGAAAAATTTGCTATTTAGACCTATTTTGGACCACCCTGTATTCAAAATAAAAGGAACTTTAACGATATTCATGTAGTTCATTTTGATAACCATTTTCTTTTAAATTAAATGGTCCATGCTAACTAAATTTCATAGAATATTATATACAAACATTCATTTTATGCATTATTTCATCATAATTTTAGACACCCTGTACTTTTCCTGTGTACATTTTGGGCAAATGATTCTTAGCAAATTTGGTAGCACCTTCTGCGGTTGTTCTGATTTTGGTGACTATTTTCAGCTAAACCCTAATTGTACAAACTATCAAACTATTTTGTGAGGAGCAAAAACGATCAAATTTTTTATGTTCCACCCTGTAAAAATTGTACACACCCTGTATAATTTGATTCTTTTTTGCAAAAATAAAAAACCTTGAATCTTAAGCTTTCCAACAATATATAGTTTGTGGGTCATTAAGTATGTAAAACTTAAGTTTTGTCCCGTTTAATCAGAATTGGTGCATTTCTCAACATTATTAGAAGTGAAACTTTTTTTGGGACCAGTTTGTGACTTCTGACCAACTATATAAATCCCTATTGGCGAACCTGCCCCATCATCATAGGGCGTATGTGCCCGCCCCATATAGCGCAATTAGTGCATTGACCTATACCACGGATGTCCCACATACATTGATGGGTTGTTAACTGCATCAAAACCATAATAAATCCCATACCTATCTAATGATAATTTACATTAAAATCTTTTCTGCGAATATCTTTGGATAAAAATCAATATCTAAAATGGAAGAAAATTCACTTTTGCGAGGCAAAACTGGTTTTTGGATGATAAGTAGACAAACATGTTACGGTGATCTGTCACGTTAAACACTAGAGGCATCACTGTGGATTGACTTGTTACAACGAAATTTTGACTGAACAGCAGTATTCCGGTATGCTAAAGACATAGCAATACGTTCGAGTTGATATTATACTATTTGCAAGCCTACAAAGGTTGATATTGCCTACAATCTGATTTATACATGAAAATACAGTATTGCATTCAGAAATCAACTATTGTTTTCTATTTTCAGTATTTAAATCGGGCTGTTATATCTGATCATACAATACGGAGAGAAAACGAAAAAAACATATTTTTATCTTTAGGCTAATTTTCCGTGTCCGTTGTCCAAAATCTCTCTTTGGTTTTGTTCGCATCATAACAAAAGTGAAACAGATATCATATATTATTTACTATAGATGTGTAGCTATGAATCAGAGCTACAATCCTGACAAATGTCATGAGGCTGACATTTATAATAGCGATGTTATGAGTGAGGAGGTAGAACTTATTGAATGACCCTCGTGGATCCTCCAGGAAGAGAGCCTTAAATTCTTTTGAGAAGTTGTTTATTTCACATAAATGTAGGGTAAAGCGGGGGCATTAAGAACCCCCTTTTTCAGTTGTCAATCATATCAAGGGGATATGTAAATTGGGTTGCTGGTAAATATGTTCAGCTGTATGTCAGAAAATTATAACTATCTATTCTACTTCTACTTGTGATACCTTGGTTTATATTCAGTGATGTCAAAAGGTTCATAATACCCCACTGGCGGGGCATTAACACTTTCCACGCGGCTGTTGGTTTTACCAAATACAAAACAGATTTTTCAGAAACCTTTCTCAAATGTCAAGGTCTATCTTAAGGATTACGGAACCAATACTAGTCATGTTTGTACTTTTAATGCATTTCTCATGGTGATTCCAAATATGGTAATGAAATTAAATAATTTTGACATATTTGAAACATTTTGTGACATTTTGGAATGTCGGCTGCAGCTGCCTGCCTGCCGCGTGGAAAGTGTTAAAAGCCTCCATGTTAGACTGACTTAAGCGATCAGAACCTTTTTTAGTTTTCGAAGTTCTTCTTAAAGATTGTCTAGTCTGCATTTGTTGACACAATGAGTTATTCTAGGCCATCTAAAGGCAGTGAATGTGTTCCAAAATCCCCATCTTTTGATCCAGGAATCCCGGGCCTCCCGGCACATAACAAATGTCAAAAACAGTTTGTAAATGACACAATGGATCCAGCCAGCATCATCCAATCTCCTTGCCCTCGGCATTCCTTGCACAAATGACCTGATACAGTGTTTATTGATTTCCTTTTTTTCTACAGTCTTATCATCTTCAGCTTCCCCCCGAACTCCATCCTTTTTCTGTACTTAGTTTGACAATGTTTGATGACATACCATTGTGAGAGATGACAAATTTTGGTCACCTTTGTCATAGAAATTTTTTTGTGGGGCATTAAGAACCACATTAACCTGATATAGGGTTCTACTAAGTATACCATTATATCACACAGACAAGTTATTTAACAAACTACAGTCATCATACCAAGCATAATAAACAAAGAATTTATGAATTTTAAAGATAGAATTACTGTTACACACAGAAAACACTATGTAAAAAAAATACACAAATTATGTAAAAAATACATAATCTGTGTAAAAATAGAACTCCATAATACTATGTAAACAGTTGTGTTAAGCTTTTGCATAGGAATTTACACAAGCTTGGGTATATATTACATGTTTTATGTAAACTCTTACATAATAATTATGGAGTTCTATATTTACATAATTTTTTACATAGTGTTTTCTGTGTGTAACATGAAATCAAGTCATCTAATCCTACGTGGGGAATTAAGAACCACTACATGTAACATTAAATCGAATAGAATTTCAATTTTCCTTTATAGAAATATTCATATATATTGATACCCGCTGTTTAGTAGGTAACCATCTGAAATCATAAAGCTTAATTTGCAATCGTCCATGTAAATGTCACGAACTTAATTATAGAACTACAAAACAAATTAGAAAAAATCATACAGATAAGTAAGTTCATGTAGAAATATGCACTTTGATCATCCTATATGAAGAATTGTTGGCTTAAGTAACAAATCTTGAACTATTGCTTTTCTTCAGTTTTCTCAGATAAAATTTAGAACATGTATTAAATGATATAAGCGCTTATTGTCTTCCAAAACAGTTTACAATAATTGTATACATTATTTTGATACATGTTTAACGCTTATTATTGGCTGACTGATTTTTTACTGAAAGTCCTATATTATACCTTTTTTTACCACAAACGTTTTTAATTTAATACATTACAAAGACAAAAGCCGACTCTGGTACGGGTGAATCGGAAAATTTTATTACGTTACACTCTATATAAATTATCATACTTCCTGTATAAATTACAACTTGAAATATAAATATCTGGTATCCTTATAATGTCAGTTTTAATCGGATGCACACAAAAAACTTATGTGGAAAGCGGTGACTTTCCTATCGATTTGACCGATTTCATATGACCTAATATAAATAGAATATTCAAACGGGCGCAATTGATGAATTAAACATAATATCCATTATGTGCTTTTGCATTCTGCAATACCAGTTGACCTATTATATCCACCATTGCTATTCTAGCAAATACATACTTTTTAAAATTTAAATCCCATAGCAAAGCATTGATTGTACGTAATAATGATTTAATGAAACCAGCAAGCGTGTTTTTAAGTTTCATTGCTCTTAGTCTTAGTACATGTAATGAATGCGCGCGGAGTTCTGAGCAGACGTTCCAAATGTTCGACATCAAGTTATGGTGCTGGCGCTTTCCCTCCCCGTTTTTGATGAAATAACAGAGTAATAATTTCAATGTAGGGGAGAGCGGGGAGTGTTCGCCCCCATTTTCATTTGAAGAGGTCTAGAGACGCCAATTTTAAAGATTAAATGGATCTATTGATATCATGAAAGATTGATATCTTGGCTACATACGACCATGATCTCAGTACTCTAGGCCTTACTGTAAAGGCAAGAGTTAATGATTAAGACAAGTATCTCAAAAGGGCGAACTTGCCCGACGCCGGGGTAGGTTCGCCCATAGGCCGGGGGCAAGTTCGCACTAGGCTCTGAATTAGGCTACACAAAGTACCATAATATCCAATACATATAGATTCGTTATTCTTCGTTATTTTATTCCCAAATATAATTTAGGGGTCCAAAATATAGGGGTGGGGCACTTTTGCGGATCATACTCGTTCAGAATTTGAAAGTAATAAGAAATACCACATTTTGAAATAGTCTCCTCTATTATTAGTGTTACTGGGGAGTAAGTAATTTTTATAATTAAATTTATCCTGCAAGAGGAAAATTACAATCTTGAAATTATGCAAACTCATACCTATATAAATCCCTATTGGCGAACCTGCCCCATCATCAGGGCGTATGTGCCCCATATAGCGCTATAAGTGCATTGACCTATACCACGGATGTCCCACATACATTGATGGGTTGTTAACTGCATCAAATCCATAATCAATCCCATAATCAATCCCATACCTACCTAATGATAATTTACATTAAAACCTTTTCTGCGAATATCTTTGGAAAAAGATCAATATGAAAAATGGAAGTTAATTCACTTTTGCGAGGCAAAACTGGTTTTTGGATGATAAGTTGACAAACATGTTACGGTGATCTATTTTTTGTTCGCCAAATTCAACCAGTGGCCGCAAAGATGAGAATCACGTGGTGGGCGAACCTGCCCATATGCCGTACACTCCCCGCTCTCCCCTATTCTATGATTTTGAAGGAAATGGACGGAAAAGATAATTATATACAGACTGTAACAATTTTCCATTTCCCCTTCCCCAAACAATTGAAAATGTTGTTAGCTTAAAATTGATCTGATATTGTTTAATTTCGGACAACATTAAGCTCATTTCAGGCAAATTTGACATTAAAAAAAATGAACAAAATAAATGCACTTGCGGAAATGTTGATATGCTCACAACAGCACTCCCCCTGCGGGTCGTGCCATTTTCACCCATCAACATCAGCGCATATGCATTGACTTTTCCAATTTATCTTGAAACAACACAATACGCATTTATATTGACCTATACTTCTAAACTCCAACTAAATTGGTTTTGCGGGGGGAAAAAGAAGTTTGTGTCAGAAACCCGCGCGCATTGGTATGTGAAATAGGCTTTAGCGCGTAGCTCTACGCGTTGGCGATGTTTTTTTGTTATTGAAAATCGCATACCTCATACCCAATTCTCTAAAATAAAATAGAAATTAAAACAATCGCACATCACTTAACTTTTTTGCCAAATGTTTCTGAGACAAACCTTTTTGTTGTTGTGCCTAACCAATTATTTTGTACTAAGAAATAACAAGTCATTGTATCATTTATTCTTTTCTTGGAGACATAATGTAATTGCATACTTTTTATTGTTGCAGTCTGTTTATAATAGATAAAAATCGAATTAATTAATTAATGAAATAAATGCATTTTATAATGGTAGATTCAGCAAATTCCTTGACAAAAGTGCTCTATGAAAAAACACCTAAGAATACCTGTACCGAGTGCTAAAACGTGTTTTAACTATTCTGTAATGACAATGACATTAATATTCCCCCTAATTGCGAAAATGTGATTGATTTATTTCCTCACGTTGACTATTTTTATTCCTGGTTCTTTTCTTTCAGTATTCGACTAATAACGTGTGTTGGTTGCTGGGCATTTTGAATGGAAAATGATTTGACGTGTGATTACCTGTGAAGATCCAACATAATACCGACTGCTTTGAATATTTGGAACATTATGGAATAGATTGAGGGTTTAGTGCAACAAAGGGCTATCTTCATTTTTGGTCAAAATGAGATTTTGGTATCAAAATGATCCTAACAAGATCAGGAACCTAATTATGAGAAAATAGTAAATTCACCTAATCAAAAAGGTTTGAATAGCAGTTCTTTTAACTTGTCAAAACCATTAGGTGACAATGATGGTACAAATCTTTACATGACCGAAATGCAGATAGCCCTTTGTTGCACTAAACCCTCGATACAAACTTTTTAATTGGTAGAATTGGTGGCAACTGGGTGCCCCACCATTTTGTCATTAGCCGCGCCTGTAGGTTGTTCTTTTGAGCATCGGTAAATGTTGCATTCCCTTATGTACGTATCAAACCTTTTAAATTACCACAAAGATGCTAATTTTTTCCAATTTAATCAATGTTGTGCACGAGTTTCAAATGCTAATCAAATTTTCTGCTGATTTGGCATTTTATTCTATGATATCTAATTTTAAGAATGCGCTCGTGATTATTTTTTGAGCCGTATTCAAAAACGATAACTAATTTTCTCAAACAAGATCAATACTTACTCCAAGTTCTCAAGCAATGCGTTATCAGGCAAGATAAAAAGAAATCATCATTATAGGCCTACATAATGTTCTAGAAATTATCGCTATACTACCCTTAACTCTTCATTCACTAACCCTTCATTCACTACTAACAGATTTGGGGTTGCACTATCATTTATTGGGTTAAAATGTATGCAGAGATTGGTCATCATGCATGCCTCTGATGCCTGAACTCTGCCACTGAAGGGTAGTAGATAATTTCTAGATAGAGTTCAAGACATTGTGAAAGAAAGAACAAAATTGAGAAAATTCCCCACCAGATGGATACGATTCAAAAAGTATTGTATTTGTATTAAATTGATTCTCGATTAAAATTATATCAATGTAAACAAATAGCATAATATCATCAACCACATTTTTCAAACATAATACGGGTTATTGAGATTTTACATGCATAATCCATATTTCTGTTTCTGTTTCGAATTAAATAAGTTGGCATAAACATTTAATAAGAGGTGTTTTATTAGCATATGTTATATTCTTTATTAAAAGCATGAATCACTTGTGCGTGTCCTTTATTATGTGTCTATAATTAAAATACCCGTTTTGTAATGTAAATATTATTTTCATTCACATTTATATTATTAGCATTTTTATAATCAGAATGCATATCGGAATAATCCAAATTTGCATAATCAACAATCCATACATTTGAATAATCCGTATAATATACATTTGAATAATCCGGAGTATGTTAATATATATTTAAATTTATATATTTAAATTTGCAATATAAATAATTTGAATAATCCGAATTATGCTAATATAGATTTGAATAATTTATATTAGCATAATCCGGATTAAACAAATTTGAATGTTCCGGATTATACAAGTATATATTTAAAATTTGGATTATGAAAATATAAATCTGAATAATCTGGATTATGCAAATATGAATTTGAATAATTCGGATTATGCAAAAATATATTTGAATAAGCAAATAAGCCGGATTATGCAAATATAAATCTGAATCTAAATCTGGATTATGCAAAAATGGATTTGATTATGGTAATTTGAATAATCTGGATAATGCAAATGAACATTTGAATAATCCGGTTTATGGTAATTTGAATAATCCAGATTATGCTAATATAAATTTGAATAAGCCGGATTATGCAAATATAAATTGGAATAATACGGATTATGCAAAAATTAAATTTGAATAATCCGGATTATCATTTGAATAATTCGGTTGTTCCATCAAATAAACTTACCCCTCGGAAATGGCTATTCCATCAAATAAACTTACTCCCTCTGAAATAAAAAGCTGTTCCATCAAATAAACTTACCCCCTCTGAAATGGCTATTCCGTCAAATAAACTTACTCCCTCTGAAATAAAAAGGCTGTTCCATCAAATAAACTTACTCCCTCTGAAATAAAAGGCTGTTCCATCAAATAAACTTGCCCCCTGAAATGGCTATTCCGTGAAATAAACTTACTCCCTCTGAAATAAAAGGCTGTTCCATCAAATAAACTTACCCCTCTGAAATGGCTATTCCGTGAAATAAACTTACTCCCTCTGAAATAAAAGGCTGTTCCATCAAATAAACTTGCCCCTCTGAAATGGCTATTCCGTGAAATAAACTTACTCCCTCTGAAATAAAAGGCTGTTCCATCAAATAAACTTACTCCCTCTGAAATAAAAGGCTGTTCCATCAAATAAACTTACCCCTCTGAAATGGCTATTCCGTGAAATAAACTTACCCCTCTGAAATGGCTATTCCATCAAATAAACTTACTGCCTCTGAAATAAAAGGCTGTTCCATCAAATAAACTTGCCCCCTGAAATGGCTATTCCGTGAAATAAACTTACTCCCTCTGAAATTAAAGGCTGTTCCATCAAATAAACTTACCCCTCTGAAATGCCTATTCCATCAAATAAACTTACCCCTCTGAAATGGCTATTCCATCAAATAAACTTACTCCCTCTGAAATAAAGGCTGTTCCATCAAATACACTTAACCCCTCTGAAATGGCTATTCCATCAAATAAATTTACCCCTCTGAAATGGCTGTTCCATCAAATACACTTAACCCCTCTGAAATAAAGGCTGTTCCATCAAATACACTTAACCCCTCTGAAATGGCTATTCCATCAAATAAATTTACCCCTCTGAAATGGCTGTTCCATCAAATACACTTAACCCCTCTGAAATAAAAAGGCTGTTCCATCAAATAAACTTACTCCCTCTGTAAAGGCTATTCCATCAAATAAACTTACTCCCTCTGAAATAAAAGGCTGTTCCATCAAATACACTTAACCCCTCTGAAATGGCTATTCCATCAAATAAATTTACCCCTCTGAAATGGCTGTTCCATCAAATACACTTAACCCCTCTGAAATAAAGGCTGTTCCATCAAATACACTTAACCCCTCTGAAATGGCTATTCCATCAAATAAATTTACCCCTCTGAAATGGCTGTTCCATCAAATACACTTAACCCCTCTGAAATAAAAAGGCTGTTCCATCAAATAAACTTACTCCCTCTGTAAAGGCTATTCCATCAAATAAACTTACCCCTCTGAAATGGCTATTCCATCAAATAAACTTACTCCCTCTGAAATAAAAGGCTGTTCCATCAAATACACTTAACCCCTCTGAAATGGCTATTCCATCAAATAAATTTACTCCCTCTGAAATAAAAGGCTGTTCCATCAAATAAACTTACTCCCTCTGTAAAGGCTGTTCCATCAAATAAACTTACCCCTCTGAAATGGCTATTCCATCAAATAAACTTACTCCCT
Organism: Ophiura sarsii; assembly: GCA_035610835.1. Taxonomy (NCBI): domain Eukaryota; kingdom Metazoa; phylum Echinodermata; class Ophiuroidea; order Amphilepidida; family Ophiuridae; genus Ophiura; species Ophiura sarsii. The sequence goes on along the minus strand of CM069448.1, from coordinate 75,981,433 downwards.
CTGAATAAACCGGTTTATGTAAATATGAATTTGAATAATCCGGATTATACAAATTTGATTAATGAGGATTATGCTAATATAAATTTGAATAAGCCGGATTATGCAAATATAAATTTGAATAATCCGGATTATGGTAATATAAAATTGAATAATCCGGATTACACAAATAATGAATGGATTATCCGAATATAAATTTGAATACCGGATTATTCAAATTTACAAATTCTGATTTCACATTTATATTTTCATATCCGGTTTATTCAAATTAAGTTATTTCCATGATTAAAATTTTTAATATATATTCGCATAATCCGGATTATTAATATTTATAGTCCTCATTATAATCCGCATTATTCTAATTCATATTAGCATAATCCGGATTATTCTAATTTATATTAGGATAAACCGGATTACTCTCATTTGTAATATAATAGTAATATATATTTGGATTATGCTATTATATAAATTCGACTAATCTAAATTAAGCAAATATCAAAATCCGGATTATTAATAATAATATTAAAATGCATGTATGGATGTTAGTCATTCATATGTACGGATTATTCAAACAATTGCATAATAATACGAGGGTCATTCAATAAGTTCTACCTCCTCACTTATAACATCACTAATATGAATGTCAGCCTCATGACATTTGTCATGATTATAGCTCTGAATCATAGCTACACATTTATAGTAAATGCTAATTGATACCTATTTCACAAAGCCAGATAAAGATTTTGGACAACGGACACGGAAAATTACCCCAAAGATAAATACATGTTTTTTCAGTTCTCTCCGTATTGTATGATTAGGTATAACCGCCCGATTTAAATACTGAAAATAGAAAACAATGGATGTCTGTCCTGGTCTGATTCTGGCTAATTAGAGGCCACGAACACTTGATTGTTTGAAGTCTGTTCAAGAGATATTTGTAACTTAGAACGATTGTAATTGACCGATAGGTACATTTTGTCTCTTAGAATTGGCCAAATGAATAGCACTTTGGAGACGTTTGGCTGTTTATCCAGAAAAGTACAATGAGTATTCATACCAATTTACTATGATTTTGTAGCTGAGATTCAAAGCTTCAATTGTGGAATATTTCATACGACTCGCAAAGTTATGAGGTAGGAGGTAGAACTCATTGAATGACCCTCGTATATTATATTGAATGATCTTGATATGCAAATTCGGATTATGCTAACATAAATTTGAATAAAATATATTTAAAAAATCCTTTTTCATTACAAAACAGGTATTTTAATTAAAGACGCATAATAAAGGACACACACAAGGGATTCATGCTTTTAATAAAGAATATAACATGCTAATAAAACCCTGTCTTAAGTATACATTCAAGTATTAAATGTTTATGTCAACTTATTTAATCTGATACAGAAATCTGGATTATGATGTTTGAACAATTTGGCTGATGATATTTGCCAGTTGATAAATATGCCATTTGTTTACATTGATATAATTTTATCCGAAAAGCAATTTAATACAAATACTTTTTGAATCGTATCCGTCTTTGATTGGAAGTATTCCGATATGGATGGTGGGGAATTCGTTCTCATTTCTCTTTCAACTTCTTGAACTCCATAATCTAGATATTATCTACTACCCTTCAGTGGCAGCAGAGTTCAGGCATCAGAGACATGCATGATGACCAAGCTCTGCATACACTTTTACCCAATAAATGATAGTGCAACCCCAAATCTGTTAGTAGTGAGTGAATGAAGGGTTACGGGTAGTATAGTGATAATATCTAGTACATTATGTAGGCCTATAATTTCTTTTTATCTTGACTGATGACGCATTGACTGAGAACTTGGATTAAGAATGAATTAATCTGAATACGACTCAAAAAATAATCACGAGCGCGCTTCTAAAATTAAATATCATCGAATAAAATCGGCGGGAAATTTGATTAGCAGTTTAAAACAAATGCACACCATTGATTAAATGGGAAGAATTTAGCATCTTTGTGGCAATTTAAAAGGTTTGGTACATAAGGATATACAACATTTACCGATGCTCAAAAATCAAAAGAATGTACTAGAGGCGCGGCTAATGACAAAATTGTGGGGCACCCAGTTGCCACCAATTCTTTAAAATTATATGTGCTCCTCAATATTCCCAATATTCAAAGCAGTCAGTATTATATTGGATCTTCACCGCCGATCACACGTCAAATCAATTCCCATATCCAGCACACGTAATCAGTCGAATACTGAAAGAAAATAAACAGGAATAAATGGTAAAACGTGATATAAAAAATGAATCGCCTTTCCGCAATTGAGAATTGGCTATTTAGAGAATAATTACTGCGTAACAACTGTTTTCGTGAATTTGTTTTAAAATCAGAGGTTTTTGTTCTGGTCTGAGGAATTGTCCCGAGGGGCGCAGCCCCCGAGGGACAATTCCGAATGACCAGAACAAAACCCGAGGATTTCAAAACAAATTCACGAAAACAGTTGTTAAGCAGTCATTATTCTCATTCATTACTGAAAAAGATGCATATTTTATCCAAATCGTTGATTTGTACCGATATAATCTTGCAAATAGTTAATTAGTTTTCTGTTTATTTTGTCCACCCCTTCTTAGTTATTGAAACAGTCCAAGTCGGGTCATCCCCTCATTAACATTTTTATCATTCAACCAATCAGAAATAAGCTTTAATCGTGTTTCCTCATAACTCATTGAATATTCAGTTTAGGGGCGTGAGGCGTTAATTTGATTGGTCGGTCAGTGAGCAAAACAATGGAACACTTTGGCGCAGTACTTTCGGGCAATTATTAGTAACCCGCGCTCGCCGTGCGCGTTCTCATCTAACGATTAATTTGATTGGAACGCACTTGGTACGCAGCTATCGCGATTATTCATGAAGTAATGAATGATTTTTATCGGCCATGTTTAATTTGATCGGTTTCCACTTTTTAAAATTGTATAAAGTTGTGTGTGTCACTCTGTATCTAATTATCGTTTAATTGTTTTTTTCCCGATGTTTAATTTCCTTGAAAATCATAGAATACATTGAAATTATTGCTCTGTTATATCATCAAAAACTGGGAAGGGGAAAAGCGCTAGCACCATCGCTTGATGTCGAACATTTTGAGAAAGTCTGCTCAGAACTCCGCGCGCATTAATTACATGTACAATGAGCAATTTTGAGAAAGTCTGCTCAGAACTCCGCGCGCATTAATTACATGTACAAAGAGCAATGAAACTTAAAACACTCTTGCTAGTTTCATTAATCATTATTAGGTATAATCAATGCTTTGCTATGGGATTTATAGAAATAAATATATGTATTTGCTAGCAAGGAATGGTGGATATAATAGGGCAACTGGTATTGCAGAATGCAAAAGCACATAATTCATCTATTGCGCCCGTTTGAATGGTCTATTTATATAAGTCATATCCAACCATCAAAACACACAATGCTGGACTTAAATACTTCCCCATAATTTCTAAAACTCCTTGCACATGCCATTTTACTTGAATCTGGGTTTTCCCTTTTAAAGGGAATTTGTATTGATTAATATCCCTGACCTAATTCTTTTTTTTTGTCTTTGTAATGTATTGAATTAAAAACATTTGTGGTGAAAAGGTTGTATAGGGTTTTTAGTAAAAAATCAGTCAGCTAATAACTAGACGTTAAACATGTATCAAAATCATGTATACAAATAATGTGAAGTGTTTTGGAGGACAAATAGCGCGTATGTCATTTAATACATGTTATGAATCATCAGATGAGAAAACTGAAAAAAAGCAATAGTGCCAGATTTCGAGGGCTCAGAAACAAAAGGCCTCATCTCCATTTTTTCAAAATGAGATTTTTTTCAGAAAGAAATTATCTTTCCAGTAACACACAACCTTATCTCCATAACACAACCCCTATCAAAGTTATAGCCAGTACCACAAGGCCTCATCCCTCTTCCCAATGTGTTTACAAATCTTCAATAGTCTTTTTCTCAAAATGGTCAAAATGGAGATAAGGCCTTGTGTTTATGAGCCCTCGATTTGTTACTTAGGCCAAAGATTCTTCATATAGGGTGATCAAAGTGCACATGTCTACATGCACTTACGATTCATGTATTTCTGTATGTTTTTTCTAAATTGTTTTGTAGATCTGTACTTATACAAATGATCAAGTTCGTGACATTTACATGGACGGTTGCAAATTAAGCTCTATGAATTCAAATGATAGGTTACAGTGGGGAATTATGAACTACGGGGAATAAAAATTTCAACAACAAAAAACCGGTCAATATATAATCATTATGCAAATTAGGTGACCCTGACCTAATTAATATATCAAGTAGTTTATGGTTGGGTGGTATATCAGCTAATGTTTAAGGGTTATTATTTGTGAAGCGACATTGTGAGTGCGTTATATACAGCATCATATTTTAGGACGTACACTTTGAACTTTGGAGGCTCTGGAATTCAAATGTTGGCAAACTTCATCCTTTAAATTTCTAGATCTGAGTCGTCAGCATGACTTTTTGGTGGTTTTATATACAGGGTGTATCAGAATGAACTGTACCGAGGCAATATGGTTTATTACGGTATGAATTCGATTAATATTGTTCAAACCGTTTTCTTATGTATCTTGCGCAAACGCCCAGCTTTCATTAGAATTTTAAATTTTGAAAATCGGACATTTCTGATGGAAAATACAGACTTTCTGATAAAGATGGTAGATTTCAATTTTGGTCGAAATGATCAATTTAAAAAATCTGTGAAATTACTAACCTACCTGAGATATCCATCCGTCCATAAGACAGGGTATATTTTGGTCGCCATATCTCAACTTTTCACATCACTTGTATAACATTTATTATTTGCATACTTTTGTGGGTGAAATTTGGAGATAAATTTTGATTTTTAATCCGCTAATAAACCGGGATTTGTTCTGCTTGAGTGGTTTTAACTTTCCTTTCCTTTCTTTGGTGGGAGTTTTGAATATTGCTTATGTGGTGTGGGCTACATTGTTTGAAATGTTGGGGGAGAGGATTGATTGAAATTGAAAACGCGTTTTTCATCGGTTTTCGATTATGTCTTGCCACACGAGAACAAAAAGAGAAATCTCAATGAAATTAACATATAATATAGGAAACATGTTCACCTTTATATTGCAAGTGTTTAAATTTAAAACAATAATAATTTTGTAGTTTTTATGTATTTTAGAAACACGGTACAGTTCATTCTGATACACCCTGTATTAAAGGACACATTAATGAAGAAATATCCACATATTAGATGTTGTTTGTTTTTGCGAGTTATAATTCGGGTATCAATATGAATATTTCACAAAGGATAATTGATGAAATTCTATTAAGATTTCTTTACTGAACGGACATTTAATGCTAGTGATTCATAATGCCCCAAGTCGCATTAGATGACTTGATTTCATGTTAACAGTTATCTTATCTTTAAAATTAATAAATTCTTTGTTTATTATGCTTTGTATGATGTCTGTAGGTTCTTAATGCCCCACGTAATTTGTTTTCCATGACAAAGGTGACCAAAATGCGTCATCTCTCACAATGGTATGTCATCAAACATGGTTAAACTAAGTACATAAAAAGGATGAGTTCGGGGAAAAAACTGTATCAGGTCATTTGTGCGAGGAATGCAGAGGAAAGGAAGGACATATTGTATGACGCTGGATCCATGTGCCGTTTACAAACTGTTTTTGACATTTACCATGTGTGCCAGGAGGCCTGGGATTCCGGGATCAAAAGATGGGGATTTTGAACACATTCACTGCCTTTAGATGGCCTAGAATAACTCATAAAGTGTCAAACAAATGCAGACAATCTTGAAGAAGAACTTGGAAAACTAAAAAAGGTACTGAAATGATCGCTAAGTCAGTCTAACATGATGGTTCATTATGCCACGCCAGTGGGGTAATAAGAGCCTTGTGACATCACTGAATATAAAGCATGACATCACAAATAGAATACATTGTTATAATTTTCGTTTTTCTGAGACATATAGCTGAGCATATTTACAAGCAATCCAATAAACATATCCCATTGATAAGATGACAACTAAAAATGGGTTCTTTATGCCCCGCTTTACCCTACATTATGTGAAATAAACAACTTCTCAAAAGAATTGAGGCGTATCCTGGAGGATCTATCTGGAGGATCTATCTGGAGGATCTATCTGGAAGATCCATCTGGAAGATCCATCTGGAGGATCCATCTGGAGGATCCATCTGGAGGATCCATCTGGAGGATCTATCTTCCTACAGGATCTAGCTATCAGTGTGCCAGTTAAGAGGTAGTATTATGGCTGTCCATAAGGCTAGGGCCTAATTACGATCTGTCATTGAATGTGCTGAACCAATCCAATATAATTTGATATTTCTGAAACTATTCTACATCAATAATTGTGTTTTTCTATGTGATACTCATTTCCTACCTCTAATGTTGGTCTGGTCTCTCTAACACCTTTGTAGGGGTAACATGGGTGCAGGCTCATGATGCGTTATTGTTGGTTGATGTACAGCTTTGTCTTCTTTTACTGATATTTTATGAGGAGAATATTCTAGTTGATGGGACCATGGGATCAAACCTTACAGTTAGAGCAGTAATTGTGGTTGGTTGGTATCTGTGAAGAACCAAATTATTGTAGTATGTGTTCTCGTCATTACCATGCAAATTCATTCTGGAATAATAAAGGATTTGAATAAGGTTTCAGTCGCATTTGTACTAACCAACATAGAATTTATATAAAAGCCATCGACTATAACAAAACTGAAATGTATTGCATGACACTATTTAGATACAATGCTACCCAGCCATTCCAGCGTGACATTTCTACAAAAATCCATCTTTGAATGCATTACCAGTGGAAAACTAGCTTTCCTCTACTTTAATTTATCACTTATTTGAGTTGAGACATTGTGTATGCATAGTTTTAACTTAAAACTTAAAAGTATACAAATGTTTGCCATACAACCAATATTTTTTAGATATCACAATTTAGTTGACGTGACTCGCGTGACAGGCTACAAAACAGGTTTTTTGACATCACTTGATTCAAATGACTCTCCAAAGAATTCTACAAGTGTGACCAAATTGGTTTTTTTCTGAACTAGGAACCTAACACCCTATCCCATTCTGTGCATGAGTTACACTGTGTCCAGGCTTCTGTGTTGTGTGTAGTGGCCTGTAGAAAATGTGACTCGCGTGACACAACTGTGTGACTCGCGTGACAAAGTAGCTCATTGTAGGGCATAGCATGGAGGGCAAATAAAAAAAAAATTTTTATTTGATAAAGCACCACTAACTCAATTGCAAATATCAACCATTAGTTGAATCTCTTTAAATTTTTTAGTAATCTTAAAAGATTGTTTTATTTTGTGACCCGCGTGACATATTTTTAGGGTGTTTTCTTGAAGAAATTATTGGGAAAATGCTAATGGCATTGAACAAAATACCCAATGTTTTGTCAAATTACATGCAACAGCTATCTTATAAATGCAGACTGAGCAGCAGCTTGTGAATTAACTCCAAATATTTCTTTGCTTTGTGATTTGTACCTCTGAGCCCTCTTTTTAGCCACAAGTTCAAGGAGGCCGTAAATATACAGTAAAAGGGTCTAGTTTGAACAAATCTTTGAAATTTGAATGGTTTCAGTATTACTCTAATGAAATATAACTGACTGAAATGAATTCCTTTGAATTCCTTTGAATCCCTTTCATTTCAATTTTTGAGTTTTTTGCAACCCTTACATGGAATGGCTGTACCAGCTAATGATATGGGGGGATGGGGGGGGGGGGGGGGGGGGGGGGGGGGGTTGACACACTATTGAAATTGCATTCCTACTTTCCATACTCATATTTATTTTGTCGACCCGTTATAAACGCACAGATGGGAAGAACAAAAGTAAGAACAGAAATATAATCAAAACAAGACCTTCGATTGTTGATCAATTAACATACATTGAAGTATATATCCCTCCCATTCAATTTTTTTTCTTCCATTTAAGTAATTTATAAAGTCAAGTTTACCCTGAAATGTGTGAAAACATGCAGCTACATCAGAGTAAAATTTTGACATGAACGGGTAAACGGTGTCAAAATCAGGTGGAAATGTCCGTAAATACCTTATTTTTGAACGACGTAAAAAATCAGTTCACATGATGATAGATTATAATAAGATGTTTCACATTCCCCTTTTGAGATTTTTTTCATTTACATACTTGGAACTTATACACCATACCCTTACCCAATCATTGCTCGACTGAAACGTGTTGCATTATGATTATTCACGTTACGATCTGTTATACACAGCCAACATGCACCGGGGTCATGGGTTAATGCACTGTGTAATTCTACATTCCCGGCAAACACTCTGTTCAAAGGCACAAAAAGTAGACTTGTTTTAAGCATTTTTTTTGCAATTTTGAGGTGTGCGGATCGTGTTTCTTTATCAAATTGGTTAGAAATCCATCCATTTTAGAACATCTGAAATTTAAAGTGGACCCGCACACCTGGGAAAGTATGATGCCAAGGGCATATATTTTGCACGTAAATCCAATACAAAAGTTCAGAAAATCGACCAAAATATGACGTCATGACCATTGCTTCGGGACAAAATGGCGCGGTACCCCCCTTTAGGTTAGGGCCTTAACAATCTGTCATTGAATGTGCTGAACCAATCCACAATTTAATATTTCTGAAACTATTATACATCAATAATTGTATTTTTCTACGTGATACTCATTCCCTACCTCTTATGTTGGTCTGTTCTCTTTAACACATGGGTACAGGCTCATGGTGCGTTATTGATGGTTGATGTACAGCTTTGTTCTTGTCTTCTGTTATACTGATATTTCTATGAAGAGAATGTTCTAGTTGATGCGACCATGGGATCAAACAATACAGTTAGAGCAGTTGTTGTTGGTTGGTATTTGTGAGGAACCAAATTATTGTAGTATGTGTTCTCGTCATTACCATTCATTCTGGAATAATAAAGGATTTGAATAAGGTTTCAGTAGCATTTGTACAACCAACATAGAATTTATATAAAATCCATCGACTATAACAAAACTGAAATGTATTGCATGACACTGTTTAGATGCAATGCTACCAGCTAATGATATGGGGGGGATGACACACAATTGAAATTGCATTCCTACTTTCCATAATCATATTTATTTTGTCGCCCCGTTATAAACGCGCAGATGGGAAAAACATTTACACTTTAAATGTTCTGGGTAAGATATCTAATCATTAGATATTTCCATTGATATATTTTGAACGATGTATGCATCCAACCCTCAAAATATATAATTTTGATATCTATTGATGAGATATCTTAATCAGAACATTTAAAGTGTAATGTTTTCCCTATTTGAGCATTTATAATGGGTCGATTATAAATTAAATACATGTATAGGCGTATTTGAGCTCTTTTTTGATACCGTTCGTTATTTCCCGCGATCTTTATTACCGTAAACAACATTTGATACCTGACGGAGTAAAGTGCATAGCACATGTACATTATACAGCAATACATTTATACAGTGAGTGAGTACGGTTAATAAATTCGCCGCCGGGGTAACGTTTATTATGACGTTTTTCTCAAAATCGTGTCTCACAGCTCAACTTGAGCTGCAGCACCAAGATTGTAAAAACAGTACGATACAATATCAGAAACAAACTTGTACTTAGCTTGTCAATCAAGTTGCTGCTGGTCCATGTTCTGATGTTCAAATTCTGCTGCTGGTGCTATATTGTGTGGTTGACAGCTTTTGACATTAGGTGAAGTCTCGTCGTGGCATGAAAGGATAGCAGATTTGTTGATTGGTCAGTATCCCATAGCGAGTTTTCAAGGGTTTTCTGACCCACCAAAAGTGTTCATCCAGGGACGATAATGATAAGAATTCTGTAGGCAGACATTAGTTTTTGTCGGGCAAGAAATGTCTGCGGATTTGCTGGATTCATAGGTGGTTCCATTAGGGTCTTGTTCCAAATGAAGGCCCGCTGCACTGCAACAGTGATGATCCGTCGGTTTCGCTCACTAGTAGAAGTGTTCATTATCTGCTTATTTCCATCTAAAAAAATCATATAAATTGACATCGGTTACTTTACAGGTGAGTCAAACACAGGAAAAATACCTCTTTTCAAAATATTGGTCAATGTCCACATTGATCATAAAGAGTAGACACACATCTTCATGCCTAATGAAGATTTCAAGACAATGCCAATATAGTTGCACACTACAACTATTACAACATATTCACCCAAAAGCGCGTAGTTTTAAAGTGTTCCACACATGAATGAAGCTAAGTTGGTGGATGTTACCACTACTGCAGTATTAGTTATTCACATAACACACTTGATACCTGTTAACATTTATTAATAAAACAACATTTGATATTAAATAGACCTAATTTACATATTTGTGTTGAATCTCTGATAATTAAAACGACAAAAATATTGAGATGTTGTGATCAAAATACTGCAAAACATATTCATAACTTTACTATTAATAATGTACGGAGATGTTAGTTATTTTAGTCAACATTTCTTTATGTAATTTATGGACCTAACAAATCCCTACAGTGCTACAATCTCGTACCGCGCGGCGGCCCCGTCAATCTCGAGCCACGCGGTTCAATAAGTTGTTTGTACCTTACCCGTGTAGCTCAGTCGGTAGAGCATCAGACTTGCACGCACGCATGTATAACGTTATACATTATATCTGAAGCAAAAGTTTGACTAATTTTATTCAAAAAGGTTAAACAAATATTGATGAAAACATCCGACCATCCGCGATGTCAAATCATATGCTTTCATTCCATAACCCTACCACAGAGAGCTAGGATGCAGAGCTACTTTTTCGTACCGTTATTCTATTTTGAGCGAGAAAAAAAATCATCTGGAATATGTAGGACGTCATGATTATCAGGGCTAGTTTTCATAGGGTATATGTAAATTTTGAAGAAAAATACTATTTTATTTAAGTTAGGCGATAGGAATAACAATAGCTTTAACATGGTATAGGACTACGGAGGTGTTAAATAAATACCCCCTTGTGGACACACAGAAGATACAGTGGCGTAAAAGTATCCATATCCACGATTTCACTGGTGGAGGCTAGGACTTGACCATTCCCAATGATTTCTGGCACCCAGCCGAACGACCATATATTTAACCAAGGCGTACATTAGACCCTATACTATCGTTCATGCTTCACTATACTATATCAAAGATACACTTGCACTTGCACTACGGTACCGATTGGGACTAGGCGTACATATTATTTGAACATTAAACATGATATCGTATGTAGCAAAATATTGACTTATCTTTAATATTGAGAAAAGTTGAAAAATATTGATGAAAATATCCGACAGAGCTATGATAGTTCTCTGATACGAGAGTTTCCTCTCAGACAGAGAGCTATGATTCAGAGCTAGCTTAAAATAATATTCCTGGCCTGATATATTCTGGAAAACCGCCGAACGTCTTCGAATTGGATAGAAATGGAGTACAAAACCACACACCATTTGGTCTTTTAGACCCAATGGTGGCTATACTATCGTTCATGCTTCACTATCGAAGATACACTTGCACTAATACGGTACCGATTGGGACTACATTTGGTCACACCAAAGATCGAGGACCTGGTCTAACAACAATCAGATCGCATTCTTGTTGCAAGGTTTCAACATTTACACTCACACTTAAAAATGTTATGGGAAACGTCGCGTTGTTGGGAATGGGGGCGACATATGTATCAGGCAAGCTTTTCTTTGTCTCTATACGGAATAAAGCACAGGCAATGATTGTTTTTGCAGTTGATTTAGATTGTAAAGATAGTGGCTGCCCCTGTGCTTTATTCCTAGTCCCAATCGGTACCGTAATGCAAGTGTATCTTCGATAGTGAAGCATGAACGATAGTAAAGCCACCGTTGGGCTATCCAATCACGTACTGATTGATGACTCTCAGCGAAAAGAAATCTGCTTCTTCAAAATAATTATAAGCATTGGCCAGTATTTCTCTGTAAAATTAATACTTACGGATGAATGCTCCAGCTGATCATACCAAAACTCGGCTATATCTTGCCTCATGTCCCGTACGGAATAAACCGTATAGCTACAACGTAGTTCTAATTGGTTTGAGCATGCGCACTTGAGTTACGGGACGTCTAGCCAGACATTGCCCAAAACTCAATAAGTTACAGCGTTTATCCACCAGCTTTGCAACAGTTAAAACACCTAACATGACATATTGATCACTCGTCGGTACGACGAGATGTTATTAAAAATGCCCGCCAAATTGAAGCAGTGGATCAGACGATGCCGTACGTGATGAACATAATTTCCGGGTTGTGACCTATGGGTAGGCAGGTCACGCAGATCGACTTTGATTGTTGTACAATTTACACGCGATTCGCACTCATTCACACTTTGAAGTGTGACGCTGCTAAATTGGCTGTGACAATATAATTGTCACAGCCCTATATTGTCACAGCCCATTGATAATTATTATCAATCTATCAATATTACGTCACTTTTTGTCATTGTTTATTATATGATAATAACACCGATGTTTGTCTCGATTATCTATGGTATTGGCATAAATTTGTTGTTGACATGGGGGATGGGGGTGATTGGCTAGTGACGGCACTAGCATCAACATTTACGGGGGGAAACAATCTGAAGGAGGGGAAATGCGGGCGAAGCGCGCAAAAATGTGGGCTTTTATTGTAAACATTGCCTGAAATAAGGGAGCGTTCATAAATACTTTGGTATATAGGGGGCTGGAAAATCATAGGGGCGTCAAACAAGTTCTAAAGCTCAAAAATAAAGGGGGGGGGCAACAAAGTTTTGAAAACCCCTAAAGAAGGGGTCAAAAACTTTGTTGCCTATGCACAATATTTGTTCATATTTTTTAGTAAAATTGAACAATTCACACCATGTTGTGTCGGCATACAAAAATAGAGGGATCCCCATCTCTACATGTGGGTGACGGGGCTGAACGAGTCTGAACTAACGGACACGTGTGCAGGGACTCTCTATTGTCTAAGGGCCGAGTCCAAGTTTATCGGGCTATCGGACTCATGAGTCCAAAATTACAAAGTTTAGTGTAACGGGATCGGGACGGCCTCAGTCACCCAACTACCAGGTAGGTTGGTAGCGTGCACTGGAAGTTGGCAATGTGACACCAGGGCTCGTTGTATAAGTATAATTATACGTTTGCGAGGCGAAATACAGACTGACGAATTGCGGTTTTAATTTCAACACAATTTATTTACACTGTTCACAGCTACATTTATCTCCATCATTCACATCGACAATACATCACATTTCCATTCACATCACCCATGATTGTTCTGCCCTGATTTTAGTGCTGTAGCAATTAACTTGAATTTTACACCCGACTTGACTCCCTGATTAATCCTCCCTAAATGATCTTCCCTCTTTGATGGTGTAATCAGAAGATACATGAAAAACGGGACCTGTCAATCAAGTACGGTTTTGTTTCAATTTAATTAACGGTATCGTCGTATAGCGCCCTCACTAATTCAGCAACCGGTCAAAGGGTATCGTATTGCACCCGGTGTCGGACGTATTCTCGATCCCATCACACAGCCCCCTCCTCAGTGTGAGCCGTCCCCGGCACACAAACTCACGGACTCCAACTCCCAATCTGACTAACAATCCTTCACACTGTACACAACTATACGTCATATCTCGCTGGGATTTTCCTTGTCCTCTTAGGGTTTCGGCGTACACGATCATCCACTCCACTGTTGGTATCGTCTTCTTGCTCCTGCTGAGTTTCTCTCGCCTTCGTTGGTAAATCTTCCACACTCTTCGTGGATGTTGCTCCCCGTTGTTCTGCTGCGACATCACCCAACTGCTGAGTTACTTCAACCTTGTCTGCACTCTGTTCAGTCAAACCACTAGTAACCTTGTCATCCTGCTCTCTATTTCCATCCTCCAACTGTAGATCTCTACTACGAGTATCCTCCTCTACAACTTCCTCAGCAACATTTAAACTCACGCCAACTTCCTTCTCTACAACTACCTCGTACTTCCAACCTTTGAGCTCCGGACCTTCATACAACTTTAACCTATCCACATGAATAACTTTGGGCTTGCTCCTAGCAGTCTTTTGGATCCTACACGTCACGTCCGACAACTCAGTAACGATTAGGTATGGGCCTTCCCACGGAAGCATCAACTTCTTCGATAGATTTGGTCTTCTCTGCATATTGTGTAACCACACGAACTTCCCCTGCTTAAATACCGACTTGCTTGCCGAACGGTCGTAGTTCCTCTTCTGTCGTCGCTGACTCAATTCCAGTGCATGCCTTGCACGCTCATGTATGTCACGTATCTTATGTTGTCTCGCAGCTCATCTGCATACTCAGTTTTACATTCCTGCTCATACGGCACTGCTCCAAAAACTAAATCCACTGGCATGATCGTCTCGCGTTCATTGCGTTCGGAGCCTGACCTGTCGACGCTTGCACACTACTTCGGTACGCCATTCCCACATATGGTAGATATTCATCCCAGTCCTTCTGATGTTGATGGGGTTGTATCATTAGAGCGGCTGCATTCACTATTGTACGATTATATCTCTCCACGAGGCCATCTGACTTCGGATTATATGGAGTGGTTCTGGTCTTATTAATACCCAATATCTTACACATCTCGCGAAAAACATGAGACTCGAAATTTCGGCCTTGATCGCTGTGTAATTCTACCGGCACACCAAATCTGCATACAAACTCTGCAACTAACTTTTCAGCTACTGTTTCTGCTTGCTGATCCTTGATGGGGTACGTCTCCATCCACTTCGTAAAGTAATCGCCAACGACCAGAACATACACATTCCCCTCATGTGTTTCGGTCATCGGACCCAAAACATCAATTGCAATCCGTTCCATAGGCGCTCCAACCCTGTATTGTTGAAGTGGGGCACGTCGTTTCTTCGGTGGGTTCTTCTTCCTGGCACACGACACACACTTACGAACATAAGTCGCCACATCTGCACTCATTCCAACCCAGTAGAATCTTTCACGGACTTTCGGCAGGGTCTTCTCACGTCAAGTGGGCAGCTGTCTTCGACGCATGTAACTGGTCTAATACTCTTTCACGAAGTTCTCTCGGTAGTACTGTCAGCCATTTCACAACTTTTCCATCGTCACTCTCCCAACGTTTCACTAGAACACTTTCTTTCACGGATAACAAGTCCCACTGGCTCCAGTAGCATTTCAACGCACTCGACTTGCTTGACACTTCTTTCCAAGGTGGTCTTTCCCCTCCAGCTTCCTTCCAACCTAAGATGGGTGAAGTAGTCTCATCTGCTAACTGTCCAGCTCTTATCATGTCAAAGGTGATCTCTGGGGCACTACCGATATTACGAACATGAATTGCATCACACTCACAATTATCCATCCATGTAAAATCGAGCATTGGTTCAAAACCAATTGATGCACTATCGTCTACTTTTTCCTCAGTCTGCGAACTTTGTTGTGTCTTAGTTGAAATAGTCACCACTTGCTCTACATCCTCATCTTCACATACAATGTGGTCACGGTCACTATCGGCTTGTTCCGTTTGGCTTCCGACATCACTTGTAACAGGTGTTTCTCGCTGTACTGATTCTACAAGTTCAGTCTTATGTCTTTGTTGTTCTTCATTCTCCTTTGCTATCAAGCCTTCCCAACGACCGCACTGTCGACATGGACGTCTAGACAACCCATCAGCGTTCTGATGTTTCTTGCCGGGCCGGTACTCTATATCTAGATCGAAGCTTGACAACACTTCTAGCCACCTCGCAAGCTGACCCTCAGGGTTCTTAAAACTAAATAGCCACCGTAGGGATCCGTGGTCAGTCCGAACTTCAACCCTACTACCACCAACGTAATGATTGTACTTCTTGAGGAACACTACGATCGCCAGCAATTCTCTCCGTGTTACACAATAATTGCGTTCCGCCTTTGAAAGTGACTTGCTACCATATGCCACAACCCTTTCCTCACCATCTTGCACTTGTGATAATACACACCCAATAGCAAAGTTGCTCGCATCAGTATCCAACACGAACTGTCCTTCGGCTCGAGGGTAAGCCAATATTGGGGCACTAATCAGCGTTTCCTTCAGTTCTTCAAATGCCTTTGTACATTCTCCCGTCCACACGAACTTGGCGCTCTTCTCTGTCAACTTATTCAGCGGCGCAGCAACATTTGCAAACCCTTTAATGAATCTCCTATAATACGACGCCAGTCCAAGGAAACTGCGTACTTGCGTCTGCGTCACTGGTACTGGCCAATCTTTCACGGCCTCAATCTTCGCTGGGTCAGTATGAATACCTTCTCTTGAAACAACATGGCCGAGGTATGCCACTTCCTTCTGAAAAATATGGCACTTCGAGGCTTCAACTTCAGACCAGCACCTCGAAATCTGTCTAACACGGTGGTCAATCGCTCTATTGACTTTGCAATCGTTGGTCCAAAAACAATGACGTCGTCCAGATATACTAACAGCGTCTCCCAACGTAACCCGGAGAGAACGTTATCCATCAAGCGCTCAAAAGTAGATGGAGCGTTGCATAGACCAAATGGTAACACGTTCCATGCATACAATCCACTTGTAGTCACAAAAGCCGACTTGTCCCGTGCTTCGTCTCCCATTTCCACCTGCCAGTACCCAGAAGCCATGTCCAAAGTCGAATAGAATTTCGCACCACCAAGGGCATCTAGAGAATCGTCGATCCTCGGCAACGGATAGGCGTCTTTAACGGTAACATCATTCAGCTTGCGATAATCAAGACAGAGGCGCTTTGATCCATCCTTCTTATTTACAAGAACCACTGGACTCGCCCAAGGACTATCGGAAGGCTGTATCAAACTCTTCTCTAGTAACTCATCAACTTGTCTTTGAACTTCTGCTCTCTGTGCAGGCGATGACCGTCTCAATGGCTGTCGAATCGGCCGTGCATTACCGGTATCTATCGTATGCTTAACCAGCTTCGTCTTTCCGATGTCAAACTCTCCTGTAGAAAATACGTCGGCATACTTAATCATCATTTCCGCGACCATATTCCTTTCACCATCATCTAACTCACCAACACACCTTTTCAGCAAATCTTGTAAGTGTTCGGGAACCTTCTCGGGGCATGCACCAATGGGTAGATCCTCCTTCTTTGACACGGTCCTAGCCATCTCTATGTCTTTCTCTTCCACCAAGATCAGCTTCGCCAACATAGTCCCTTGTTTCACGACCTTCTCTTCTGGCGTCGGATTCATGATTCTTACTGGTACAGTACCGATATTAGTCTTCACCACCAACCTAGCAA
Source organism: Ophiura sarsii (assembly GCA_035610835.1). Taxonomy (NCBI): domain Eukaryota; kingdom Metazoa; phylum Echinodermata; class Ophiuroidea; order Amphilepidida; family Ophiuridae; genus Ophiura; species Ophiura sarsii. The sequence continues at coordinate 75,964,082 of CM069448.1, read as the reverse complement.
GCAGCATACCATTCTCAATTAATGGGCCCTTATCCACCGGCTCAATTAGGCCTACGCAGCCATCACCAACATCACCAACAATACATGCTGACACCACCAGTTCGTGCTCAGCTGGCACTCGCAGATCTGACGCTACAACAACTCTGGCAAAGAAAGCCTTGTTCCTCGCGGTCCTACAATGCACTGCCGTATCACCAACTGTCAACAGCAGTTGCTTACAATCTAACATTGCACCAGTCTCCACAAGAAAGTCTATTCCCAAGATTCCGTATCCGACCTTGGCTACTATCACACTCAAAACGTGGCAACTTTTCCCAACCTGTACTTCTACTGATGCTTTTCCTAACGCCTCCACTTCTTTTCCATCTGCTTGTATCAACTTTACATTGCAAGGTTCCAACTTAGGTCGTCGTTCTTCTGGGATGAGATGGTACTGCTCCGGTTTCAAAATAGCATTCGATGCACCCGTATCAATCAGAAGCATCACCGTCACACCATGAACTACAGCCGGTACATACAATTCTTTAATAGACTTATTATTTACATTCTCCTCCTCATCACCTATTCCTACTGTCCGTAAGTCGATGACGTGCTCGGTGCCACCATCTGACGACTCTCGTTTTGACCCTTCATCACTTCTGCCGGCCTTCCCCAGGGCCTCGGGGGTGGCCCAATATCGTTTCCCTGCTGCTGATTTAGACACTGCGGACTGATATGGCCTTCCATACCACAATTATAACATATCGGCGGTCTCCGTCTATCACAATTACGGGCAATGTGTCCTGGCGTATTACATGAATAACAGACAACGGGCGGCCTAGCCGCGAATCCATTCTGTCCAACTCCGACATTGATTACTTGTCCACCATGTTGACTACTCGCCGACTTATACCAACACTCCCTCGCAATGTGACCAATTTCTCCACATGAATAACAACGAACTGGATTCCGTGAGCCTCTATCATCACCACCACCACTGGACAACGATAACGGCGATATGGCGTCACTACTCCTCGTTGACACTTGCTCTACAGACCGTACATTCATTATCTCAAGGCGCAACTTCCTCTCCAAATCGCCTACAGTAGCTGCCATTCGAGCCTCAACTTCCTCCATGTCAGTTTTAGGAATGTCCTCTGCTTCAACCGCTCTATTATATGCTACTGTCTTTGATCGCCTTATAGAATGTTCAGACTTTGAAAACGACTCTACAATCTCAGCCTTCATAATTGCTCCATCCAAAGTCTCAGGGGCAGCACGGAACAGCTCTTTCCTCAACTCGGGATCTGCTATTGCCCTCTTGTAATGTTCTCTTGCGATTCTATCTCTCTCCACTTTATCCGTCCGTGGATGTGCCAACGCAATTAACCGCTTAATGTCTTTCCCCAAGTCATGAAGATTTTCTCCAGGCATCTGTTCCCGATTATTCAATTCCATAAAATAATTTTCCAAACACTGTCTTGGTCCGAACTCTTTCACCATCATCGCCACCATCTCATCATACGTCAATTCCCCGGGTGAAACATCATTTACACTCAGCACCGACAGCGCATCACCTTGGCAGCTAGTATATAATCGTATGGCTGCTTCACTATCCGACCATCTGTTAAATCTCCGACAAGCTTCAAACTGTAAGATGAAATCTTTCCAAGGACCCTTCGCAGTAAACTTTGGCGGTTCCACCTCACGTCTCCTTGGGCCGGATTCATCCTTATATTCACTTTCATTCCGCACTCTTCTCGAGTCGCGTTTCGATGTAGGCCTACGATCTATCACATATCACCTTCCGTGCAGGACTACCATGTTCATGCCGATCACAAGTTTTTCTTTCCCTACAACGTTCCTTCCGATGGGTCCGGTCAATGGAGTCACGTTTCTCAATGCTTCTCGGGACTGAAGGCTTACATGAACCACTGTCACGTCTGTGTAAGCTACTAGCGTGTTTCTCATCCTTATCCACTCGTTTTCTCCTGACTAGCCTTTCGCGTTCACTCTTGGTCTTCCTTTCCAACTTGTTGTTCTGGGATTTCAATCCTTGTTGTTCCGGGGCCAACTTTGTTGTACGTTGCCGTCTACTCTTTTCAGATGCCAAGGGTGCGGGCGAAACCACTTCAAGTTTCGGTATGTTGCTAACTCGTCTGTCTTTGGCAGCCGTCTGACTCTTCCTAACCAATCTGCGTGAAACCATGTCATGCTTTGGTCCACCGCTAACTTGTCTTTCTCCCTTGGCCATCTGTTTCTTCCTAACCAATTCTTTACAAAGGTTCCTTGGTTTCAATTTTTCTTTCTCCAACTTGTTGTTCTTCACTTCCAACTCCTGCAGATCTTTCATCAATGCTGACAGTTGACGTTCACGAATCTCAATCTTTTGCCACGCAGCCGCCATCAACGCTTCCTGTATTGACTCTGTATTTCTATCACTATTATTTTTCTTTCTAGACTTTCTCCTTAGTTGTCGTCTCTTCTTTCTTTCATCCAGAGTCGAAACATCACTAGAGTCCCATTGACTTTCTGAAGAATGCTCAGTACTATCACCATTGTGAGAGTGAACGACTTCAACGTCCAACTCACTTTCGTCCTCTGACTGATCTTCACTCGAGCTATATTGATTTGCCGAAGAGTACCAATGGCGTCCAGAACCATCACTATTGTGTGAGTCAACGACTTTAACGTTCAACTCCGAGTCAACGACTTTAACGTCCGACTCACTCGCGTCTGTAGAACAATCTTCACTGCTACAACTTGATTTTCTGTGATCTTCATAGGCTTTCATATACGCCATCCTCCACTTTCCTCTCCAATCGCCACTGTCCGCCATCTGTCAGTCTGTACATTCACAAAAATATGCAATCCCACCGCTGCCACCACTTGTAACGGGATCGGGACGGCCTCAGTCACCAACTACCAGGTAGGTTGGTAGCGTGCACTGGCAGTTGGCAATGTGACGCCAGGGCTCGTTGTATAAGTATAATTATACGTTTGCGAGGCGAAATACAGACTGACGAATTGCGGTTTTAATTTCAACACAATTTATTTACACTGTTCACAGCTACATTTATCTCCATCATTCACATCGACAATACATCACATTTCCATTCACATCACCCATGATTGTTCTGCCCTGATTTTAGTGCTGTAGCAATTAACTTGAATCTTACACCCGACTTGACTCCCTGATTAATCCTCCCTAAATGATCTTCCCTCTTTGATGGTGAAATCAGAAGATACAGGAAAAACGAGACCTGTCAATCAAGTACGGTTTTGTTTCAATTTAATTAACGGTATCGTCGTATAGCGCCCTCACTAATTCAGCAACCGGTCAAAGGGTATCGTATTGCACCCGGTGTCGGACGTATTCTCGATCCCATCACATTAGGTTAAAAAAGCAGTGGCGCTATGGATTGTCCAAAGGGTGTGGAGGGTGGGTAGGTGAGCCGCGTCCCCCACCTTTGATTCATTCAGGGGGAATTTATAAGATTCAGAGAAGTTTTTTAAATATGTTTATATATAACATCCAATTTCAAAACGTCAGTCAGTAGGAATTGAAACCAAATGTAGTATAAAATAGCATGCCAAGGAATATCATCTGAAAATAACACAGAAAATGGCAAGTTTCATGAAAATAGCCTTAAAGCAGAAAAAAAATCGCGCTACACACGTGTCTTTCAAGAACAGATTTTGTGAAATTTTGGAATGTCGTCTGCAGATGCCTGCAACGTGGAAAGTGTTAAAGTTATGCGTGTCAGAATTTAAGCATGTCAGACTCTGGTCTCATTGATTGTAAGCAGTCACAGTACAGTTTTACATTTTGTAAACTGCTAAATAGAAAGCCGTCGAGGTAAAGTTAGGCATTTGTATACCCTTTAGAAACTGTTGAGGTAAAGTTAGGCATTTGTAAAGGCTTATTCCATAAACGCATGTGTTATTCTGCTGTTATAGTTTTAAATTTGTAAGACACCATTTTTGTACATTTTTACAAAAGCTGTCAGATGCAAAGGGAGACATTTTAGCTATAGTTTAATCAGTTCCAAATTGCCGAGAAATATTCAAAAACAATTCTCTCCATGAGCAAAAGTAATTCATGCGTACTTGATTATGGCCACTCGCACCATAGACTAATGACCTACGCCGTTTTGGTCGGGTCGTACGCTTGTTGCCATAGACTAATTGCTTGTTGCCTTCATGTGCGATATGTGCGATGTGCCAATTTGGAACTGATCAAACTATAGGTTTTTTCATAAGGGGAGGGGAGGTTGAATTTAATTGAGCAAACGAACCAACACATTTCAACAAAAACTGAAAAGCAATAACAAAAATGCGATTGCTGGCCCGATTTTCAACTTGATGTTTTCTATTCTACACGAAGTGTCATCTTTAAAATAGTGGTATTCCAAAGTTTGAGTTGCATGACTCCAATGGTTTGTATTTTTAGAAGCAAAAGGTGAAATGAAATTTGCCCATTGAGTATTACAAAAACGGGCCGGTGGTTAACCACCTTTGGCAGTAATTCACTGCATTTTTAGCCTATAACGTCTGAACGGAACATATCTTGCATAAAATATTTAAAGGCCCTGTCACACCATAACGTATCGCCTCAACGTATGCCAACGTATGCGAAATATCGAAAAATACGTTGGTGTACGTTGGTGTATGCTGATATAAGTTAGGGTACGTTGGGGATACGTCGTTTACGTTAAGAGCACGCTGTGATACGCTGTGACAATTTGGAACACGTCGAGCCCGCGAAAAAATATTGAGCATGCTCAAAATTTCTCGACATACTCAACGTGTGCTTAATACGTTCTGCATAAGTTCCCGGTAAGTTTGTGGTACGTTAAATATACGTTGACATACGCTGACATACGTTAGTGGTAGGCCTACGTTACTATTAAGTTGGTATAAGTTGATGAACGTAGGCTGACGGGGAAACGTACAGCCAACATAGTGATAACGAGTTGATAACGTATATGTGCCGTATGTCTAACGTATGCCTGACGTATTTCCAACGAGTTTCGACGTATTCTCACGTATCCATAGCGTATTGAACGTATACATAGCGTATGACTAACGTATTGATAGCGTATCACTAACTTATAACATACTTATTACAGCATATCACATGTAACGTATGCGAGCGTATGACTAACGTATGCTTAACGTATACTTAACGTAGCGTAGCGTATTCGTAGCGTATGATGATGGGTTGATGTGTTCAGCACGACAGACCATGAAGAAGTGAGGATGAGATACTCAAGGGACCCATTTATATACTCAAACCCTCCATAAGTTCCCAAAACGCCGAATGCTCGCTAGCTGTACGGTACATACGCTAGCTGTACGGTAGCCCTGTCACACCATGGCGTATCGCCTGAACGTATGACAACGTATGCGAAATATCGAAAAATACGTTGGCGTACGTTGGTGTACGCTGATACAAGTTAGCCGGGTAAGTTGGGGATACGTCGTTTACGTTAAGAGCACGCTGTGATACGTTGTGAAAATTTGGAAGACGTCAACCTCGCGAAAAATTATTGAGCATGTTCAAAATTTCTCGACGTACTCAACGTGTGCTTAACTTACGTTCTGCATAAGTTCCCGATAGGTTCGTGGTACGTTAGACATACGTTTACAAACGCTGACATACGTTAGACATACGTTGACATACGCTGACATACGTTCCCGCATACGTTAGAGGTACGTTACTCGTCGTAAGTTATAGGTTGGACCTATAGATTTACCCTTCTAGATATTTTAATAGTTATCATCTAGGCTGCGTTTACTTGAACTGGCAACACTTGTCCCGTCGCCAGTGTACGAAACTCAATATCTGCAGCGGCATAGTCACGTGTTCGTTGTACGCCGAGGATACGCTGAGGATACGTCGAACACGGCAGACATCGAATACGTTAAGCATACGTTGGTCATCCGCTCGCCGATCGCATACGCTGTGATACGCTGCCATAAGTTTGTTATAAGTTAGTGAAACGCTATCAATACGTTAGTCATACGCTTTGTATACGTTTAATACGCTATGGATACGCTATGGATACGTCCATTCCATCACCGATGTCGACTTTTCCTACGCAATTCGTTGGGAAGTTGGACGTTCTTGGACTCTGACAATTTTCGAGCTATTTTTTGAATACGTCGGCATACGTTCAGGCCACGTTCAGGCCATACGCTATGAAACAATATTCACAATTAATTTCTTTTCGACTCTGTTGCGTGGTCAATGCATTGATAATTTGCAAGTACAAACTTGCAATATGTTTGTCATTTATTGGAATAGCTTTATTGTAGTTGTTTTTCTGTGGTACTATTATCAAATGGGGAAACATATGATTAATTAAAAGTACAATTTACACAAGCAAAGAATGAAACAATTTACACAAGCAAAGAATTAAACATCTTACTCTTCATATTGATGATCATGACATTCCCTCCTCTCCTTCCATCTGCAACCTGGGTGTCATTTTAGATCACTCCATGACAATGGCTGGGCACATCACAAAGTTGTCTCGTTCAATAAATTGGCAGTTGCATAACCTCAATCGCATCCGTAAACATCTTGATACTGAGACGTGTCATAACATTGTTTCTTATGGATACAAAATTGTTCATTAACCCTAACATTCTTGGAATCTGTGATTGTGTGTATGAAATTGCTGCCCGGGTGAGCGTTGGCAGGTTAGTTGAGCGGTTAAGGAAGTGGTGTGATGAACAGAGGGTCAGTTGGGAGAATTTAGACACTCTGATAAAACATGGTTGGTTAGGGTTAAAACACACTATGTGCAGTGGAGCTTGGTAACCATGCCCTTCCTGGAACGTACGATCAACTATGGCAGAAAATATTGTTTACGCCCCAGGTACAGCATTTGATTCAATGACGCAATTAACAAAGCTGAAAATTGTGCTCAGGCTGGGGATTCGCGTCGATGATTAGGGTAATTCTATAATTAACAAAGCAAAAGTTCTGGATATGAGTGTCTAGTGGTCTAAATACATACATTCCACTTTTAAAACTATACTTTTACCATACATTTTGATTGCCATAATATGGCGGCCATTTTGGACGCCATCTTGAATAACCCCTTAAGGTAGCACACCTCTAAATAATAGGAAGTCGAAATTAGACGACCATTTTGCACCTTATTTTGATCGATGCGCGACGCTTCAAATGATATCTCAATGACCATTGTGATTTAGGAATTGATTTTGGTATCAAATTAAGCCCAAGACAATGCTTATAATATGATTATAACGATAGATCGATTTTAACGATTTAAAGTTAGGAAAATGTTAGGCCTACGACTATGCTAGAAACCCGACATTAGCAAAAGACAAGTTTTTGAATTACGGCCGATGCGCTTAGATTCCCGACTGTGTAAAATCTAACTGTTATCGATATATAATTTACAATTTTAATCGAAAGCTTGCTAAAATAGCTAGAGTTTAATACCAAATTGAAAGAATTTCTATGTATAAATTTCTATTTATGCCCCCAAACTATGACGCATTATACACGCAGGCCACCGTACTTTTAGATTTCTAGAAGATTTAAACCATGTTCTGGCAAGGTTATTTTTAAATTTACACATAGAAAGTCATTCAATTTGGTATTAAACTCTAGCTATTTTAGCAAGCTTATGATTAAAATTGTAAAATATGTATCGATAACGGTTATATTTTAAGCAATCGAGCATCTAAGCCCTCTACGGTCATTTTTCAAGTTGATTTTTCGCAAGACTTACGGCCGTGCACCGTGAAAGTAGGACTACTATTTATTAACAACAAATAGTTAATATTATTTGTGAATGATCTATCATTAAAATTCATATTGTTAGCTTTAATTTGATACCAACCTCGTCTGCTAAATCACCGTAGTTCCCGATAAATCACTATTTTAATCACGCGTATTGATAAGAAGTATTGCGCAATAAGAGTTGCAAGTTTTCGCCTGGAACTATTTATAGGTGTGCTACCTTAGAACAGTAACTTTGATTTTTTATATGATCATTTTGTTTCAATATTTTGAGTTATTCATAAACCAAATATTATTTCAAAATCATACACAAATTGTCTTCGATATTGGTTAAACAGTTTTTGAGTTATACTTGTTTTCTACAAACCCGGTTGACCCCAACATTGATCCGACGACGCCCGAAAACCTTAAATTTTCGATGTTGTCGTCTTAAAGGGTGTATGATTTAACAATGTCAATGTTGCCATTTCATTAAATATTAATAATTTCTTTTTTCATTCCATTACATTGCATTGTCTCTGCTGACGATATCCTGAAAGTTTCACCAACATTTAGGGACGTTTGGTATACAATCACTATCTTCAGAAGATAGCAGCTGACGGTGTAAGCGTACAAATACGCGACTTTCAAACGCGCGTCCGTAGGCGTCAGAGTACGTTGTGTATAGCCAGGATAGTTACGACGCATGCTGTCTTCTGAATCCATTGCTTTCTCCCGAAGGAGGTGTTTATGGGTTGCTATCTCCTGAAGATAGCATCTAACATTTGCTATCTTCAGACGATAGTAAAGGCTTAAAAAGGCTACATCGTTTAGTGTTTAAAAATCAAGCATAGATTTAAGGTTAAGTTAGGGTTAGGGTTTGATTAGGGTTAGGGTTAGATTAGGGTTAGGGTTAGATTAGGTTAGGGTTAGGAAAATTGGCATGACTCGAAAACTATTTATTCAATGGCAATGAAACTTTCGACATGAGTTTAAAATTGTCTTTGCTTCATGGATAATTAAATATAACAACACCAAATTTGAAAATAAAAAAACCCATTGTGATTCTAACGTACCAAAATATATTTGGTAACATCCTGAATATGTTTTAGGACCATGAAAGTAAGTCAAAAAGTTGGTTTGGGGGAGTCCTGTGGGGTGGGTAGGTGCACGGTAACCCCATACCCGACTAATTTTCTTATTCATAATATCCAATAACTGGTGTACATGAGTCATGAGTCCCTATGGTAGAATATATATTATAGCACACACCACCCATGGATCAGTCACCCTCCCGTTTGGAAAAAAATACTAAAAATAGAAACACTTTTTTTACCCTTAGGCAATTCCACATTTCCAGTATGATTGACACTAGGATCAATGTATTTAAAACTAATGATGTAAAAAACTGATTGACGTAGGTTATTTGTATTTTAACCTGACCTATTCTAAGCAAACTATTGTGTCTAATTTATATTACTATACAATCTAAAAACACTGATTGATTCAAAAGACCGTTACCTTTGAATACACAAACCTTTGCTTCAATTCTCTGATGTGAGAGACTTTGAAATAAAGCTATCGCTGCTCAGAAGCAGCAATGTATGGTTTAAGTAACCATTTAACATCAAAACAACAATATCTTATTTCAAAACACTTCAAAAAAGATTCTGTTTAGAAACAATCATTTAGATACAAATATAAATATATTCTTAAAGTCTGTGACCTATTTGATTGAATTACATTCCTGTATTACAACAATATCTCAAATAAATCATATATCTTCAATTGTTTTAAAATGTCTAAAATGCCTTATAGAAACACTGCATTGGGTGTATCTAGAAACCATTTCCCCAGAACAGATTTACGTTTTCTGAAAAGACAAGTGATTTAGCTATTCGGCTATGAAAGAAATTTTTCAATTCACTGCTGGGATAAAATCCTATTCACATTTAAAGATTGCCCCTTTTTCGTCACAAAAATCAATGCCTCGTAGGGGCACTTTTTTCTGTGACCCCCTCGTAATTCAGAATGAGGTGGGTGATTTTTGGTTGAATCTACACAATACCAATGCTGTATATCAATGATATATGGACTGGATTCAAAAATCAGTTGATGCAAAGAATCCCATTTTGTGCCTTTAGAAACAGAGACAATTTAAACGATTTCATATGATTTTATGGCTCAAAATGGGGCTAAAATGCCATGGGGCAGAAAATCCAAGTCAGGGTGGTCAGAATTTTCAAACTTTGTCAACCTGAATCTTTCATCAACTGTACCCAGCAAACTATATGAGCAATGTTGGACAACCTTCATGTTCCTAGATTTTGTCATCATCCTATTCTCTCAGGCATGCACTCTTAAGGAGTTGTATAGCCAACATATATATACACCAAGTGGCATTAAGGAGTTGTATAGCCAACATATACACCAAGTGCATGAACTTGACAAAATCAGTAAAGTGCATTAATTAGCCTAATTGTTTATGACTAAAGCTTCCTTAGATAATTAAGTATAATTATTTATGCAGATGTCTCCCGCAGCACAGAAAACTTTCTAAAAACTATACCGTAATTAACAATCTCCCAAAATTTCAGCTTTGTAGCATTTATACTTTTCTTGTAAAAAATAATTAAACATTTTTGCATAGATTAATTATTTTGCTAGGTAGGCTAGGGGGTCAAAAAAAACACCAATAAGAAACAACAACAAAAATTGACAATAAAATTGTCATAGAAAACCGTACCTCCGATCAATCTCAAATTTCAGATTATTGTGAAGCTCAGCAAGCTCTATTATACTCTATCCATCTGAGACCGATCTTCCAATCATGTGACCGAGCCGTTCCATTGACTGGGAGAGGAGGCGATTTCTGACGAAAATATCGATAGAATCAGTAGAGTGGAAAACGGCCATAATACAAAATAATTATGTGACCCACCTACTTTTATCATCATAACCCAAGTTGTGCCATGAGAGTCTTAATTGACGTTGCAAAGACAGGTAGCTTTCCTTTCCAATTTCTCCATTTCAAAAAAAATGCTTTCAATTTGGCAAGCACTGGCTGCATCTCATCTTTAATGGTCTTATTTGGTGCCATTTTAAGGTCTACTGTACTGCAGGCCTCTATGAACAGGTACATGTAGAATGATAGACCCCGATGAAGACAACCTTTCATTTTACAAGTCAGAAAATAAACTTTATTTAGTTTGTCAACGTTCAAATTGTATAATATTTGTTTGAAAATGAAAATCGTACCTTTCAATATTGATACCATATCATTGTAAGCGTATTTGTTTCTTTCTATACTAACAAGGAAATCTGATTGATTCGGACATGCAGACAGAACATAGGGATCCCGGCCAACCTGAAAATAAACATTATTTACTGTTGGAAACATTATCACAAGATAGCAAATAAAAATTAAATGTGGCCTCCCACATTATGCTAAATGTTAAAAGTCCATCACTATCTGCATGATCGCGGGCACGATCACCTGACTATTTAAACTTTAAGTTTACACGTATATCATCTCTACATAACCACAGTACCAGGGGTAGCTCATACAACTTCACCATTCCTAGGATTCAGGGCCAGGCTAAATACACCTTTTTTGTCAACATCCTGGGATGTTGACATTTGAATTCAGATTTAGGTCTTTTGGTAGAGTCTATGAATTGCTTTCTCATGTATCTTTAATCAGTATTTGTACCCAGATGGCTTTAAAATGTATATTAGATCTGGATATGAAAATATGAACACATATGTTGTTACAATTGTGGAGAAATGGTTTAAATAATATAAAACAAATGATAGAGTTTTGTAAAATCTGCGACATTCGTCGTGTTTAACTGAATTTAGTGGATTTGCAAATAGAACGGCAACTTTATACAATTTGCGAGCAGACGGTTACGCTGGTTCCCTGCACTGATGGTCTTCCCGCACACTGTCCGACACTAACTAATTACCGGGGTCCAAGTGTGATTATTATGCCGGATAACAACGTGGTCTCGATAGAAGGACGCTGGTTCTCAGTTTTAAATATGGCTCCCAATTTTAAATACGATTCTTATTTAAAATTGGGAACCAGCAATTATAACGTCATTCTATCGAGTGGAAATTATCGTTCAGGTGGAAAGCCGCGATTATGGGATGGATTTCTTGGAAGCTGCTATACTATTTTCCGAAGCTGGCGATGATAGCTGGGATGCAAATGTGTTAAATAAACCTTGATTCTGCTGCGTGAACAAGCACAGAGGATATATGAGTCAGACGATGGAGGGTTCCAGAGAGAAAAGTGGGCCCAGCATAAAAACAAAGAGTTTTTGTTAAAATACATCATACACATGTCTAAATCTTCTTTTATCATATTTCCTTTGTCGTCTGTTAATTTCATTTTAGGATGTTGACCAGTTTTTTGTAAATACCTTGTTTACAGTGGTATCCAACATTGGAACTCCCTGCCTAATTCCATCAAGGAAATCAACAATTATTTCAGATTTAAAAAGGCCATCAAAAATACCTGGCTGACCAGGCCCTTGTGGCTGAGCAGGATCCATTTGTTGCTTCATAGCTTTGGTACTGGATTTTTAGGGTTCGTTTGTGCAATATTCTTTGGGTTTTGTGTTTTTATATATATATATTTATTTATCTGTTTATACCGTAGTCTTGTCACGTTCCTGTCTTTCGCCCTCATGTCTCTCTTTTCCTATAATAGGACCCCAATGGAAATAAGCTTCCTTTTTGGAGGCTTTTTGGGCTATCCTTGGTACTCTCCTGGTATTTTATACATTTTCCCAAACCTGCCGTACTCTAGCAAGCATCTTGCTTTTATGTCTTTTATGTGTGCTTTTATATATACAGGGTGTCCCAAAAGTCTATGCATGTTTTTGAAGACTCATATCTCATAAAATATAAATCATATGCTATAAATTTAACCATATTATGATAGACGAGATTTGGGAAATTATTTTGATACCAAACACAACCCTATTGGTGAACCCACAACATTATAAAACTGGTTGAAAGGTTTTAGCCGTGTGAGAACCATTCATACCAAGTACCACACATTGTTGCTAAAACAGGTGCGCATAAATTAACGGTATGAAAGCAACGTTGCGCATTAGTCACAGTTCACTGTTTACCTTGCAACATTAATGTTATTACCAAACTCGGTCACTCACAACATAAATAGGCGTAGTAGACAACATTGCACAGCAAAAGTCTTCATTCAAGATGGTTTACAGCATAGAGCAAATACAAATTGTATGGTTCTACGCTGAAACAAATTCAGTTCAACTTACTCAACAAAAGCTCAGAAAACATATAGTGAAATGCGCACCAGGAAGAATATCCATTCTTAAGTTGGTGGATACATTTTTGAACACAGGAACTGTGCATGATTTGTCTCGATGTGGTAGAAAAAAGACTGGTAGATCAACAAGTCACATTGATGTCATAAGACATGCAGTAGCCAAAAATCCAAAAGAGATCTATTCTCGATGTGTGTGTGTTCACTTTTCTGTTACGTTTTTCAATTTTTTAGGTCTGTGTTTTTGCATTAGCATACGTCTCTGAATAAATGGAAACCATTTAAACTAGATTTCACTATAGAAACGAAAACTATGTGTGATATAGTTTGTTATTATGATGGGAACACTGTAATGTAAAATTTTAAATATAACAATTGACGGATGACTTTCCGTGTAACCAACTCTACCCGTCTGGGTATGGATTTATGAACTTTATTTTCCTCCAAAGTATAAAATTACATTTTTATTTGCAGTAATTCATATTACTTTTAGGGTGGCATTACAAACAGATGTTACTCTAATGTTTGGTATCAAAATTATTTCCCACATCTCCTCTTTCTAAATATGTATTCATATTTTCAATACGACTTATATTTTGTGAACTACAATGCTTCAAAGTCATGCATAGACTTTTGGGACACCCTGTACATGTGTATTTTGATATTGTGCAATTGTAATTTGATGAGTACTGAATCAATATGAATGAATGAATGAATGAGTCTATCAGAACTAACAGGCCAGGTCTAATCCGTATCGAATTGTATTGTGTTCTATTGAGGTAGTATAAACCTGAGACGAATATTCAGGTATATTCGTCTCAGGTATTAACTCTATAAATAGCAAGGCATGAATATAATTTGATGGCTGATGAACTATTGAGTGTCCCAGCAGAAAAAAGGTCTGACTGAAACTTTCAAATATCGTATTTTGGGATTTTTCCCCTCACGGTCCCAACTTTAACCTCTTATAAAAAGAGTTCCCCAATAGTACATTTGTGTGCATTTTTTTTGGTGATTATTGAATACTTCCATAATATTTTAAAACAAAAAACCAGCTTATAGGTTCCGTGTCCGGGTTTGACCAAATCAATTGTAATCCCGACTGATCTAGAGTGTTGGGTTTTACCAAATTAATTTAGTTTCCCATTGTTGATTGACTACTACTGTTATATTGTTTCCCAAGGCAATTACCAAACATACGCTTTAAGTACCACACATGTTTACCAAGGCAGCATAAACGATTATCAAAGCAATCACTCGCCACTATAATAGCCTCATAGTGCGGGTACAATATCCATCAACATCACACATTCACCCACATTCCACTAGAATATGACGTATTTCATGACTAAAATTCACATTACGCTTGTATCCAAATCGATTTTCGAAAAATTGTAATTTAATTAAATAAGGTCCACAGTATTCGCGCAATTTTTGAGGGATAACCATACCCTAACGACAAAGCCTTTCCACGCTAAAAAAACCGAATGCTACCCTTTGCCTTATACGAGGCTAGTGATTACCACGATCGCATAACCCCGATATATATATGCATATATCGCGGTAACAATGTAACCAATTCGCTCGAAACGCGCAAAAATGTTCCAGGAAACGTTCATGAAACATATTTTTATGAAGCTTGAATAAACATTGAAACCATTTCGCGCAAAGAAATGGCTATTTTTAACACTAAAAAGCTCCAGAAAAAAGTTCCTGAGCCATCATGTTTAAACTGTCAGTTTGTTCATAAGTCCATGGTTTGTTAATCTAAAATGTTCAATAAAAACGTTCCTTAAGCCATCTTTTTATAACTTGAGTAAAGACACATTGAATCTAACTCGCGCGAAGCGGGCAAATAAGGTTTTTTTTTCTCACTAAAATGGTCCAGAAAACGATCCTGAAACCATGTAGTTAAGCTTGACTAATTAAACATTGAAACTAATCCGCGCAAAAAATGGCTTCTTCATTGAGGGGGCATCATCATCACTCATAATTAGACACTTTCAGCCTCAGGGTTATTCAAAAAAGTGAGGGGGGGG
The DNA here is from genome assembly GCA_035610835.1 of Ophiura sarsii. Classification (NCBI taxonomy): domain Eukaryota; kingdom Metazoa; phylum Echinodermata; class Ophiuroidea; order Amphilepidida; family Ophiuridae; genus Ophiura; species Ophiura sarsii. The sequence goes on along the minus strand of CM069448.1, from coordinate 75,948,991 downwards.
GGGACATCTGCTATTATGCCCCCCCCCCCCCCCCCACCCGCCTTTGAAAAGTGGGGGTGGGGGACGTGTCCCCCTGTCCCCCACCCATATGACGCCTCTGGCTAACATAAAAGCACTTTTTTGTGTTAGGATACGGTATCAAGCTATAAAGGAGTAAGGGACCGTTCATTATTTATGGTGGAGGGGGGGTTGGGACAAATTCGAGACTCGTATGTCAAAATTACCTACCCCCCCCCCCTACAGCTGAAACTGAAAATTACATGACCCCCCCTACTAACCAATAGATTTTTACACAACCCCCCCCCCCCCCCCTCCCCCTCAAAATCAACTTGTCACATACTTAGGGGATGTATTTTTCTTTTGTCCATGGATTCGTTGGTTGTGTCTCTGAACGGCCAATAATTTAATGACTTACTACATTGCGAGCGTAGCGAGGCGGAACATTTGTCATATATTTATACATTTTGGGTGTTTTGTGAGTCTTTATAACCCGAAAAAAAGTTAGAACATCCAGACAAAAACGTATGAAATATTCTTGTGAGCTTTGGTGCAGAGCTGAGAGTGAGACGAGGTGAAAAGCATGCAAGAAATTACCGTTTTTAATCAAATTTGGAACATAGGCCTAGGCTATTAACATGTTTTTTATGGCTCTAATGTTTTCAACCATTGACGTTTATATAGGTGTTTTCCCAACAGATCGTCCGAGCAGGGCGTGCACAAATAAGATTTGCTGTACGAAAGTACATGTAGTGTTATCATAAGTAGTCTACATGTTTTGAAGTTGAAAGGTTGTAAGAAAATGTGCGCGAAGCGCACAAAAAATTGGCATTTACACTCCAAAATAGCCTCTAAAATCACCCTAATCACCACCATCTTAGTTTAAAAAAGTTACACAACCCCCCCTGTTTAAGAATAAAAAGTTACATAACCCCCCCTATTTCAACATATGAAAGTTACATGACCCCCCTATATTTTACCCAACCCGCCCCTCCACCATAAATAATGAACGGTCCCTAAATGAAGTGTACTCTATATAGTACTGATTTTAGTTGATCATCGACACGAGGAACAGGACCCTCGACCTTGGCTAGTCCGCCAAGAAGGACATTGCCAGTGAATTTAAGCCGGAACCTACTGGGCGAACGGTCTCACTCTCCGATCTTCTGGCTAACTGGCGAGTGTCCTCATTGATCATGTTATCATTTCATCAAGAGTCCTCAAAACGTTGCACATTTGAGATAATTTTTGACTAGAAAATCTAGTGAGATCTTGTTTTACTTGGAATCTAGACAGAAGTGTGTAAGCCTACATGGAATCGGTGCATGCCCAACGGTCCAATTCATTACATGGCTTGCTCTATAATTTTCCAAACAGGCCCTCCATTTCGAATAGACATACATGCATTACAATTGTTTTTAAGACATGTTACACCTGCCACTAAAGGAAAATCAATCAAAGTGTTATGGTTGCTAAAGGTTACAAACATCGGTTTGCCAAGGTTCACTGCACGACCCACTCACAAGACGATAAAGCGTCCTTAGGCCAACAAAAAAAATGTTTGTTTATCCATTGACGGTCCTCAAAAGGTAGGGTCGGTAGGTCGGATTTTTTGTTTTAATTTTTAAAATTTTTATAGACGGATATTGTATTTGGGAATATAAATTTGGCATGAATATTGTGAATTAATAAAGTCCAAACACAAAACACATGACTTGGACAGTATAGAACTCTTTTTCATGAGTTTGCGACATTGCTGCTTTACACTCGGCCACCTTGATTTTTCCACGGGACTTATTCTAATAAGTCCATGATTTTTCATATTTTCTCACACTGCGTTTTTAGTATAAAAATGACATCACTTGCACATGCGATCAATTTTCATAGTCCTTTTAATAGTCCCCGCGGGTGCCAAGTTCATGCAATAAACATCATGTAACACGGGATTGCGCATTGGGGAATGGTGTTATAAAGACCAGATTGAAGAAATCAGGGATAAAACAGTCCGTTTGGCCATTCAAATTGCTAAAAAAGTTGTTTTTAAAAAATAATCGAAAATAAAAAATAATACGGTCGGCACCATATGGTACACGGTCGGTCGGACATGGACAAACAAACATTTTTTTGTTGGCCTTAGCTACGGTGTTGGGCTACAGTTGCCGGCCGGTGTTGCCTAAATTTAAAATGATAATAAAATTTAAAATGATAAGGTTGTTATACACAGTATAATCATAAAGCGATGTTAAATCGATTTCTTTCCTTGGTAACATGTCTTGGTAACCGATAAACAATCGATCAATCCTTGGCCCTATAAGATCGCTAGTGCTTTGGTTACGACTCCATATTCGAAACTGATCCTGACCATTACACGTCTTCGGAACAGTGAAGAGTTTTTGAAAGCAATCTTACACTTCTTTCTATTTACATACAACCAACCTTACAAAATGGTAAGTCGATTAAAAAAATGTGTATTAATATTAAAATAATTGTTTCTATTTAAATAATTTATTATGTCAAGTCTAAACCTGATTTAAATTGATAAACTTCAATTGGAGGAGATCGGTTCTGATGAGATTGAATTTGTGTTATTTTGTCTAATTTATTGTAATCATTGTATTATTTATTGTATGATAATCGTCCATAATTATGTATACGGGGTTGGGTTGTTCATCACGGCATTTTAATCATTGCGTTTATTTTCATTTCATACACGCATCAGGAATAAAAATAAAAGTGAATATTATAAACAGCAATTTGGTATAGACCCAATGACTTTTTATGGTTTTATATCATCCAACCTTTATACCCTTTTCATCTCTACAGCGTGAATGTATCTCTATCCATGTTGGCCAAGCTGGTGTGCAGATGGGCAATGCCTGCTGGGAGTTGTACTGCCTTGAGCATGGCATCCAGCCTGATGGTCAGATGCCTAGTGACAAGACCATTGGAGGAGGTGACGATTCCTTCAACACTTTCTTCAGTGAAACTGGCGCCGGCAAACACGTACCAAGAGCAGTCTTTGTAGATTTGGAGCCAACTGTTGTCGGTAAGTTACGATTCACAATTCACATTTTAAGCTAACTGTATAAATGTATGTTTAGGCCAACAAAAGACATTGTTGTGTGTTGCCCTCAGCGACCGACCCTAAAATCAGGGTCGCGTTATTTTAAATATTTAAATATTACCCAATTAATTTGTCAAAATATTACTATTTGCTGCTTGAAATGAATAAGTTTGCTTTAATAGATTGCTTTTCAAACTAGAAACATTAGTCAAATGGACATTAACCAATTTTGTCTTGTCGTGAACCACCTGTCACTACATGTAGTGTCAGTAATATTGTTCAGCAAGTTGGCACTTGATTGAGGGCAGCACAATATTTTTCTTGTGCCCTAATATGGGACCCCTACTGATTGATGATGGTGAATTGCCCACCTTTTCAAATTACACTGATCGTTCTTATATTCGGTGAGAAAACATCAAGCCATAATATACAATATTCATATTATAATTATGTCTTCAGTCTTCAGTTTTGATACTGATCAACGCTCCAGGATGGAGCCAAAAGATCAGGTGGTCTGTGCTTTTAATTCTTGCTTGCTTATAGTCTTGCTAAGTTGCTTTGTAAAGATTTGTTACTGCTGCCTTGAAGCTATCCGGATCAGGTATTGATGAAATAGTGTGAGGTAATGAATTCCAGTCGCATCATGAGTAACCATGGCATGTGTATTTTCATAATATAAAATTAGAGCGCATCTCGACACAATCTAAATCCAACATTTGTCTTCAAAATTATTATAGATGAGGTCCGCACTGGAACCTACCGTCAACTCTTCCACCCTGAGCAGCTGATTACCGGCAAGGAGGATGCCGCCAACAACTATGCACGTGGTCACTACACCGTCGGCAAAGAGCTTATTGATCTGGTTCTTGACAGAACAAGGAAATTGGTGAGTGCCTTTTTAAGATTCCCAACAAAACACAAATATTCAGTAAATAAATGATTTCACGTTTTCTTCACTTGGCTGTTTTGGAAAAATAGAATATTGTTGTTGTACGACATACGAAAATTACGTGCTATATTGCACTGAATTAAACGGGAAGGCGGGCTTGGCCGCTTCAATAATATGTAACTTGAAGTTTTATCTCACGTTGATGGTTAGTGACATTTGCATGGGCATGAAACTTCAATTGATAGTGCTGGTAAAAAGGTGCCCAAATAACTGAAGTACCGGTAGTCTGCTACTGACTGCTAGGTATATAAATAACTCTCGCGCGGTTATTAGTTTTACCATGTTGGCCTTATTTTAATGCATTTCTCACAGTGATTCCAAATAACGTGATGAGATTCAACAATTATGACATTTTTGAAACAATTTGAGAAACATTGTAACTGTCGTCTGCAGACGACTGCCGCGTGGAAAGTGTTTAGAAAATGAATGGAAATCATATCCATGAACATTGTTACTAATTAACTATTAATTTCTGTTATCTCTCCAGGCTGATCAATGTACCGGTCTTCAAGGTTTCCTCATCTTCCACAGCTTTGGTGGTGGCACTGGATCTGGCTTCACATCTCTGCTCATGGAGCGTCTTTCAGTCGACTACGGCAAGAAATCCAAACTTGAATTTGCCGTCTACCCAGCCCCTCAAATTTCCACTGCTGTCGTTGAGCCCTACAACTCCATCCTAACCACTCACACCACCTTAGAGCACTCTGATTGTGCTTTCATGGTTGACAATGAAGCCATCTACGACATCTGTCGCCGTAACCTGGACATTGAGCGCCCAACCTACACCAATCTTAACCGACTTATTGGTCAGATTGTGTCATCCATCACAGCATCACTCCGCTTCGATGGCGCCCTCAACGTGGACTTGACCGAGTTCCAGACCAACTTGGTGCCCTACCCACGTATCCATTTCCCTCTGGCTACATACGCCCCTGTCATCTCAGCTGAGAAAGCCTACCATGAGCAGCTTACTGTCGCTGAGATCACCAATGCCTGTTTTGAGCCAGCCAACCAGATGGTGAAGTGTGATCCTCGTCACGGCAAGTACATGGCTTGTTGTCTGTTGTACCGTGGTGATGTTGTCCCCAAAGATGTCAACGCAGCCATTGCCACCATCAAGACCAAGCGTACCATCCAGTTCGTCGACTGGTGCCCAACTGGCTTTAAAGTAGGCATCAACTACCAACCACCAACCGTAGTACCCGGTGGTGATCTTGCCAAGGTACAGCGTGCCGTATGCATGTTGAGCAACACCACTGCCATCGCCGAGGCCTGGGCTCGTCTGGATCACAAGTTTGATCTGATGTACGCCAAGCGTGCTTTCGTCCATTGGTACGTCGGTGAAGGTATGGAAGAGGGCGAGTTCTCCGAGGCTCGTGAAGATCTTGCAGCTTTGGAGAAGGATTACGAAGAGGTCGGTGTCGACTCTGTTGAAGGTGAAGGCGAGGAGGAGGGAGAAGAAGAGTATTAGACGGAAAAGAACTGAACACACATAAATGATCAAGAAACTGTATCAAAAGTGCCAAAACCATTTTAAACTGTTAAAACAGTTTCATATTTCCAAGCAAACGATAGACCAAGTGCAGATTCATTTCAAACTAGGCAAAACAATTGTCTTCGATCAATTTTGCACTAGATACCCCCATACAATTTGGATCATAGTTATTTTTGCTGTTATTTTTGTCACTACAGTGAATTAAAAGCAAATCCTTTTTGGGGGGTTTTAACGAAATTATAATATTCTCAATCTTCATGATTTCGTTTTGCATTACCAACATCCATTATTTGTTCCGTAAAGAGCATAGTGCAAATAACCCAGTCATTTTCAAATACATTTGATCAAATTATTACAGGGTGTCCCATCTTTTACCCAGCATGCATACTGACTGTATTTATGAAAGAAGCAATAAAATAAAGAATAGTAATTTATTGAAAACCATAACAATTTTGTACTGTCTTTTGTTTACAAGTTATATTGTAATAACTGTCTGCTGGTGTTGTCTTGTTTCATTACCCGTGACGATACTGATAAAACGGAATAGGCCTAATGTAATATACAATTACTGCCTCATGTTTTTTTAAAGGTTATTCCGTACTACCACGGGTTATGACACAAAACATAGCCAATTGGCAGTTCCATGGTGACAAATGTCATATCTCCAGAACAGAATATCGCATATTATTATTAATTAAAATACAAACACATTCAAAAATATGTCCTTTGGTGCCAGGCAGCAAAAGAATCGCAGCTTATTTTACATAACGTGGTGAAAAAGGGCGGTTTTAAATTTCGTCAATTAAGTAATTTACGGTGAAAGTTTGCAGCATCAACTGCTGTAATCTTGCACGTTTAGTGCCATATATTTTACAAGATTTGCGACGTTTTCAAAACTAACTTATGTTATAGGCCGCAGTAGCCACCAAGTAGGGTAAATTGACTACAGTTATTAATTAACGAAATAGCTTTATTTTTAAGAAGACGACAAATTCAACATTTGTTTTGAAAAATTAGAATAATTCTTCTGCAGTATAGCTGCCTTGTCTCAATGCAATGGTGAATAGTATTGAATTCAGTGGCGTCACCAGCATCAACATTATGGGGTGGTGGGGGGGGGGCGTGGCGGGCCAGATAAAAACATGAGGGAGGGGCAAGAACGCAATTTTGGGTGACATTAAAAGTCAACCTTTTAGATTGTTTGGGAGACAAAACGGGATGTGGCTTGGTCTTACTGGGGGAAAGTGGGGAGGGGGGCAAAGGTCGTGACTTCTGCTCCCCCGAACCGAAGAGCCGCTACTGATTGAAATGACAAGGCAGCTAGCTTCGGCAGAGAGAACGCTGACATTCTATCTCTAGTAGTAGCAGTCACTACAGAGTGAATCAAAATATTCAGGTCCAAGTTTTCAAATTTATTTCAGTAACTTTACTTTTGGGTAAATTAAAATGTGTCTAATTTTAAATGCATATAAAAGTAGGCATGATGGCACAAGTCATGTTGTACAAACCTGCCTCGTACACACATGACAATTGTTATTAATATTTTCAGACGACAGCGGCAGTCTTGTTCGACCGAATCGAACACGACAACTATAAGATTAGAATACCTTACTATTCTTTTTCCTCTCTGTATGGTTTGATCTTTAAAATTTCCCATTAAAGAGAATGCAGGCATGAAATAAGAAAAGCCTATTGCCTCTTTTATAAAGAAGCTTTTATTGTAAACTAACGTCAGTTTCGCAATATATCATATTTTAAATTAACATTAGAACCGGAAATTACAAAAAAAAAATTCGAATAAGAGAACCTTTTGACCCATTCGGACTAAAGAACAGGCTATACGATTCGGACTATAGAACCCGTAGGCCTATTAAGATTCGGACTAAAGAACCATTTTTATGATTCGGATTAAAGAACCTTATTTCATATTCGGACTAGAGAACCGAGTATTTTAATGTTCGGATTAAATAACCTTTTTCAATAATCGGATTATATATAGAACACGTTCATAGTATTCGGACTAAAGAACCGTTTTTCATGTTCGGATTGGAGAACCCTTTTAATTTTCGTATTATAGAACCTTAGTATAGAACCTTAATTATTTTCGGACTATAATAGAACCCGTAACTTTTTCGGATTATACTAGAACCCGTCGGACTATAACCTTCGGACTATAGAACCGTCGGACCGTATAGATATGTCACCGTATTTTTATATTTCACAATTAATATTAAATTTGATACATTTGTTTTCAAACTAGGTGGTTTCGTGATTATCATAATGAGAGAGGAGTTCACGTGGACCGCTGAAGAATATCAGGATGATAAGTTAGAAAACGCCATGCAAAAAATGGCCGACGATGGAAAATGGAAGGTTACATCAAGAACAAGGTTTCCCAATTACTTCAACGACAAGCACGGTTTAGCTTTTGTTTTTGAGGTGTTGTAAGAATCCCGCCAAAAGGCGTTTTGACACACTTGATCATACATAAAAATCCACCAAAAATCATCTACAAGTTTGAAATTTATGCTGTAGGCCTATATTGGCAATGCATTTCGCATGTACTGTCATCGGCCGGTAACATAATATTAACCAAAATTGATGTGTTTTCAGTCCTTCTTTAACATTGAAGAAGAGAATCCATAAAACATAAATGTGATATCAAAACGTTAAAAATGTGCTCCCAATTTTGCTCATATTCCATCAAATAGGAACTATTATCGTAGTCAAGTTTGTCGGAATGCAGCACACAACCATGACAACGGTAATGTTTAATAGTAGCGAGGCTCCCATTAAAACGCGTGTTATAAATCCGGTGTTCAATCGCTTTTCCTGCATGGCTCCTCTCCCCCGTCCTCTCCCTACTTTGGATATTTATTCTTTTTGTAGAATCTTCATCTTTTTGTTCTCTTCAACATATATCTTTATTTCATTTGCGATCGACAATGTCAGTTCAATAATTATGATTTCGCAAAGCACTCCCTCTTATAGTACGTAAAAATGGGAAAATCAGCTTCTCGGGCCGCTTCACACGTGTGATCAAGACTTCGCCCAAGAATAATGTGTGACTTTTTACATTTCAGATTACAATATCGTGAAGGTTTTAACTTTTTAATAAAACAACAAAAATCTAAGACCTATGACGAAAATCTGGAATAAAAATATTCACATTTGAAGCTGCAATCCAAGATTTGTTAGGGACTTTAGTGAAATGTTGTTGACATATTAATATTGGAGTATTTGTTCTCTTTGAATACCTTTCTTGTTATTATTATTATTATTATACCTCATATCTGAAACATAAGATTGTCTACGCTACTTTTATCCAGTCAAGTCAATACCAAAGAAAATGTCTGGGTTTTTTTTTTCATTTTAAAGGCTGTTATATATTCCCCATTCTACGTCTAATTACAACCAGTGGCGCGTAGGGTGGGGAATACAAAACATAACATGAGATATCTACATGGTGTGTCAAAAAAGGTCTCCCATGAGGGGGAAAAATAATTAAAAATACATCATCCCATAATTGTTAGTTAGTTAGCTGCCTTAGTCCTCTATCAAATGCAGTTCATCCCATCAAATTTGACCCCCTTACTCACGAGATATAATAATTTCAGTAACAGGAGTGCGAATCCCACTTGGTCACTTTTCAACACAAAATGGATTTTAAAGTAAATAAACTGCATTTGAGATTTGAATGATTATTAATAGAATATATCAATGTATTGTTTAAAAACACCTACTACTCTAATATTCTGTGTTTTTACTCGAATTTGAAGAGGGTCTGAAAACTGGGGCTTACCGAACTGAACAGGCACCAAAACAGGGGCTTACCGAACTGAACGGTCGCCGAAATTGGGGTCTTAGAGAACTGAATTTAGGCCAAATTTGAGGCTACATAACTCAAATTCATAAGATTTTCACACATTTTATGATTTTTGGTTGAAGTTTGGGGTCTAAGGGAACCTGCCAATGGATGAAAAGGGGGTCTTATGGAACTGCCAGTGGATGAAAAGGGGGTCTTAAGGAGCGGCCAAAAGGCGTGAAAAGTGGTCCTTGGCTGCCGCACATACCCGTATGGCCAATATACGTGAGTGGATAATATGGATGGAAATATGTTTTTCTGCTCAAAATAAACTAATTATCAACGTTTAGCAGGTAGCTTTTTATTGATTTTAATAGATTATGTTCAATTACACACCTGAATGATCATAGTACAAAAGAGTTCTCCACACACGAAAAATGGCCAAAGCTGAAATTGACATGCCTGATAATGAGTAGATTTGCCCTATTAATTTGATAACGGAAGCTTCAAAATGGACAGAATAAAATTCTTATAATACATTTAAGATTGTTGGACATGATTATTAATATTTAACATCTAATCTTTATATATTTCATGGCCAGAAAAATCATGTTTCCATGGGACACTTATTTTGACACACCCTATATATATACCAACGGGGTGGGGCGCAAACAGGCGCTAACATAAAATGTGTGCATCCATTTCAACAATGCATAATGGAATCAAAAAAGCAAGGGGCGGGAAGGGATTTTAATCACAGATTAAAATCTGTGCTTTTGAATATTAGTTGCTTTTACAGAAAAATAAGAAGACGATAATTAATCAGTCCGGATTTACATGTTATGTTTAGGCCTATATTTTTTAATTTAATATAATAATATTAAATAATTAGAGAAGGTGAGTATATCAGGGACGGGTGGATGGGGTGTGGTACAAATGTGTATTTTATGTTAATATTTTTTAATATTTAATATTCAAGCATATCAAGTAATTAAAAAAGAGGAAAAATATTGATGTAAGGGGCGAGGCAATTTGTTATCATTTTAACTACATAGTGCTAGAAACAATAGTCAACAATGTACTACTTTTTGGGGCAATATGAGCGACCCGGCTCAATGCTTTCTACACTGATCGCATTTACACGTTTGTAATGCTATCTACTTCTGATAACATTTACACGCATGTAATGCTATCTACTATAGCATTTTACACGTTTGTGATGCTTTCTACTGCTGATAACGTTTACACGTTTGTGATGCTATCTACTACTGATAAGTGATATACGGTAATTTACACGTCTGTTATGCTATCTACTATTGATAGCATTTACACGTATGTAATGCTATATACTACTGATAATATTTACACTTTTGTGATGTTATATACTACTGATAACATTTACACGTCTGTGATGCTATCTACAACTGTTATCTACTGCTGATATCATTTACATTTTTGTGATGCTAACATTTACACGTTTGTGATGCTATATCCTGCTGATAGCATTTACACGTTTGTGATGCTATATAAACTTATAGCATTTGCACGTTTGTAATGCTATCTACTACGGATAGCATTAACACGTTTGTAATGCTATCTACTACTGATAGCATTTACACGTTTGTGATGTTATCTACTATTTATATCATTTACACGTTGTAATGCTATCTACTACTGATAGCATTTACATGTATGCAATTATATCTACTACTGATAGCATTTACACGTCTGTGATGCTATCTACTACTGATAGCATTTACACGTTTGTGATGCTTTCTACTGCTGATAACATTTACACGTTTGTGATGCTATCTACTACTGATCTCCTGCTGATAGCATTTGCACGTTTGTGATGCTATCTACTACTGATAGCATTTACACGTTTGTAATGCTATCTACTACTGATAGCATTTGCACGTTTGTAATGCTATCTACTACGGATAGCATTAACACGTTTGTAATGCTATCTACTACTGATAGCATTTACACGTTTGTGATGTTATCTTCTATTTATATAATTTACACGTTGTAATGCTATCTACTACTGATAGCATTTACACGTCTGTACTGCAATCTACTAATGATAGCATTTACATGTATGCAATTATATATATCTACTACTGATAGCATTTACACGTCTGTGATGCTATCTACTACTGATAGCATTTACACGTTTGTGATGCTTTCTACTGCTGATAACATTTACACGTTTGTGATGCTATCTACTACTGATATAATTTACACGTCTGTTATGCTATCTACTATTGATAGCATTTACACGTTTGTAATGCTATATACTACTGATAATATTTACACTTTTGTGATGCTATCTACTACTGATAACATTACACGTTTGTGATGCTATCTACAACTGCTATCTACTGCTGATATCATTTACATTTTGTGATGCTAACATTTACACGTTTGTGATGCTATCTCCTGCTGATAACATTTACACGTTTGTGATGCTATATATACTTATAGCATTTGCACGTTTGTAATGCTATCTACGGATAGCATTAACACGTTTGTAATGCTATCTACTACTGATATAATTTACACGTCTGTTATGCTATCTACTATTGATAGCATTTACACGTTTATAATGCTATATACTACTGATAATATTTACACTTTTGTGATGCTATCTACTACTGATATCATTTACACGTTTGTGATGTTATCTACTATTGATATCATTTACACGTTGTAATGCTATCTACTACTGATAGCATTTACACGTCTGTAATGCTATCTACTACTGATAACATTTACATGTATGCAATGCTATATACTACTGATAATATTTACACTTTTGTGATGTTATCTACTACTGATAACATTTACACGTCTGTGATGCTATCTACTACTGATAACATTTACACGTTTGTGATGCTATCTACAACTGCTATCTACTGCTGATGTCATTTACATTTTGTGATGCTAACATTTACACGTTTGTGATGCTATCTACTACTGATAGCATTTGCACGTTTGTGATGCTATCTCCTGCTGATAGCATTTGCACGTTTGTGATGCTATCTACTACTGATAGCATTTACACGTTTGTAATGCTATCTACTACTGATAGCATTTGCACGTTTGTAATGCTATTTACTACGGATAGCATTAACACGTTTGTAATGCTATCTACTACTGATAGCATTTACACGTTTGTGATGTTATCTTCTATTTATATCATTTACACGTTGTAATGCTATCTACTACTGATAGCATTTACACGTCTGTACTGCAATCTACTAATGATAGCATTTACATGTATGCAATTATATATATCTACTACTGATAGCATTTACACGTCTGTGATGCTATCTACTACTGATAGCATTTACACGTTTGTGATGCTTTCTACTGCTGATAACATTTACACGTTTGTGATGCTATCTACTACTGATATAATTTACACGTCTGTTATGCTATCTACTATTGATAGCATTTACACGTTTGTAATGCTATATACTACTGATAATATTTACACTTTTGTGATGCTATCTACTACTGATAACATTACACGTTTGTGATGCTATCTACAACTGCTATCTACTGCTGATATCATTTACATTTTGTGATGCTAACATTTACACGTTTGTGATGCTATCTCCTGCTGATAACATTTACACGTTTGTGATGCTATATATACTTATAGCATTTGCACGTTTGTAATGCTATCTACGGATAGCATTAACACGTTTGTAATGCTATCTACTACTGATATAATTTACACGTCTGTTATGCTATCTACTATTGATAGCATTTACACGTTTATAATGCTATATACTACTGATAATATTTACACTTTTGTGATGCTATCTACTACTGATATCATTTACACGTTTGTGATGTTATCTACTATTGATATCATTTACACGTTGTAATGCTATCTACTACTGATAGCATTTACACGTCTGTAATGCTATCTACTACTGATAACATTTACATGTATGCAATGCTATCTACTACTGATAGCATTTACACGTTTGTAATGTTCCGTTTGTAATGTTATCTACTTGTGATAGCATTTACACGTATGCAATGCTATCTACTACTGATAGCATTTACACGTTTGTAATGTTATCTACTACTGATAGCATTTACACGTCTGTGATTGCCGGAAATGTCACCAGTTTTAAAGCCGTATCTGACAGGGTGGCTCAATTCTCCATCAATATCAGCGGAAGGTATCATCTAAATATAATCCAGGCCTACTTTCCAACAACCAGCCATACAGATGAAGATGTAGACATAGTATATGAGGATACGGGAAACCTCATCTCTAACAGTAAAGCTCACTACAACATCATCATGGGCGATTTCAACGCTAAAGTTGGACTGGGTGAACCAACAAAGGTCCTGCACAGGAAAGTTTGGACTTGGTACACGCAACAGCAGAGGAGACACCCTCATCAACTTTGCTGAACGACATCAGTTGAAAATCATGAACACGTTCTTCGAGAAATCACCAAATAGACGCTGGACGTGGATCTCCCCAAATAAGACTACAAAGAATGAGATTGACTACATCCTCACAGACAAGCCTCATATTCTCACAGATGTCTCTGTTATTAACAGGTTCAACACAGGCAGTGACCACCGCATGGTATATACGTGTCTCTTTAACAATCAACACCAAGAGAGCGAGGGCGAGACTCATGAGCCGTCCAAAGAAGCCAAATGCAGTGGTACTTTCAACAAAGGCGACAGAGTTCCAGCTGCTGCTGACCAACAGGTTCGAGACCCTTAAACTTGAATTAACAGATGACCTTGACGCACATCGTGAACAACTCACTACCATCATTATGGAAACTGCAGTAGAGACCGCTGGGAGTGACAAGCCACCAAAACCGGACAAGCTCTCTGTGCAAACAAAACACCTTAGAGAGAAGCGGAGACAGATGAAGAGAAGCGGGACAAATGTACAAAATATTGAATACACCGAGACTTGTAAAGCCATCAGATGCCGTATGAAAGAGGAAATAGATAGATACAATGAGGAGGAACAGGTGAAAGCCCTGGAAAACAACAGTGGTCGCAAGTCCACCAAAAAGAAGCAGTGTCTGGGCAGAAATAAAATCATCAGCCTTAGAGAAGACGATGGCGCGCTTATTGAAGACCTTGACAGGATGATTAAGAGGTGCGAGGAGTTCTACACAAAGCTTTATAGCACTAGGAGACCTCAAGACCAACCATTTACTGATGTCGACAATACTGCAACAGATCCACCACCTCCCATTCTACCATCAGAAGTGAGAGATGCCATCAAGCAACTGAAACGTGACAAGGCCCCTGGGGAAGATAACATCACTGCTGGCATTCTGCAAGATGGCGGGGAGCCTATTGTCAAAATGCTTACCAAGCTCTTCAACAGATGATTTGCGGATGGCAATGTCCCCAGCTCCAGGAAGAAGGCGTCTGTAATCATCCTTCACAAGAAGGGAGACACGGCCGACATAAAAAAACTACAGGCCGATCAGCCTCCTGCCAGTCACAATTACAAGGTATTTTCAAAAATCCTCCTACGCAGAATGCTACGCACACTGGAACATCATCAACCAAGAGAGCAGGCAGGCTTTAGGGCAGGTTTCTCCACCATCGACCACATCCAAGTAGTAAACCAGCTACAAGAAAAGGCAAATGAGTACAAGATTCCCCTATGCTTCGCCTTTGTCGACTACGAGAAGGCTTTCGATTCCATCGAGTTTACGCCGCTCTTCAAGGCATTGGAAAACCAGGGTGTTGATCCGGTGTACATAACTCTCCTACGTGATCTATACCACGGTGCCACATCCATCCTGAAACTCCACAAGGACAGTGATACCATCAAGCTGGAGAGGGGAGCAAGGCAAGGTGACAACATATCGCCTAAACTCTTCACATCATGTCTCCAAGATGCCATCATAGGTAGAATTGACTGGAAAGACAAGGGCCTTAACATCAATGGCGAACACCTTTCACACCTAATATTCGCTGATGACATCATCTTGATGGCCAAATCACCAGAGGAGTTGGAAAGCATGCTCACTGACATCGACAGAGCCAGCAAACCAGTTGGCCTCAACATGCATCTAGGCAAGACCAAAGTGATGTTCAACGACCATGTCAACAAGTCCGTAATAACTGTTGATGGAAAAATCATCGAGGAGGTGGACAGATATGTGTACCTGGGAAAGACGGTGACACGAGATGGTGATTTGCTCCCTGAGATAAATAAGAGGATTGGACTCGGTTGGGCAGCCTTCAGTAAAGTAGGAAATAACATGAGAAGCCGTAAGACCAGTATGAAGATCAAGAGGAAGGTCCTAAATGAGTACGTTCTTCCAGTAATGACTCATGGTAGTGAGACATGGGCACCGACCAACACCATGTTAGAGAAGCTTGCAGTGGCACAGTACAAGATGGAGCGCATAATGCTGGGCATTACCCTTCGCGACCAAAAGCGTAACACCTGGATTCGACAACAGACAGGTGTCAGAGACATCATCGATAACATCAGAATGGCGAAACACAGATGGGCAGGACACATTGCACGGCTAGTAGATAACCGGTGGACAGTCAGAGCAACAGAGTGGACTCCAAGAAATTGGACCCGTAATGGGGCCCTCACATGTATCCGTGTGAGCTGAGCGGCCCTTTACCGTGTGAAAAATGGGTGCGGACGGCGGCACACACGGTGGGCCGTTTCCCGTCCGTTGAACACGTTTAGGGGACTTTGCCGGCCACCGGAGTTTTGAACATGCTCAAAACTCCTGGCGGGTGAGTAAAAGCGGCGGCGAACGATGAGAGCCCTGTATGAAGACGGTATAAGGACGGCGCACCCGTTTCGCACCCGTTTCGCGCCCATTCGCAGGGCGATGATGGACGGTGGTGGGCGTCGACCATCTTAGCGACGGACTGCGAATGGCCGCATGCAGCCTGGTAACCGTTCGCGGAACGGACTCTCACTGCTCAGCAGGCATGTTGCAACTCTCTAAGTGTAAAAGAGCTAAAACTCACTCTTTTGAGAGCTCTAGGAGGGACAGTTCTTTTTTGGAGTGAAGTTCACTCTTAAAAGAGCGATTTTCACTCTAAAAAGAGTTAAAATCACTCTGAAAAGAGTAGAAATCACTCTGAAAAGAGTGGAAATCACTCTTAAAAGAGTGACAAATCACTCTCAAAAGAGTGAACTTCATTTTTAGAAGAGCCGTCCCTCCTAAGCTCTCGAAAGAGTGAGGTTTAGCTCTTTTACATTTAGAGAGTATTATAGATGTTGGTCGTACGAATTCCGGAATGCAAATGAAGCGGCGAGCTTGAGCGTTCAGCTTGAAAAGGGCGGTTTGATGATGTAATCAAGACGTTTCGGCCGGTACCCAGGCGTTCCGACTGGTTAGGAACCGGTATGGAGGTGGTATGCACACGGTGAGGACACGGTCGGTGAGAACGGTAAGCTAGAACTGTATGAGGCCGGTGATCCCGGGACAAGGCCGGTGAGAACCCGGGACAGACCCGGTGTAGAACGGTATGGACCGAGGACCCGGTGAGGAGGTGTTATGCACCCGGTAAGAACGGTAAGCTAGAAATGTATGAGGACGGTGAGCACGGTACCCGACCGGTGATGACCCGGTTTAGACCCTGTATATAACGTTATGGACCCGGTGGCCACAACAAAAGATTAATGCGCCCATTGACATTTTTTACTGATTGTTTGGACTCTGTTGATTTTCTATTAGACGGTAAGGTGGCCGTCTACCATTACCGCCCTGCGAACGGGCGCGAAACGGGTGCGCCGTCTGTATACCGTCCTCAAACCGGGCTCTCACCGTTTGCATCCGCTTTTACTCACCCGGCAAGAGTTTTGAGAATGGTCAAACTTCCTGCCGGGCGCGGATGGCCGGCAATGTCACCGGCAACGTGTTCAACGGACGGGAAACGGGCCACCGTGTGACATCACCGAGTGCCACCGTCTGCACCAATTTGTCACACGGTAATGGGCCGGCCAGCTCACACGGATACATGTGAGTACAAATGTATTTTACAGAGATTCCCGGAATGTGAGCGAAGCGGCGAGCTTGAGCGCTCAGCTTATACAGGGCAGTTTGATGACGTTATCAAGGCGGTTCCCAAGCGTTTCGGCCGGTGAGGACCTGGTGAGGAGGTGGTATTGGTATGAGCCCGGTTCCAGGCCGATAAGGACCCGGTATAGAACAGTATGAACCCGGTGACAAAAAAAATTCAATGCGGCCGTTGACATGTTTTGCTGATTGTTCACCGTGTTGGACTCTGTTGTTTTTCTATAAGACGGTAAGGGGCCGCCCAGCTCACACGGATACATGTGAGGGCCCCATAAACGTGGACGCCCCAAAACACGCTGGAGAGACGACCTTACCCGACAGCTGGGCATGGTCAAGACTAGCCAGAAACAGAAGTCTGTGGAGGCATTCTAAGAGGGAGCGAACTATACCCTGATGATGATGATGATGATGATATCTACTACTGATAGCATTTACACGTTTGTGATGCTATCTACTACCGATATAATTTACACGTCTGTTATGCTATCTACTATTGATAGCATTTATACGTTTGTAATGCTATATACTACTGATAATATTTACACTTTTGTGATGTTATCTACTACTGATAACATTTACACGTTTGTGATGCTATCTACAACTGCTATCTACTGCTGATATCATTTACATTTTTGTGATGCTAACATTTATACGTTTGTGATGCTATCTCCTGCTGATAGCATTTGCACGTTTGTGATGCTATATATACTTATAGCATTTGCACGTTTGTAATGCTATCTACTACAGATAGCATTAACACGTTTGTAATGCTATCTACTACTGATAGCATTTACACGTTTGTGATGCTATCTCCTGCTGATAACATTTACACGTTTGTAATGATATCTACTACTGATAGCATTTGCACGTTTGTAATGCTATCTACTACGGATAGCATTAACACGTTTGTAATGCTATCTACTACTGATAGCATTTACACGTATGCAATGCTATCTACTACTGATAGCATTTACACCTTTGTAATGCTTTCTACTACTGATATAATTTACACGTCTGTTATGCTATCTACTACTGATAGATTTACTCGCCATGCAATGCTATCTACTACTGATAGCATTCACACGTTTGTAATGCTATCTACTACTGATATCATTTACACGTTTGTAATGCTATCTACTATTGATAGCATTTACACGTCTGTGATGCTATCTACTACTGATAACATTTACACGTTTGTGATGCTATCTCCTGCTGATAACATTTACACGTTTGTAATGCTATCTACAACTGCTATCTACTACTGATAGCATTTGCACGTTTGTAATGCTATCTACTACGGATAGCATTAACACGTTTGTAATGCTATCTACTACTGATATCATTTACACGTTTGTGATGTTATCTACTACTGATAGCATTTACACGTTTGTAATGTTATCTACTATTGATAGCATTTACATGTCTGTGATGCTATCTACTACTGATAGATTTACTCGCCATGCAATGCTATCTACTACTGATAGCATTCACACGTTTGTGATGCTATCTACTAACTGATAGCATTTACACCTTTGTAATGCTTTCTACTACTGATAGCATTTACACCTTTGTAATTCTATCTACTACTGGTGGCATTTACATGTATGCAATGCTATCTACTACTGATAGCATTTACACGTTTGTAATGTTATGTACTTGTGATAGCATTTACACGTATGCAAATGCTATCTACTAGATAGCATTTACACGTTTGTAATGCTATCTACTACTGATATCATTTACACGTCTGTGATGCTATCTACTATTGATAGCATTTACACGTTTGTAATGCTATATACTACTGATAATATTTACGCTTTTGTGATGTTATCTACTACTGATAACATTTACACGTTTGTTATGCTATCTACTACTGATAGCATTTACACGTATGCAATGCTATCTACTACTGATAGCATTCACACGTTTGTGATGCTATCTGCTAACTGATAGCAAATTAACACGTTTGTAATGCTATCTACTACTGATATCATTTACACGTTTGTGATGTTATCTACTACTGATAGCATTTACACGTTTGTAATGTTAGCTACTATTGATAGCATTTACATGTCTGTGATGCTATCTACTACTGATAGCAATTATTCGTATGCAATGCTATCTACTACTGATAGCATTCACACGTTTGTGATGCTATCTACTAACTGATAGCATTTACACCTTTGTAATGCTTTCTACTACTGATAACATTTACATCTTTGTAATTCTATCTCCTGCTGATAGCATTTACACGTTTGTAATGTTATCTATTTGTGATAGCATTAACACGTATGCAATGCTATCTACTACTGATAGCATTTACACGTCTGTGATGCTATCTACTACTGATAGCATTTACACGTTTGTGATGCTATCTACTACTGATAGCATTTACACGTTTGTGATGCTTTTTACTGCTGATAACATTTACACGTTTGTGATGCTATCTACTACTGATATAAGTTACACGTCTGTTATGCTATCTACTATTGATAGCATTTACACGTTTGTAATGCTATATACTACTGATAATATTTACACTTTTGTGATGTTATCTACTACTGATAACATTTACACGTTTGTGATGCTATCTCCTGCTGATAGCATTTTCACGTTTGTGATGCGATATATACTTATAGCATTTGCACGTTTGTGATGCTATCTACTACTGATAGCATTTACACGTTTGTGATGCTATCTACTACTGATAGCATTTGCACGTTTGTGATGCTATCTACTACTGATAGCATTTGCACGTTTGTAATGCTATCTACTACGGATAGCATTAACACGTTTGTAATGCTATCTACTACTGATAGCATTTGCACGTTTGTGATGCTATCTACTACTGATAGCATTTGCACGTTTGTAATGCTATCTACTACGGATAGCATTAACACGTTTGTAATGCTATCTACTACTGATAGCATTTACACGTATGCAATGTTATCTACTACTGATAGCATTTACACGTATGCAATGCTATCTACTACTGATAGCATTCACACGTTTGTGATGCTATCTACTAACTGATAGCAAATTAACACGTTTGTTATGCTATCTACTACTGATATCATTTACACGTTTGTGATGTTATCTACTACTGATAGCATTTACACGTTTGTAATGTTATCTACTATTGATAGCATTTACATGTCTGTGATGCTATCTACTACTGATAGCATTTATTCGTATGCAATGCTATCTACTTCTGATAGCATTCACACGTTTGTGATGCTATCTACTAACTGATAGCATTTACACCTTTGTAATGCTTTCTACTACTGATAACATTTACACCTTTGTAATTCTATCTACTACTGATAGCATTTACATGTATGCAATTCTATCTACTACTGATAGCATTTACACGTTTGTAATGTTATCTACTACTGATAGCATTTACACGTTTGTAATGCTATCTACTACTGATAGCATTTACACGTTTGTGATGCTTTTTACTGCTGATAACATTTTCACGTTTGTGATACTATCTACTACTGATATAATTTACACGTCTGTTATGCTATCTACTATTGATAGCATTTACACGTTTGTAATGCTATATACTACTGATAATATTTACACTTTTGTGATGTTATCTACTACTGATAACATTTACACGTTTGTGATGCTATCTACAACTGCTATCTACTGCTGATATAATTTTAATTTTTGTGATGCTAACATTTACACGTTTGTGATGCTATCTCCTGCTGTCACTTTTGCCGTGTTTTTCTAGAAAGACTTATATTTAATAGATGTGTTGATTATGTTGATGCCCATGAAATCCTAAATGACAAACAATTTGGATTTAGACCAAATCATTCAACCTATATGGCTATTTTGCAACTAGTTGATAAAAGTAACAATGCTGTTGATTGAGAGAAACGAAACCACTATTGGAATCTTTCTAGATTTATCAAAAGCATTTGATACAATTGATCATAAAATACTTTAATACAAATTGGAGCATTATGGATTTCGTGGAATTGTATTGGAATGGTTCAAAAACTATCTTAGTAATAGAAAACAATATGTTTCATATAACTCAATTGAATCTGAGGAAAAGGATATTCTTTGTGGTGTTCCGCAAGGATCGATATTGGGTTCCCTACTGTTTATGCTTTATGTTAATGACATATCTAATACCTCAAATGTACTGGAATTTATCCTTTTTGCTGATGATACCACTATTCTCTACTCGCATCCCACTATTGAAACACAACTAGCCTGTATTAACAAAGAATTAAAAGAAGTCAGCAATTGGTTCAAAGCCAACAAGTTATCAGTAAATGCTAGCAAAACTAACTATATGATTTTAGAAACACCTCACATGGTATCAAATGTCGATTCTCATATTGAAATTATTTTAGACAATACTGTTTTGGAAATAGTAAAACAAACTAAATTCCTAGGTGTGTTAATCGATGATTGCCTTACATGGAAACATCACATTGATTGTGTGTCTAAAACAATTGCTAGAAATATTGGTGTCATGAACAAACTCAAGCACTTTGTTCCAACCCGTATATTACATACTCTTTACTGTACCCTTATCTTGCCTTATTTAAATTATGGTGTACTTATTTGGGGAAACACTTGTAAATCCTACCTTGACAAGATTGTTAAACTTCAAAAATGGGCAATAAGAACTGCTTCTTGTAGTCACTATAGAAGTCACACTGGACCAATTTTTGCCAAATTTAATATGTTAACAGTCACTGATATGTATACTCTTGAATTGGGTACATTTATGTATAAATACACCGTAAATGAGTTACCTTCTTCATTTAAAGACTATTTCAAAAAACGTTCTGACATCCACAACTATTCGACAAGACATAGTAACAACTTCAATCTAACCAAAAATAAGAGAATATTCTCGGATCACTCAGTTCGCACTAGTGGCCCCCATCTTTGGAACTCTCCCGAAAATTCATACAAAATTTCAAATTCGGTAAAACATTTTCGTAATAAATTCAAGCAAAAACTTATTTCAAGTTACGATTAATTGATTTTTTTTTTTTAGAGCACTATTTCAATTTCACTTTATGGTTATTTGATGATATTTTTTTGTTGAGCATTGTCCTTTGTCTTGTCAATTTGTTGGTGTCATATTTAGGTTTTAAATTTGGCTGTATTGGTTTTGTGTTTTAGGGCTTCAGGGGATGGCACTTTACAGGCCTTTTTGGCCTTCTAGCCGTCTCCTCCATAACCGTTTCGTTTTTCTGTTGTTGTAAATTATCTGATTGTTTCTTACTGATTTTTGATGTAATTTGATGTTATTTGTGATTTTAATGTTATGGTAATAAATGATGAATGAATGAATGAATGCTGATACATTTACACGTTTGTGATGCTATATATACTGATAGCATTTACACGTTTGTAATGCTATCTACTAGCTACGGATAACATTAACACGTTTGTAATGCTATCTACTACTGATAGCATTTACACGTTTGTAATGTTATCTACTACTGATAGCATTTACACGTGTGCAATGCTATCTACTACTGATAGTATTCACACGTTTGTGATGCTATCTACTAACTGATAGCATTTGGGTCATTCCACAGTAAACCAACACCGCGGGTATCTTGGGAAATTCATGATTGTTTTGTGGAAACTATTGGTATCACTTGCTTGTCACTTTTACATGCAGTAGATAAGGGCAAGGAGAGATAGTTCTGAAATGTTCAGCCTAATAGCATGTTCCGTTTTTATTTCATAACCATTCATGTGCCAAAAAAGACCAAATTTGGGTCTCGTTATCCTGACACGACAAAAAAAGTAATAATAATCATCACTTTTCAAGAAAACTGAATGATAAACCCAGTAAAAATGATTATAGTACAAAAGCAAATGGTCAGCACCCATCAAAACCATATAGAATTAATGTTAGTTTACTGGTAAAGCTACTAACAGCCTTTCTTCATTTTTGCAATAACGGTCGAACATGTATATACAGGGTGAGTAAAAAAAAAGTTTACCCTAATTGAAAAAGTTTTAAAAAAAATTCTGACCACAAAATCAAGGCAAACGAAACTTTAAATGAGAGTATGCAATGCTACGTCACTATGTCCTCATTTTAACTGTGCCTCCAAGATGGATACCACGGAACAATATGATTTGGTCAGTTCAGATCACTTGGAGCGGGAAATTTAATTGTCAATCCGAATACGTGACTAGCCCGACCTCCATAATGGCTGCCCGATCCATTGTTATACCGTTCCGGTTGGTTCATTGCAAGATCTGGACGCGTGTTCGGACGTTAAATTGGTCACTTTCATTCAAAATAGCGTAAAATAAGTTTCCCTCAACCAATCTAATCCAGATAAAATTCATATTAAAGCTAATTAATTTGTCATTATACCGTAGTAAATTGTTTTCAAACAAACGAATACCTTTTTCTAAAAAAACACTTTTTTTTGGACTCACCCTGTATGTCAAACATTTGCAGAACACCTCCTGTATTAATGCTGATATTGCACAATGTTCCAATTACCTACACATAGTCAATGTCAAAAGAGTTAGGTACTCTGATATTTTTAGGAATTAAGCATGTCAACTTTTTCAATTACAGCCTTTAGAATGTAACAGTCCAAAATGTATGTCAATGTTTGACCATTATATATGGTCCAAATTATATACAGGGTGTCCCAAAAAATGTTAACACTCCGGGCACATAAGATATCTTAAAAGGACAGGAACACACGGGTCTAATCTTGATGTATTATGAAAGCTGAGTAAATAAGCTTTCATTTGCATTTTATTGCGTTCCAATTGGTTATTTAAAACCGGAGATATGCTTCAGCAAACATGAGGAAGCGAAATCGGCTTGGTCCAATCCTCTCAGTATGAAAGTAAAATGCACGAAGCAAGAAGCAACATGATTAAGTCACACACACACACACCAGTTAATCTCTTCTTTGTTCTTTTCAACGCATTCTTTCGATTCTTTTCAAGCTTTAAAAACATAAAAAAATGAATATATTCCACATAAATTATATAGGTATTTTGATTTATGGTTAATTTCAGTGCAATACTAGCTTTATTTCAGTGCAATATTAGTTAATTTATTTAATTGGATTGACCATTTCAACAAAGAACACTAATGTTTCAATTTCAATTTTAAAGACTGCGTTATAGGTACCAGCTAGTATTGAAAATGATTTGCAGTGAAGAAACTAGTGTATACATTATTTCTTAATGTGAACATTATAAAATATTTCAGTTTCACCACTGAAATTTATGTATGTCAGTTTAATGTCACATTATAACGGTCGAACATTGACATACGGGGGTAAACTAAAATGCATGTTACAGTTCAGGTAATTATCAGTCAGTGATGTCAGATAGAGAGTTGAAATTTACCCAACTATCTCTCTATTACAAGTGAAAAGGAATGCTCGATGTTAAAATTATGAAATCAAAGAATTTTTTGCTCTATTTGTGCTTGAATATTTTGACATTTTTCAGGCTTTGGTGTTGGTTTACTGTGGAATTGCCCATTTACACCTTTGTAATGTTATCTACTACTGATAGCATTTACATGTATGCAATGCTATCTCCTGCTGATAGCATTTACACGTTTGTAATGTTATCTACTATTGAAAGCATTTACATGTTTGTAATGCTATCTACTACTGATAGCATTTACACGTATGCAATGCTATCTACTATTGAAAGCATTTACATGTTTGTAATGCTATCTACTACTGATAGCATTTACACGTCTGTGATGCTATCTACTACTGATGGCATTTACACGTTTGTAATGCTATCTACTACTGATAGCATTTACACGCATGTAATGTTATCTACTACTGATAGCATTTACACGTTTGTAATGTTCCGTTTGTAATGTTATCTACTTGTGATAGCATTTACATGTATGCAATGCTATCTACTACTGATAGCATTTACACGTTTGTGAAGTTATCTATATAATACTGATAGCATTTACACGTCCGTGATGCTATCTACTACTGATAGCATTTACACGTTTGTAATGCTATCTACTACTGATAGCATTTACACGTTTGCAATGCTATCTATTGCTGATAGCAAATTTTGATGTAATTTTGACATGAAAAGTCAACATTTTCGATTGTTTGGGGGGAAAATTTGGTGGGCTTGATCCGTCTGGAGCTCGGATTTTGCGCAATTCATGCCCATGCCGCCCCCATCCCGACCCCCTTCCTAAGTCAGATTGACACCCAGTTCCCCCTCACATGGTATCCGTATTTTCCATTGTTCAGGCCCGAAACCAGGAATTATTTGAGTTTATTTATTTATTTATACATACTTTTTGTTTTTGTTTTTTTGGAAGGGGGGGGGGGGGGGTCGGGGGACATCAAAAGAGGTACATCGGCGCATACGGAGGAGGGTGTTCAAAAATGAAAGCCCAATTCTAGGTATTTGGTGCACCATTTCTGTGCTAAGGATCAAAATGAAGACTATGACCATCACCAAGTCACACGATTATGAGGCAGAACTTTTTGTTACTTTGGAGGTGTTTTTTTGGTGGGGGAGGGGAGATGGGATTCAAAACCTCATAAATATACGCGATATGTGCGACCCAATCAAATGTCGTCCTTTACTGGTACGCACAAACAGGCGCAGGTCACTAACGGAGAATCAAGAACCTCCACGTAACATTAGTAACCCCCGCATATAATGCGTATCAAGTTCGATCGCCAAGAATTAGCGTAACGCCACGAACGCATGGCGTATTTGCACAACGCAGTAGTCACGCGACGTGCGAGTGGTTCCCTTGCACGATTTTCGATAGATTTGTAATGGGTGAAGCATAATTAAATTGCCATAAGTACAACTTTTAAAATAAATAAGTAGCGTCCGTATCATTAAATGACTATTTTAAATGACCGTTTTGAATCAGGATAATGACTTTGATCAGTCGTTTTGTCGGTTACTGTGAAGAATAAAATATTATACTTTAGGACCTCAGAATTTCCCTCTAGGCTATGGCTCTCGTGCAATTCCTCGGTTTCAAAGTGATTTTTTAAAAATTCTTCACAGTTACCTCTATAACAACTGATACGCATTCATTATCCTTTAATCCACCCCTCTATCCCCTGGTTACAGGCTGGATTAATACCCATCCACAAGATATCCTCCACTCTTAATCCTGGTCCCTTCCGTCCACCCCACATTACCAAAACCACACAGAAATTCACAACAACACACATGTCATTCCTTTGCAATGATTGTAATTAACTTTATTGCATTATGCAAGTTTTACATTAAAGCAGTGTTTTAAATATCTTAAGCATTTTTTTTTTTTTTTTACATTTCTCAATTTCGGTACCTTGGTACATTATATGTTGAATAGCAGAGTACCGCCCATGTAACACACACTGTTACATGGTATCCCCTTCCCTGCTGACATTGTTTCACTATATTTATTAAATCTGGATATGTGATCTTGTTAACCCTTTCAAGACTGACAGAAAATCTACTATTTCTAATAATAAAAATGGCACACACTAAGTATTGCATCATCCATCATGACGCTTCCTCGCATCAGTAACTTGCATCCACATTATGTCTGCCCGAGCGCCATTGTATACACGCCACAAACGTTCCGACTCAGTTGAGTCAATGCGAGTCATTTGATCATGCAAACACCTATGCAATCACTGACGAGAGGAAGCAAAAAGTACTAAAAAACTACTAGTGTGTGCTCTAATATGCACCGGGCCTAAAATAGAAAATCAAACTCTAGTTCCATCTTTAAACAGAACTTTTGTTTTATTGCTTTTTTTGTCATTGTTATTTGTATAGAACATTTCCAATTGAATTTTGATAAAAAAAATCACAATAAAAATATTGATTTGGAATCAAGCTAGATAGCAGGAATTCATAATTATACAAATTAATTTGGGTCATATAGGTTTTAGTATTACCAAAAAGTTAAACACAGAGTAAAATTCAACAAAACCACCCTATGTTTTCAGTTTAATAGATAGGAAAGACCAACAAATTCAACAGAACTTTCAACAACAAATTTCAGGAGCGGATTTTAAAATGTTCTAGAATAGCTCAATTAGGTCATGGGGGGTCACTGATGGGTAGGGGAAATATTCTCATTTCTCAGGGCACAGTTCTAATATGTATTACACATACATGGCCATATGCAACCATTTGTTACATTCTGGTTGTCATTTTTGTTATCATACCCAATGAATCAATTTCTCATTTGCACTTGTTAATGTCGGGTATGAACTGCACCTCTGACACTGAGAGTAACTGTTATAAACACTGTTCTGCAGTCATGAAAGGGTTAACTATACTCAAATTGCATAATATTAATGGGCAATACAGTACAATGTAGTCATTTCATATCAATGAGGGCAATACAGTACAATGTAGTCATTTCATATCATTGAGGTTCAGGAAAAAAACTGTAATTAAGATAGACCAGCACCATCTGGGGTTGGATGTCGTGTTGACCTTTGACACGACATATTCCGTCTTGTGTTTTTACCCTGGTAGCATTTTACCTGCAGGTGGCAGCATCATTTTTTTACCATTGTGTGGGCCATTGCGGCACTATAGTGTAGGGGACTCAGAATAGGCGTTGTATTAAGAGTTATAATTGAATTTTAATAACCAGTATGTGCTGGTCTATCTGTTATGTAGGTAGGATTGCTGAAACCCACCGTTCTACAGGCCTATCCGACCCCACATATTTCAAGTATGACTTGGTATTTGTTTAACACTCAAAAACATCTAAAAAAAAATTCCAAGAAAAGAACCATTCCCCACAAAAAATTGCATAAAACATCCACCTGACTGACCCTGCTTGCAAGGTCCATTGGCAGGGTTTGTGTTGCCTTATAGTTACACATACCATTCAAACAGTTGTCTGTATATTTTGCTCAGTTATTTCAATTAAGATATAACTGGGTAAAATATCCACATCTTTAATGTAACCTCACAGAAAAAAAAGGTACAGGCCTGAATAATCCATTTTGGTCAAATTTGTTAAGACAAATTTTGGGGAATTCTTTCAAACAAATTACTTTGAAATTGAGATGTTTTGAAATGTTTGAAATGTTTTGAAATGTTTTGAACAACCATAACTTCAACTATACTCTGGTGTCACGTCAAGTTGAGGGGTGGGGATGTCGGTGCATATCCAGTGATCATGTGATCGAAATATCGAAATTAAACTGATGGCACAATCCAAGTAGATTGAACAAATGCTGCATCTATTGCTTCAATCGGCGCTGCATGACATCAACTCCAGAAACTTGTGATGATACCAAATATAGTTGGTTTGGAGCTGGGTCTAATCAATACCCCAAACAATTTGAATAGTTCAAATTGAAAGTCTTTGATTCTTTCACATTCACATATTTACTGTCAATTATCACTTAAATCGGCATATGCCAGTACCTTTGAAATGACTACATAGTACTCTGGTACCCAGGGCACATCTGAATGACCCCTCATATACACGTATACCAAAATGTTTGACCTCAGACTATATGGGTACTGTATACCGATACCCAGTCACTAATCTCATCCTTTAGTATCCACAGTTCACTGGATTATATATATCTTAGTGTACTAACATGATAACCAGCTGGTCTGGGTAAGAGCTTGGTCTGGGTAGCGTATGCATATTGGTACCTATTATATCAGTAATTCTTAAGTTCACTACTTTAGGGCAAGTATGTGTGCATTAAGAGTTGAGAATACACAGAGAATATTAATTCATCAAAAATATGGTCTTATTTGTAAGGTTTGTGATTCAAGAAATATTCTGTAATGCTGCAAATGTATTTGTGATGCTGACAGAACTATTTTCTAGTTTAACTTTCAGCATAACAAACATTTCCTTAACTTTAGATATATTTAACATTTAATGACAAATTAATGAATGCCAAATTAATAAGTGACAAATTAAATGACTGATTATTAATTAAATGACAAATTAAATTTAATCATTTAATTTGTCATTTGATTTTTCATTCATATTGAATGACTAATTATTGATTAAACATTCTTTTAATTTGTCATTCATTCATTTTGCCATCAAAAGTTAAATATTTATGATTCAAAAACATATTTGCTATGCTGGAATCAATTTAAAATACTATTAATTGTTCATTGATCGTTACAACTATTTTTTTAGCATTACAAAATATTTCTTGACTGACCAACCTTCCATGACAAATTGTTAATTTGTAAAATTATACCACATTTTTGACAAATTAATAGTATTTGTGTAGGTTATAGGTCATATAAACCCCATGCACTATAAGATGTACTCTTAAATGTTCTTGTACATCTGGGAAAATATACGATGTTTGAATAAATAATGCCAAATAAATAAGAACACAAACCACTCTCTCATCCCCACTTATGCGACTGATTTAGAGCGCACCTTTATCATTTCAATTGCTTGCCAATTAGGGGCCGATGTATGACGTACGGAAGTAATGGCCAACATGAGGCCATTTCTTGTATTATTATCAACGTTCTGATGGTTATCACTCCTCTGTTTAAATGGATATTTTGTGTGCTTAATATTTTGTGGTTTGCAAATGTACCCTTTTTAAATGAATGAATTTGCATTCCCTCACACAAACCTACATATTAAGGATTACTTGTGTGTTTCTTTTCTTTGGCAAAAATGAGTGTATTAAAGGCAAGGAAAAGGCGATTTAGAGGAGCAATCCCAATGTTTAAATTATCACTTGATAAACCAAGGGGACAAGAAACTGGTGTTATTTCAATTTATTTGGTGTATATAACCTAAAAGGAAGGATGGATGTTAACGAAGACTAAAATAAGTTGCAAAACAATTGCAAATAGCACACGATTACTCTACTCAGTCCAGAATGATGGAGATGACCTTTGAGGCTTTGACCCTGCATATATGGTGTGAACTTAAATTGATATTAAATCTTAATGAACAGTCTCTCACACACATATGCAAGTACGCTCGTGAAGTGTAGCTAAGCATATACAGGTGCTATGCTTGATGTGCTGTGGCATGAAATTTAACGTCTGGTCATTATCACCCTGGACTTAATTGAACCTAAAATTCAATACCCTTTAACCCCCTTGGGTCTACCTGTCTATATAACAGCGCTTCTGATTGGTTAATTATAAGATATACTCATTTGAATAACCAATTACGATACAGCTTTTAAACTATTTCACCCCGATCTTTATCAGGGATACAATTATTTAAACAATGTCTCTGATTGGTGCAATAAATGATGTATCCATCTTTCTGACCAATCGGCTGGTAGTTAGTTCTCAGGGGGTTAAGAATCTTATCATGATTATATTATGTAAAATGCAAATAATTTTAGTAAATTTTGTCAGCAGCAGATTATCATAAAGAACATATAAGGTAATTGAAAAGAGGAGCAGGCAGACTAAAGATTATAAGTTGTTACATAATAAATATCATTAATAATAATATTCATCTAAATTAAATATCACAAACGGAAATATCCAACTTGTACATAATTATATGCAGTCCTTGTAATAACAAATATTACAAAGAAGAAAAAAGTTGATTGTCATATATATACCGTAATATTATACAAACATCTGCCAAGAAGCGCAGCCAATAGTATGCACTCACAAAAAACGTCGTCCGCATCATTCAAAAATGCCCGACAAAACGGCAACCTAGGCTATAACAAAGTCATATAAAAATATACGTTACCTTGCTTTCATGTAATATACATGGTGTCATAATAATTATACATAAAATGTGAAAACATTTCCCAAAGCTCATAGAATCTGTCTTGTTTTTTAAACAATAGCAATCAATAATTTGATAAAATGCAATAAAGTAATAGACATGATATGAAACAATATGTGTTGGTGTACGCTCTCATTAGTAGCAGTGCAGCAGTGAAAAACGCAGCAAAACGGAGCAAAACACATCCAGTCAAAAATTTAAGACAATATCACATCCCATAATTAATACTGATGATAAATTTCACTTTTGGAAATATTCAACATTTATGAACTTGTGCTACGGGGACAAAGGTCAATGACCCATACACAGTACTGTACTATGATATGATATTCTGACGTGGTACGCGAATGATGTTATACTGAGAAGCTTATATACAAGTGAGTTGTAAATACAGCTTGATGGCCTACATGTATGATGTATTGATCCATTGATTGATCCTGATTGATTAGTTGATTAATCAGGACTGATCATCTGATAATTAGTTGATCAATCAGGACTGATCATTTGATCAATCAATCAAGGCTGATAACATTGATCAATTGATTTATCAAGATTCAAGGGCTTCTGATAAGCCCAAGATTCACGAGCTTTATCGATCAACTGGTTGTGATGTGATCTGTGCTTGCTTGCTTGCTTGATTGATTAGTTGATCAATCAAGACTGATCATCTTATCAATCAATCAAGGCTGATAACATTGATTTATCAAGATTCAAGAGCTTCTGATAAACCCAAGATTCACGAGCTTATCGATCAACTGGTTGTGATGTGATCTGTGCTTGCTTGATTGATTGATTGATTAGTTGATTAATCAAGACTGATCATCTTATCAATCAATCAAGGCTGATAACATTGATTTATCAAGATTCAAGAGCTTCTAATAAACCCAAGATTCACGAGCTTATCGATCAACTGACTGTGATGTGATCTGTGCTTGATTGATCTATTGATTATGTCCTCGGGGATGATGATTGACAGTCAACTTGGAAAGTCCCAATCGCCCCCCCCCCCCCCCCCACCCCCCACCAGTTGACAACCTATGGTTGCATGATATATGTGGCATCCCATCATTACAACAGACGCCCATAGTTTAAGCTAAAGACGAAAACAAACTATAAATACCTAAACCACTTGTAATATTATAGTAAAAATGTATCTGTACTATACCAAGAAGAAAAAAAATCGAAGAAATCTCGAAAAAATGTGCTCTGTTTGAAGAAATATATACAACACGTTACAAATTATGGTTTTCTTTAACGTCACTTTACCAAACAAAATTGTGTGAATGTACGAGTCTGATCATGCTCATCAATCTGTTTTTCAACACGGGGGCATTCAGCTTAAATTGTCAAAAAGGGACTGAAAACATTATAAAAATGGGTTATTTTAATAAAATATGGGTTAGGGGGAAGCCCCCCGCATTGACTTTCAAGATTCTGATGCATCAAAATTGTTGATTTTCACAAGTTCATTATACAGGGTGTCCCTAAAAAAAGTGTGCACATGTTTGCGCACCTTGTTGACCATGAAGTCCTAAAGTTTGGTGTAATATGTTTATACACACGGAAATGGAAAACACTCAGCTTTCAGATGCCGTTTATTTAATCTGATTTGGATTTGTCAATCCTTTACACCAAACTTTAGGACTTCATGTTCAACAAGTTGCGCAAACATGTGCACAATTTTTTTAGGGACACCCTGTATTTATGTATTTAGGGCACTGCTCCATGTCTGTGTTTATTTGTTAGACATTCATTAGCCACAAGAAAATCAAGTTGTTATCAGCTTTTGATAATTCATGAATTCATGTGATGATAACTTTTTGGCCTATTTGAACACCGTGAATAATGAAAATGCCGGCTCTTATATGTCAGAGATCAAATTTATGATGGGGCACTAAGGCCAACAAATGGTCAAGAATACCTCGAAAGTTAACAAAGGTCTAGGGCACCAAGGCAAAACCTCAAAAAGGGCATGGCAATGGCCTTGGTAAAAGTTGAGCCCTGCTCATGGTGATCTTGTCACTTGAACGACAGACTTATATCAATTCCAAGAGCGCTGTAATTATTCCATCTAAGTTCTAACCTGGATCGTTTAGAAAACAACTAAGTACCAACAAAAGTGGTTTCTGGCTAGATCGGGAATCAAAGTGGCCGAAAGGAAAGTCGGGCTCGAACCACAGTAAGCCAATATACTTCAACTTCATCTCTGTTTAGAATTGTTCAATTTGAATGTTTAATCAAAACTTACAATCAAAAGGAGAGTAGCATATTTGTGTACTTGTCCATGTATTCATTTTAATTTGGTCCACACTTTCTATTACTCTAACGCTTTAACATTTTGTTAAATGTCACAAATATATGACAGAGAGACAGCAATAAGAAAACACAACATTTTTTGAAGTAGGTAAAAATAAGAGCAAAAAGTTGAACAAGTTTTGAAGGAAAAGTACTAGATAAAACAATAGAACTGCCACTGCACATAATTAGTGACACAGAATAACATCTTCAAGATTACTAACTAATCAAGTTCCAAATATGGTAACAACTTTTTCATAGATCCTCGTATGATCTGCAAATCCCTGGACAATTAGGATGAAACATATGCAGACATATCAGCCTATGATATGAAATACTACCTCTTTACCACTCGCAAAATAGCAAAGCTAAATGGAAATGTACATAGGAGATGAAGTTAGTTGTAACTCGACTATAATTTGATCAGTTCCAAATTGACGAAGACTCCTTACAGCAGCGGAAAAATACAGAATGACGCGAGCGCGCATGAAGGTAACACACACACGCACTGTGCATCATATGCGTTATGCTACCAAAACCGTGTGCGTGTGGCCATAATTGCGTGTGTACGCTTGGATTACATTTGCGTGCAGAGAGATGTTTCTCGCCAATTTGGAGCTGATCAAACTATAGGATTTGCCCGAGTTGACTTCATGTTATCACCAAATATGGCCCGTTCATGGAACATTTCAAATTGGAGTTTTCTCAAAAGCGGTAATCGTACCGTACATGGTAATCCTGTAGGAACCAAACTACCGCCGGGCACTGACAATTCAGATGATTTCAAATTTACTGAATTGTTCGTTCTCTATTTGAAATGGTCTATACTATCATTGTTTGGCCCTGTCTGACATTGACTGATATTGGTGCAGAGTTATAATAGCAACGTCTACTTTTAGCCATGAATGTTGACAGAGGCCAAAACAACAGGAATATGAAAGAAATCATTATTCAAAGATCCAGTAATGGCATAGCAAATGTAAAGAGAGTCCAGCTATCAAGCTAAATCTGTAAAATGTGCGCCTAATTGAGTTGACCAATGGGCTGAGTTGTAAAAGCCAAAAGCTTAATATGCCTTGAAAGCTGAGGCAGCATTAAATCTCTGTATAGGGCAATGGAAATAAAACCCGGTTCTACGGGCCTAGCCTACCCATAATTTGTGAAATTGACATTTTAATTTTTCAACTTTTACAAACAGTTTCTCTCCTTCATAATGTGTGATTTAAATGTTGTTGGTTTCTTCATGGAAAAAAAATCTAAAGCAACGGACCACATTTGAAAAGACTATTGGCTCGTTAACATGGATTTCTCATTACCTTAGGTATCTATTGGCTCGTTAACATGGATTTCTCATTACCTTAGGTATCTATTGGCTCGTTAACATGGATTTCTCATTACCTTAGGTATCTATTGGCTCGTTAACATGGATTTCTCATTACCTTAGGTATCTATATTATTGGCTCGTTAACATGGATTTCTCATTACCTTAGGTATCTATATTATTGGCTCGTTAACATGGATTTCTCATTACCTTAGGTATCTATATTATAACATGGATTTCTCATTACCTTAGGTATCTATATTATTCAATTGTATTTGATTTGCATGATTACTTAAAAAGAAGAAAAAAGAACACTTAATAAAATTTACTTCAAGAAAAAATTGTAAATAGTATATTTATCGTAATAGCTCTGCTACATATTCGACTCAAGTACATAGATGAAATTTGAACAATTTATACACATCAATTAGATCAAGAAGATAGACCATTCTATTTGATTGAAAGAGAATCTTGTAACATGTTGCCTAGAAACTGCATTATCTGAAGAGTAGCTGTATTCATTGTAAGTCCTTTTTTTCAATTTACGGAAATCAGCTGTGCAATTAACGTTCACTTGGAGAGTCTATTTTGTCCGCTCAATTTTCATGTCAGTTCAACAGTCCAATTAATGTTTTAAAAATGAATTCCACATACATAATAGAGTTAAAGATATTCAAACAGACACACACATGCACATTATACACACTAACTAACTAAAAAATGATTTCTAAATGATAAAACTGATTATATTTGCCATCAAAATCCTTTTTTACTATTTTCAGACACTAACAAATGTATTCAATTTTCGTAGGGAATTTGTTATTGAACTTGACCGGCAAGAATAATCAGTTCCCAGCTACAAAGTTTTTTTATCATCATAAATTGGTGGAGAATCCAGCCAAATTAGCATTGATTAATATACAATAATCACACACCCAATAAAACACACAATGGTGTCTGTCGCACAGTGTTAATATGATATTATAACACTTACAAATACAGGGAAGCCAATAATATATAGAGAAGACACTTCATTTGTAAAACTACTTATAAATCGGCTATTTGATCTATTTTCCACACTCCCCCTGTATCGAGTGGCAGTGCTTTCCATGATTAGGTATAGAGGATCAAAAGGGCAAAAACCTTATTCAATATCATTTTATTCTATTAAATGTA
The DNA here is from genome assembly GCA_035610835.1 of Ophiura sarsii. Lineage (NCBI taxonomy): Eukaryota > Metazoa > Echinodermata > Ophiuroidea > Amphilepidida > Ophiuridae > Ophiura > Ophiura sarsii. Next base: position 75,913,061 of record CM069448.1, on the reverse strand, counting down.
TGCACCACAATTAATTAAGTGGATACAGACATAATATCTTTTGATTCTATAGCTTTACAAGGGTGTGAGGAAAATAAATGTAATAGCCTTTAGATTCAACAAAAATATTACAAAAAGAGAGTTGTTTTCTAGTTTTAGCTTCTTGATTTAGCAAGTTCCCAAAATTCAAACACACTTTTTAAAAAACAAAAGAGAAAAGGATTACATGAGGCGTCTCTTGTGCTTATGCTGTGTAATATTCCAACCAATTGGTGTATAAACAGCTTTTGTTTTCCCTGTTTCATATTTTGTACGCTGACACATTGATACCTGTACAACTCCATAAAAGCAACAACCAGTTTCCCAAAGGGCTGAGTCTTTTATGACAGTCCTAAAGAATAAAGCATTTTGTATTCACCTCTTGGTTTAACACTTTCCACGCGGCAGTCTTCTGCAGACGATAGTTCCAAAATTTCACAAAATGTTTCAAAAATGTAAAACTTATTGAACTTCATCACCATATTTGGAGTCACCATAAGAAATGCATTAAAACAAGTACAAACATACCAAGCATTGGTTCAGTAATCCTTGAGATATAGATTTTGAAAGTTAGGAACTTTTCTGAAAAATAAGTTTTGTATATGGTAAAACTAATAGTCGCGTGGAAAGTGTTACCGGAAATGCACACAACAAAAGAGTTTGTAACCTACTCTTACAGTGCCAGAAAAAGAGCTCAGGTGTAAACCATGACAAAGACTGAAATATGAAAACAAAATATCAAAAAGAATGCTGCCTTCAATCAATTAAACTATAAATAAACCTCAAACGTGTTGCTGACTCAGTGGACAGTTTTTCACATATTGTTATTTCAATGGATGGAATGAGTTGATTTTTTTTTTCTCCAGTAAAAGTCATGAGAATAACAAAAACTATAATACAGATATCAAACCCCAGAACCCTTAAAATGTTCATATTTGTATGCCATTCCTGCTGTTAGAAAAGTAATTTGTCCTATTAATGCCCATAATTAGAATCCATTTCGTTTTTGTGTTATCCATTAGAAGATGCCCAAATTAGCCCCAAGTAATCAAAAATGGCACATCTGAATCTAAGAGTGTTGATTGGTCCTGTATGATAAAATTCACCTAATAAGGCTATTATCTTACAATATTAGAAATACTGCCAATGACAAAACAATTTATGAAATTATGCAAAAGTGCAAATTGTCTGTTTCCATGGTGTAACATGCCAAAGATGATGTGATTTGCACAAGAAATCACATCAAACCAATATTCACCATCAACTGTCCACATACTGGAGGTAGTGTTCTTTGAAATTGTCTATTGTATTATATGTACGCCATAGATTTCAATATTTACACCAACTTTCATAGAGATGATCTTAAGATTTCTAAGATTTTGGCAAATTAAACAAAACTTAAGGAAACGATCTTGGTCATGTTGAAGAATAAAAGCATGGTGGTTATACAGGGTGAGTCAAAAAGAAGTTGTACAGGAATGAATATTTGTTTAAAAATAGACCAAACAAATTGGACAAACCAACGAGGCACGTATTCAAAAAGCAACTTATTCCATTCATATGACAAAAGGAATCAATGAAATCGATCAATTCTATCAGAAGCTATGCCTGTTTTAATAAAAGAACCCCTTTTTTTAGCTGTCCACGGAACGCTTAATCCTCTTGAAATCTATCAACTCTAAGAAGGCAGCAAAATGTACACAGCCATTCATATTCAAATGAGATTAAAGCCCGGGAGTTTCAAACACAGGTGGGAATGGTGTGCATAAAATAAATAATCAGCTTCGAACAATGTTCCAGCTTCAAGACTTTAACCTTCTCTTTTTGACGGATTCTATGATTTTGAAATGATAATGGTGAGTTTTAAACATTTCCTTTGGTTGTGTTTTACGTATCGGTGGACAGCTAAAAAAATGGGATATTTTAGTAAAATAGCTATAACTCTGTATAGGATTGATCGATTTCAGTCTTTCTTTTTTTCAGATGATCGGAAGAATATTCCCGTCAAAATATCGCTTTTAGGTCAATTTCTTTTTTCTTTCTCAGGAAAAAATATTCAAATCCGTACAACTTCTTTTTGACCAGCCCCTTGTTTCATACCTGGATTCTTATCTGCAATTTCTTGCCATACACACTAATTTTGAGAAATGAAACACTAGATTTTAAAATAGAAACAACATGAACACACAATGATGTAAGAATCATAATTCTCCAACAACTTTGTGTATTAAAAAGAGAGTGTAAAACCGAGGACAGAAATGGATTTACAGAAGCACTTTACAACTTTAGATGACTTTTACAATATTACGTGTGACTATCCCTCGCATAATATAGAAACACTACGATCACTTACTTTTAAAAACACTACGAGAACGAGAAATAGAAGCGGAAAAAGAGAGATATATAGATATAGAGAGAGAAAATGCGAGAGATGATTATGTAATATAGTTTTATAACATCCATTTAAAGTACGAGTATGTTGAATTGATTCGATAGAGAAAAAGGGTCGAAGTCGAACATACTTTAACACACACATAGAGGAATCACTCAACTATTATAAGGCACAATCCCTGCCAAGTTTGGTAAATATATATAGCTGCCCAAATGGATTAACAATACATACTATTCCATATGGCAGCTATTCTTACCCTCCTATAAGGGGATTGTGCCAACTATCGTCTATTCTTGATGTAAAAGGGATTGTATACTGTTAAGTAGCAAAGTATTAACTCCCATATCAAATCTATCGCTAGGGGGTGGGTTCCAATCTGAAAAACTGTGATTAATTATTGCCAAAAGTGTCCCATTTAGAGCCACCAGAATAATTGATAACTATGATTTTTTCAAATTTGGATGTTAGAATTCAGTCTTAAAACATATAAGTGTCATGTGATCATCATGTGAGCTGTATTCAATCACGCTGTGTGCTTGCCACGTGATATATACATGTGATCACAAATTGACACACTGTGAGGAAGCACATTTTGATGACGCATTTATAATAATGAGAATCTAGGGAGCTACCATGGCTACTATGTCCTCTTGTTTATATTGGCGAGGTAGATGGAGTACGTACATAACTCACTCCTAAGAATCAAACATCAACCGTCAATAATTAGGTATGACGATTTCAAGAGTAGATTATACCGATATGTATTATAAGTTAATCATGTTCTATTTAAGTACCTGCAATATGAAAGAGTCCAGAGTAGAGACTAACAACTCGTTAAGCTAATCCCCTATTATGATAGCTATTAGATTGCTACTAGATCAAATTGGGTCATATTTTACCAGCAAATAAGAATACATTATAGAAACATGTGAAACATGTGACTGATATGTGAACACCATGAGACTCACACAGGGCTGGTTGCACTATACCATGTGGTACCCATATGACATGCATGTGGGTTGACAATGAAAATGTTGTAGGTGCAGCATTTTGACTGTCCATGTGACTGCCATGAGAACACCATGACACTCAACCAGGGCTGGTTGCACTACCATGTGGTACCCATGTGACACTCACGCGGGTTAACAATGTAAATGTTGTTGATGCAACGTTTTCCCTGTACTGTACATGTGACTGCCATGTGAACCCCATGAGACTCATGCACATTGGGGCTCTGGCCACATTACCATTTGGAACCCATTTGACACACATGTGGGTAGATAGTACATGGTACATGTGTGAGGTATACACTGTACAGTGATATGTGAGATGGTTTTTTTGCTTATTTAGTAACAATTCTACCATACATAGCTGTATGACATTTGGAGAGAACTTCTGCAGATAGATAGAGAGTTATGTAGTATACACACAACACGGGTAGACAACATTCTGTTGTCGGGTTGACATGACATCCCTTTTTATACCGAGAATAGTTCCTCTTCGATCGGTTTCTCGATCCAGACTCCGTAGCCGCCTTTCTTGAAGCATTCCTTCATGTGTTTCTTGGCCAGGTTGAACTGCTCCGCCTTGCCCTTTGCCTTGTGGTAATGTTCGCTCTCAATAAGATCTTGCCGGTTATAGATCTCACACACCTGTCGGAATGCTGTGAACATGGCTGCTTTGCATAGTTGAGATGGACTGACACCATGGATTCTATATGTTACAAAAGAAATATTAACAATCATTACTGTTAAAAACTATACTGGATTTGTATAGCAACTCCTTCAAAAAAGACCACATCGCATGATCTGAAACAATCCTATCAGCTTGTTTTCAACAGTAGATCCCCACAATTACCCCAGGGTTAAAAGCTTTATTCAAACATACCAGCTTTGAAAGCAAGCCAGTTATCTTAGGATCCTGAAGAAAACTATCCACACACCATTTGCAAATACAGTCCCTACACCTACGCGGTACATGTTATTGGTAATTGTGTATTATTACTGCTACAGCACCCACCCACCCAGAATATTTCCATTCAGTTTATATCGCATTTAAAAGAGGAAGCTTCGCAATGTCCAGATCTTCAGAGAAGTACTGCCATACACCTGTTCACTTAATGACAGACAGAAGAGAGTTAACATGAAGAAATTCAAACCTTGGAGAATTCTGTAAGGAACTAGCTATCCAGAGCAGGATCTTCCGCTTAAGGGGGGACTCAGGGAAGTTTTTGATTTGATTTTTTGAATTTTGTAAGTGCTGTAATTATTGACGTATTAATCAAATGCATATAAAAGTATACATTTTTGGAAAGGAAATGGATCAGACAATCCAAATATCAATTTTGACCACAAATGTTGATTTTTTTGAGAAAATCACAAAATTCACTTGTTTGACCCAATTTTTTTTTAAACAAGCTAACAAAAATAATTTTGAGTAAAAAATGCCCAAATCGCTAAATGATTATGTAAAGACACTAATGAAGGGCCATTTTTTTTTTTTTAACCTAATCTAAATTTCTTGAGATTTTGACCAAAAGTGCCAAAAACGTGAAAATTGATTTTTTTTATTTTTATTTATTTTTTTACACTTTTTAGTCAAAAAATCAACATTTCTGGTCGAAATTTATGCCAAATTTGGATTCTCTGATCCAGTTCCTTTCCAAAAAAAGTATACTTTTATATACATTTGAGTCATAGTTCAATAATTACAGCACTCACAAGATTCAACAAAAAACTTCCCTAAGTCCCCCTTAAGTTCAGAATTTGACACAAATCAGCTCTGAACATCCTTGGGTTGGCATTCAATTCAATTCAACAGCCGACCATGTCTCAAAACAATCTCAGCAATACAAATGATCGAGTCTATGATAATGATCCTTACCGCCCCTTGGTTCCATCGGTGACCTCTGCCCCCTGACACCCGCTAAACCAGTTTATACTGAGTGCCTTGGTCTTCTCCGTACCCCTAGGTGGGTCAATCGCAGTCACACAACCCAGCTGGGGGTGGTTGACTCTGTATGGGGCTGGCAATAATTGGTTGATCTCTTTGTTATCTGACGCGTGATTCAGACGACAACAGACGGCCCGAGCCAGGTGGCCATGGTGGTACAGCGAACCTGTAGGTTGTTAGTTGGACAAAATCTGAGTTATAGGTACATTCAAGGATTTTGAAACAACATGTTCTTTGATTTTAAAAAAGACCTCTACACATTAGGAAGAAGAAAAAAAGGTTCGTCTCAGAAACCTGCGCACATTGGTATGTGAAACAGGCTTTAGCGCGTAGGTCTATACCCAGCAGGGATGCAGTTTAATTGTTTTCCTGTGGTTCTATGAAAGCTTGAATCAACACAAAACTGATATGTGTAATTTGGAATGCAGTGAAATTAAACATGATCAATAAATTAAACAAATGCATACCTCATAGCTAATTCTCTATAATTTTTTTTTAAAAATCGCACAGCACTTAGCTTTTTGTTTGTAAAATGTTTATGAGACAACCCTTTTAGGGGGGGGGCCTTACTTGAGTATGTAAAGAAATACAATACAAAGTATCTTTAAATGTCATCAAAAATATCTAAGTTAGACAAAACTCTACAAAAAATGTTTTTAAATGAATAAATTAAAACTCAAAAATGCCATTCCCACCCCCAATTTCTTACACTCAGGAAAGCTGCCCTAAGATTGTCTTTGCTGACCCATGCAAGCCTGCATGATGCACACAACAGTGGGGCTCATAAATCAATTGTTCAAAATGGGGCTAGATACTAGCAATTCAAACTGGTATCTGCATAGCCGGGCTATTCAACCATTGACACAAATAGACTGAAATAATTATGATTAATAACTCCATGTTTAAAACTCTCAAATACACATATCCCTCTCACAACAGATATTGTGCCGTGCATTTTACAGTTCTCCAGAATCTTACCTAAAGTGAGCGAGCTGAGATAGATTGGTTCAAGGAAGAAACTAAGCAGTGCCCCCTGTAGACCGATGACGTTCCACCTAGCGACTTTGTCACTGCACGACATAGTGCGTAACCTCTGGTCACCGCGCATGATCCCATCCCAGGTTTGGACGGTATTGGACGAGCTGTCCACTGGGATTGTGCCCTCACCTGAAAGTGAAAAACCAGGGATGCAAATAATTACTAATATTACCATATAATGCAGGCGCAGCATTAAACTTGTGCGCGGCTTGGACTAATCATACATTAGTCGTAGGACACTTTCTTCCACCTTATAATTTATACATACCTGGTATGCAGTACACTGATCCCCACAATAATCTACCCAAATGATGTCATAATCATACACAATGTTCATTTACTTATTGTGAGATAGGCTTTTACGACGGGTATTCATAATATAAGTTAAAAGTTTAACGGGTTCGCCGTCGGACGAGTTTTAATCTGTCAAGCTTTCGTCAGGATTAGCTCTGACTTCTTCAGGACCAAATTATTATAATATTAAACAAAACATAGAGATTGCCACTTCTCTTGTTATCATCATTTGGGCTGCCCCTTGCCCGATGATTTGAGAGTAGGTGCCCTTTCCTACTTGTGAAAGAATTGGTGGCTCTGAAAAGAGCCGTTCAGTTGGATTGCCGCTTCCACTGAACACGTAGGTTGCCACTGGCCTACTATATATAAATTTGGTTCTAATAGAACCTCCAAAGGACTGCCCCTTGACCAATGGAAATAACGTAGAGACTGCCCCATGTCTACTACAGACTACAAAAGTCTAATGCACAGTAGTGCGGTCACTGATCTGTAAAGATTGTTTGACGCTGTAACGAACTTGAGCAGAGTATATAATGGTTCATTGCGGACTTGGCTGGAAAAATTACAAGACTGTTATCGATTGGCGGGATTGATTGATACTGTAGGAAATAGAGAGCGCCACATGCGGCTGATATCTTTGCCGTCATTTCTATTGATTGTAGATGATTCATTGATTCTGATCTCTAGAGCTTCACGAACAAGCCGCATACTAAGATTGGAAACCTGTGCAATGCTTTTGGATTGGTTCCAGAGTGGTTCATGACCTTCTTCACACGCATGTTTTGCTAGTGCCGAGCTATCTTTCTTGCCTTGTAATGTAGCTCTTTTGTGTTCAGACAATCTGACCTTTAAAGGCCTTTTGGTTTGACCAATATATTGTTCACCACAACTACATGGTATGCTATACACACAAGGTGAACGACCCTTGGGCATAGGATCTTTAGGTTTGCTGACAATATCTCTGAGTTTGGTCGATTTGGTGAAGTAAGTTTTAACACCGGCACGATTTAAGAATCGGCAAATTTTGTCTGAGACACCTTTGACAAATGGCATGAACGTGATACCTTTGTAGTCATCTTCCACTATCTTTTCCTGGCCTACATTAGCACTTTGTCTTCTAATAGCTTTGTGTACGAGTTTCGAGGGATAGCCATTCTTATTCAATGCTTTACTTCATTCACTTCATTTACTTACCAAATTCCATCTTTGTCCGTAGCAGTCCCTGAATGTTCTTTCCGAATGTCGGCTTGTGCTCGGACGACCCTGTAAAGTCCTGACTTGACGGGCCCTCTGCATTGTCCCCGGCGTCCGTGCGCGAGAACTGTGCCCCGTCACCACAGGGGGCGGTGCTTATGTACAGATGGAATGTAACTTCTGGTCGTACGGTAAGTTTCCCTGATGGCGCCTCCATCAGGATGGTCTGCTCGGGGTTCTGCTTGAATTCAGCCAATTGTTTGTACATGAATCTGTTAGGAGATAAATGACATAAATAAATATAAATGTATGAACAAAACAATATTCTTATCCCCGATGATGACACTCGTTAGAGTTTCGAAAGCTAAAGTGCTTCGATATGGACCTCTTAAGGGAAAGACCAAATTCAAATCAAGCAAGATCCTTAGATCACATACCATTGTTGCCTTCAGGACTTTTATCTGGTGTCACTGGTATATGTGCACAAACCTAGAGCGTTCAAAAGTGTGAATAGATACTACTTAAAAATCTGATCATACTGTGTGTTGCAATGGCTCACAGTTACTACTTGCATATTTTACACTGAAATGAAACCACAGGGGATCAAAGAAACACCTCAGAAGCGATACGATGTGTGTTATGATTGTTTGATTTTTCCTAACAAATTGACTGAAAAACAACAACCGATGTTTCAATGGAATTTTTCAAAACGCAGGCCGGCAACGGGAAACTCAACATTGAGTTATGGGGCGACGAAAAAACCACCCTGTTTTACAGGCGGACGGACCTGTCAAGTAGGGTCGGTCGGTCCGGCGATTTTTAATTTTTTTTATTAACCTAAAATGTCACCAAAATACGAGAAATTCTTAAAAAATCTGTGAACAAAAATGTTTGACAGGTTTTTGCCAAAAAAAGGCTGATTTTACATGATTTGAGAAAAAAGTATCTTACAAAAAAAAATCTTGAAATACGTAAAAAGTGGGTCGGTCGGGCCCGTAAAAGAGGGTGGTTTTATGTAAGAGCAGTAAGAACGTTTTTAAGTTCAGACATATTTCCTTTGTATTTTGTTATCACATGCATGGCTACATATTGTAAGTTTGGTGCAAAAATAGTCTGTGACAAAATTTGCCATTCAAATTTGTTTTTATTTTTTACGATGCAAAAAAGTGTATTAACTTTTGGGACACCCTGTACATGCTTGTAAATGCCAAACTATTCATTATTGATGAGGATCAGGAAGTTATCTATAATACCTCCAAGCTATTCACAGTGGACTGTGGAAGATTAACTGAATCTTGGCCATCAGCGGGATCAAATAAATGCTAAAATTGGTTATGAACAAATTGGCAATGAAATGCAGTAATTAACCGGAGGATATTTTTCATATGGAGTGCATATTTCAGAGAAAGGAATTCGAGATGGAAATTGGGATTTGTTCAACCATAGAGCCCTCGATTGTGCACTCACTCTTTTTGTTTTGGTGCTAGAAAATCTTACACTACCTTTTCAGTTTCAATCTGTTTTCCCACATTTTGTTTTCACATGAAAGTACTCTTTGTCGTTTTCCAACAGAAATGTAATCTTTTCCAGCAGAAACTTGATTGGTTTTCAATAGACATTCAATGTTTTCAACAGCAATTTGATGTACTACAGCATAATTTTGATATTTTCAAAGAGAGACAAGATATTAATGCTAACTGTTATTGGATGCTTTCCTACTAAAATTAAGATTTTTTGCCAAATGAAATTAATTAAATTTGATGTTATTCAACAGAAATTATATATTTTTGTCAATGGACGCACGTCACATGAGGTTAACCTCACCCCCAAAACGGACATCCGTGGTGCACAATACGTCAGCTGGACCTCATATTGGTAAGCGGAATTGTGTGAGTTGTCAAGCCTGTGCAGTGAGCTGATCGGACCGTGGCCAGGGGATATGTGCTGTAGGTCCATTGCGGACCGTGGCCAGGGGATATGTGCTGTAGGTCCATTGCGGACCGTGGCCAGGGGATATGTGCTGTAGGTCCATTGCGGACCGTGGCCAGGGGATATGTGCTGTAGGTCCATTGCGGACCGTGGCCAGGGGATATGTGCTGTAGGTCCATTGCGGACCGTGGCCAGGAGATATGTGCTGTAGGTCCATTGCGGACCGTGGCCAGGGGATATGTGCTGTAGGTCCATTGCGGACCGTGACCAGGGGATATGTGCTGTAGGTCCATTGCGAACCGTGGCCAGGGGATATGTGCTGTAGGTCCATTGCGGACCGTGGCCAGGGGATATGTGCTGTAGGTCCATTGCGGACCGTGGCCAGGGGATATGTGCTGTAGGTCCATTGCGGACCGTGGCCAGGGGATATGTGCTGTAGGTCCATTGCGGACCGTGGACAGGGGATATGTGCTGTAGGTCCATTGCGGACCGTGGCCAGGGGATATGTGCTGTAGGTCCATTGCGGACCGTGACCAGGGGATATGTGCTGTAGGTCCATTGCGGACCGTGGCCAGGGGATATGTGCTGTAGGTCCATTGCGGACCGTGGCCAGGGGATATGTGCTGTAGGTCCATTGCGGACCGTGGCCAGGGGATATGTGCTGTAGGTCCATTGCGGACCGTGACCAGGGGATATGTGCTGTAGGTCCATTGCGGACCGTGGCCAGGGGATATGTGCTGTAGGTCCATTGCGGACCGTGGCCAGGGGATATGTGCTGTAGGTCCATTGCGGACCGTGGCCAGGGGATATGTGCTGTAGGTCCATTGCGGACCGTGGCCAGGGGATATGTGCTGTAGGTCCATTGCGGACCGTGGCCAGGGGATATGTGCTGTAGGTCCATTGCGGACCGTGGCCAGGGGATATGTGCTGTAGGTCCATTGCGGACCGTGGCCAGGGGATATGTGCTGTAGGTCCATTGCGGACCGTGGCCAGGGGATATGTGCTGTAGGTCCATTGCGGACCGTGGCCAGGGGATATGTGCTGTAGGTCCATTGCGGACCGTGGCCAGGGGATATGTGCTGTAGGTCCATTGCGGACCGTGGCCAGGGGATATGTGCTGTAGGTCCATTGCGGACCGTGGCCAGGGGATATGTGCTGTAGGTCCATTGCGGACCGTGGCCAGGGGATATGTGCTGTAGGTCCATTGCGGACCGTGGCCAGGGGATATGTGCTGTAGGTCCATTGCGGACCGTGGCCAGGGGATATGTGCTGTAGGTCCATTGCGGACCGTGGCCAGGGGATATGTGCTGTAGGTCCATTGAAAATTGATGTTCCCCATTAGAATGTTGATGTTTTCTATCAGAAATTATATGTTTTCGACCAGAAATGAGAATGAATTGGTTTGCCACACCTACACCCCACAAACACATCCAACAGACGCATGAAGAATGGATAGCTATCAAGCTTCCTTACAGACGACCTAAAATCATATTATCCATACAGACAAAAGTGAAACTAGACAGCTATCTCTAAGGTTGCACACCACTAAATACATCTCCCATAGGGTTACACGTGAAATGCACACTTTTAAAATGGATATTTCTCGACGTTATAAGAAACTGGTAACTTGAAATTTGGTTTCAACTTGAAGATGAAAGCCATGACTACTAACTCAACAACTCATATATGGGGGTAACCGGCATAATTTTGAGCTAGAGCCTTTTCAAAAAGTACGAGTTGAGTTTTCCTGGTCACACGCAATTGTTGATTAAGATTATTGCGTCAGATACCGGAAATGACCTGAACACAAATGTCTCTGTTAAAATATTAAAAAATCATCATTGCATCAATTTTTTTGGACCTGAAGAACGCTGATGTGTCTGTCAAAATTCACACTATATTAATTTCGCCATAACTTGTAGTAAATACCCTAATTTTAAACTGTAATTTACAATAGGTCTCCCGTTTCGGCATAGAAACGGGCCGGTTTTGGACTTTTGCCTCAAAGGGGGTAGGGCCAGACGTTATTTAGTGGTGTGAAACCTATAGGAGACACTTTTTTTATTATTGCCTCATTTTCTTAATCTTTTGCACTTTACATAATGCGTAGTTATGATTTTTGATCAAATATACGACTTCAAAGTGGTAAAAAACAGTGAAAGACATTGTGCGCCATATTGGCTATGTCAGTAGAAAAGTAGATTTTGGTTACCATGATCCTCGTCAAAAAGGCATACGGCACTATGCTAATCACTTGTTGTAAAACATTTTGCATGGATGTATTGAAATTACAAGGACATTCTGTGAGGTTGACCTATTCAGTAGACACAGCTTAATCAATTTACCCCCCCCCCCCCATGCCCTATCCCCCCCCCCCATATACCCTATGCCCCCCCCCCCCCCGATTACGTTCAACTCTTGCTTCAAATATGTCTTTTTAAATACAATTTAGATCATGTTAGACCCCGCGCCGTTCTGAGAGGGGAGTTTACGGAAGTATGCAAAACTTGTATTCAAATCTTTTTTTCTTCTCACTAGAGCGTAATTCGTTTAAAATTATATTTTTGATATTTAAGAAAAAAGTTTTTTCTCCAAATTTTGTTCCTATTAGCGAAATTTAGACCCTCATATTTTGGCCATTTCGATAAATAAACATGATAAACTTTAAATCGTTTAAAGTAATCATTTCGTCTATGGCACGTGTCCGAGAAGTCTTAATGTCGCAGGGTCTTGCATTAAAAGACAGTGGGGTGGAGAAAATGAGCATTTATACACAGCTCTATGGAGAAAAATTTACATAATCGTCGATATCTCGAAAAGAAAATCATTAATCAAACATAATATTTTTTCAAATTAACTTTTTTGGGCAGGGAATATACGGTTTTCTTCTTTAAAAAAAAAGAAAGAAAAAAAGAAAAAAAAGATAAAAAACTAGATAATGACTTTAATTAGTCATATTGTAGCTTATTTAACCAAACGGACGGATCTTTCATGATGAAACAGATGCGTATACTAAGAGAACGAAGTGTACGGGCCGTAATAATATGTGTTAGAACCAATTTTAACTAGAAGTCTAGTTATCATTGCCGGCAAGTCAGTTTAGACAGCAATGCAGGGGTGAAGGTCAAAGCGCCTTGACCCTCTGTATAGGTTGCACACCACTAAATACATCTCCCATAGGGTTACACGTGAAATGCACACTTTTAAAATGGATATTTCTCGACGTTATAAGAAACTGGTAACTTGAAATTTGGTTTCAACTTGAAGATGAAAGCCATGACAACTAACTCAACAACTCATATATGGGGGGTAACCGGCATAATTTTGAGCTAGAGCCTTTTCAAAAAGTACGAGTTGAGTTTTCCTGGTCACACGCAATTGTTGATTAAGATTATTGCGTCAGATACCGGAAATGACCTGAACACAAATGTCTCTGTTAAAATATTAAAAAATCATCATTGCATCAATTTTTTTGGACCTGAAGAACGCTGATGTGTCTGTCAAAATTCACACTATATTAATTTCGCCATAACTTGTAGTAAATACCCTAATTTTAAACTGTAATTTACAATAGGTCTCCCGTTTCGGCATAGAAACGGGCCGGTTTTGGACTTTTGCCTCAAAGGGGGTAGGGCCAGACGTTATTTAGTGGTGTGAAACCCTAATAGCTAATTTGATGTAAACTTGATTTGATAGGTTCCTTACTAACAGTATTAACATTTTAGAAAGTCATTATGTCTTTCCAGACGATTGAGACTATCGTTTGATGTCGCGACACAATTACCTCTGAGATTTGGTATAATTGTATCACGTTGCACATTGTCACAGAGTAAAAGGCATATGCCGATAGACAAGCCCAAGTCGTACTTAAAAATGATTGTGTTTCATGTTCATGAGGCTACCGCTAGTAACACTATAAACTACCATTGCAAAAGACGTTGTCACAGCCGTCTCTCCACTTGCAGACTAATAAACCGTTACCATCCCCGTGATATACTCATTTACATTCCATGGTATATGAAGGCATACAAATGATATATCCAGTGAGTGTACTAGAATCTAGGGGGGGGGGAGGGGCGGTAGTCAGGTATAATGTTGTAATCATGCACCCATGTGAACAAAAATGCTGAATAAAGGGGCTGTTTACGACCACAACGCAAGCCCATGCTAAGGGTAGGGTATCAAAATGGTCAATTCCAGAGAATGAGGGTGTAGTTATGTGTCACTATTGTAAAAAAACCGAAAAGGGATAGGCCTAAAGATAAATTTACTAACAAAACTGAAAAGGGTTAGGCCTAAAGATAAATTTACTAACAAAACTGAAAAGGGTTAGGCCTAAAGATAAATTTACTAACAAAACTGAAACACAAATACTTTATCCGTTCATTTCCGTCTAACCTCCATCTTGCCGCGTCAACGGTAGTTTTTGATAAACTCCATCTTGCCGCGTCAACGGTAGTTTTTGATAGTGAATTTACATGAATGATTACAACATAAATACATGAGCCCCCCTGGATAGAATCACTTTGATAGGGGTGTGTGTGCAGCTGCAGTTTTCATACTCTTACTGATTTCATTAGAGAAGCACATCTTCATCTGAAGGAACAGTAAGGGGGAAGGTCTACAATCAAATAGTTGACAGGGGGAGGGTCTACAATCAAATAGTTGACAGGATGTGTATGTAGAAGTATGATAGCCAATTTCACATCACCCCCCCCCCCCCCCCACATTTTCCTCGAGAGTTGATTTGCCAGAATCTTTTTTCCATCAATTTCACATAAAAAAGAACAACAACAATGGGTGTACTTTTACACCAAAACAGGAACCATGATCAAAAATAGTTTGCATCCCCCCCCCCCCCCAAAAAGATCAATTACAGTAGAGCAGTTTATATTCATATACCTTATACAGGTGAGTACCCTACCCAATCCCCTGAGGTAAGTATAGCCTAGCCTCTAGGGACCGTTAAGTGACCAAATGCCTAGTCTGGATCCGGTCAATAGACTAAGTGGATAAGAGCCATAGCAGTTGTAAGACAAGCCAAAGTTTTTGGACAAACCAAGAAATTGAGCCACTGATGTGAATGATAATGACAGACATGGCGTTTGTTAAAAAGGAATTCCTTACTGGAACAGACAACTACAGGCTGTCCCAAAATGATTAGTACCCATCGATGCCCAAAGTTCAATAAATGTTTTCATCATCAAAATCAATGAGATTAGATCCGTTGTTTTACTATCATATTTGCTATACTCTACCTTTTTATTAGCATTTTAGATCATGAATATCGGACTTATTTTATTAAAGTTGCACTGCATTGTGTAAAACATGGTGATTTGATCTTTTTGGCAAAGTGCAAAAAAATGTGTTTTTAAACAGTTTGTTTGAAATAAACGAATACATTCTCTCAATCGCTTGTCTGCTAATAGCTTTGGTTCCTTTCTATTTTAAACTGCTGTTGTATCATATTGTTGTTCAAACCAATAATACTTCTTCATTTTGATTCAATTTGAAGAGTAAAAATGGATCGTCACGCATGAGTGACCCCAAGCTTTGTTTCTATAATGAACTAGTTCTGAGGCTAAACTTGAGGGACATTTAAACAGGTAAAGACGTGGTCATGGGTACTTAGCAGTGGCTTAGACTTCTTTTTCATATTGGGGATACAATTTCCTACAAACTTGCTAAAAATGATATAGTCCCTTAGTGTTTAACCTCACGAAATCCATTCTCCAATGTGAAAATAATGAAATCCAAGCCACTGGTGATTCACCAAATACCACTTCATTTAGAAGTCGATAAACACTTGTCAAATAAAACAATGCATGGGGTTACTCAAGTGTGACAAACTTCTTTTACCCGTTAAATTGAATTAAGGAGAATAATTATTAATGATTTGAACACCCATAACTAATAACAGGTACAACAGAAAGACACACAAGATTATATTGTGTAGACAAGAGATTATGAGAATACACAAGTTTCTTTCAAACAAGCTGTAATAGCACACACATTTTTTAGCACTTTGTCAAAAAGGTAAAATCACCATGTTTTACATAATGGAGTGTATCTTGAGTTTGATAAATCCGATATTCATGATCTAAAATTCTAATAAAATAGTACAATATGACATAGATGATGTTAAAACAGCGAATCTAATCCCATCGATTTTGATGATGACAAAAATGATTGAACTTTGGGCATCGATGGGTACTAATCATTTTGGGACAGCCTGTATGTACAGAACAGGCAACTATGTACAGAACAGGCAACTATGTACAGGGGCACAAATGGCAAGTTCCAAATTCATCCCAAGACATGCAGTTATGTGTTTGCTGCTGCTATCCAGGGAGTGGGTGTGCAGGGGCGGGGGGCAGGGATGAGTTTGCCTCCCCTGCCAGGAGGCTAACCCCCTGATGCCCCCCCCCCCCCTCTCCCCCAATGAAATGACAAACTCTATGTACATTAACAACAAACAGTTGGTTATTCCCCCTAATCACAGGCCTGTCTCCCCTCATGCCCCCTCTCCCACCCCCAATTGAAGACCCTAGTTACACCACTGTGGATGTGACAAGCACCCATGTTTGAAAGTAATAAGCATCCACATGAACGCACTCTAAGAAACTGTCCTTATTGCAAATTGTCTGGAAGGACCTCTCTATGAAGGAAGGGTCAGTCAAACATTGGTTTTCTTCAACATTTTTCTGTGTAAAAAACTAGTAAATGTTGGTAAGTTTTTCAAATATTTTCAAATATTAAAAAAAAATATCAAAAAATGTGGATTTTCCCTGGCTCCTCATTACCTTAAATGGATACATGTCCTCCAGATAAAGTGAATACTTTTCTTTAAAATGACATGGATAGGCCACGATCGAATGCCCACATTCTGTAATTGTTGCAATTTCATTTTTATTCTAAGCCATTTTCACCACAGAAAAAATGATTGGTTCTAGTTCTGCCTATAGGATGAACTCTTATCATAATTGTGATTACTCTACAGTGCATGTCAGACAAAATGAGCTCAAACTTTTCCTATATTAATTATTCCTTTAATAAATGGCTATTTTTTAAAACCTATAATTCAATTTAATCTTGATTTATCAAAAAGAAGATAGGGAGATTTCCATAAAAATCAGGAACTAGTCAATGCTGCCCAGGGGGCCTAAACATCTGCCCATGACGGAATACCAACCATTTGTGAATAAAATGAAAGTACATGCTACACCTGTTTCTCATTATAAAATCATAATATAATCAACACCACTAAATAATTCACGGTCTATCTATCTTTAATATGTTATAATCATGCTTAGAAACAGGGTGTATCAGAATGAACTGTACCATGTTTCTAAAATACATAAGAAATACAAAATGAGTATTGGTTTAAATTTAAACACCTGCAATATAAAGGTAAACATGTTTCCTATATAATATGTTAATTTCATTGAGATATCTTTTTTTGTTCTCGTGTTGCAAGACATTATCGAGAATCGATGAAAAACGTGTTTTCAATTTCATCAATCCTCTCAACCACTACTCCTAACATTTCAAACAATATAGCCCACACCACATAAGCGATATTCAAAACTCCTGACAAAGAAAGGAAAGTTAAATCCTCTCAAGCAGAATAAATCCCGGTTTATTTGCAAATTAAAAATCACAATTTATCTCCAAATTTCACCCACAAAAGTATGCAAATAAAAATTGAACGTTATAAACGTTCAATGTGAAAAAAAAAGTAAGGCAGCAGGAAAAAAGTATTCTATTGACATGAAAACCTTTTAAGTAGGATGAAGCTATCAGACACTTTGAGGGTATTTGTTTTTATTTATTTTATTTTTATTGAAAAGCTATAAAATTGGTGAAAAGTTGAGATATGGCGACCAAAAATAAACCCGGTCCTATGGACGGATGGATATCTCAGGTAGGGTTAGTAATTTCACAGATTTTTTAAATTGATAAATTCGACCAAAATTGAAATCTACCATCTTTGCCAGAAAGTCTGTATTTTCCATCAGAAATGTCCGATTTTCCAAATTTATAATTCTTATGCAAGCTTGGCGTTTGCGCAAGATCAGGCCAGGAGGCAGGATTTTTTTAGGGGGGGGGGGGGCGTATTTTCCTGAAAGGTACATTGGTACCAAAAAAATCGTAAAAGGTTGCCCCCAATTGAGAGCGGGGGGGGGGGGGGGGGGGGGGGGGGGCAGGGGAGGACATGTTTTAGTCCAAAACGGTGGAAAAAATGCTTTACAAAATGGGAAATGGGCTGTTTTTTGGGAAATTGGGGTGGGTGGGGGGCGTTTTCACACAAAAAAGGTACATTAGTAACAAAAAAAGGTACATTGGTACAAACAAAAAAGGTACATTGGTACAAAAAAAAAGGATGGCCCCCACCCGCGTCCGCCCCCGCCCCCCCCCCTAGTTACGGGCCTGCGCAAGATATTTGTGAAAACGGTTTGAACAATATCAATCGAATTCATACCGTAATAAATCATATTGCCTCAGTACAGTTTATTCTGATACACCCTGTATTTGAAATGTTAAAGGTCATACGTATGCTCGTATTATGCAATTCTTTTGTCAAATTATATTTATAAACATACAGTTACAGAGCACTCCATTTCCGAATTACTTCAAAATTTATTTAAATAGATTTCCATGGTTTCACACTGAAAGTTCTGTGATGTTTTTTTCGGAAAAATAGATCTATGAGACCAAGAAAGTCTTTCCTGATTAAATTCAAGCTTCATTATAAGAGAGAGAATATATCACATAATATTGCTTTAATAGGGCACCGAGAGATTACCGAGAAAAATGAAATGTAAAACGTATCATTATTAGCCAGTATTATGCCTATTGCAACATATACGTAGACAAGGAGAAATTAAGCAAATTGACTGTCTGACAATTGTGTTTTTTGTCTTCATTGCTGTGTCAATCTAGCGGCTTTTGCTGCGAGTATTAAGTCGCGACTGAATGATCTTGACTTTTCGAGCTCATAATGATAGATGCTATTCGACTAGACTTACACTCTTAGAAAAAAGTGTTCTTGGTTGTCTTGCTGTATGAGAAACCTCAGTGATAAACAATTCTATACATTTTCAAAAGAATCAAATAAACACCAAGAAAGTACTTTTATGGTTCTTAACCATTTTCGTAAATTTAAAGGTTCCACATACAAGACAGTTCAAAGATCTTTTGAGGTTACTCGGAATATTTTTTTCTAAGAGTGTATAGGTTTGGCTATGATTCATAATCAAAAAAGTCACTTGAGAGCACCTGATACTAGTTATTGACTTTAGTTAAAGCAAAAGCGATCTAAAATAGCAACATATTTTCAAGTCAAAGGTGTTACTTTCTCAAGTCAAAAAGCACTCTGTAGTCTGCAAGTGAATGGCATCTGGATATGCACTCAAAAAAGGGAAATTACCGTGGCAACGACACTTTTACATAACATAACCTACAGATAGATTATTAACTGCTTGTTCCCAACACATTATGCAAATAAAATCTATGATGTTTTCATGGCTATGTCAATATGGCAGTTGTTATGCTGCAATGATTTAGACGCGACAGAAAGATGTTGACTTGAGCTCATGTGATGGACCTTACTATTCTACTACGGATGGGTTTTTCTTTTTGAAAGTACTTTTTTAAAGTGAAAGTAAAAAGACAGTTCTTTTTTGTTTATGTTTTGTTTATGGTGCTAAGATCTTCCTATAAAGGCATCTTATAAATGTTGTTTATACATGTATGTATGGCTATGATTTATAGCGGCGGGAGCAGTGGGAGGGGGATGTGTGTCCCCCCTAAATGTCTGTGCCCAAACAAATATTGCCAATCGCTCCATAGAACAACATGTGTACTAAATATGTCCTCGTCCACCCTTAATTCTCCCTGTCCCCCTAAATGTTGATGCTTCTGCCACCATGGTTCATAATCAAAAACACACTTTTGGGCAACTAATATGTGATGCGATCTGTAAAAACCTGCCACATGGTGGCATTTTTCATATTGGAGATATGTACATCATAAGAAAGCTAAAACTGTGCTGATTACAGAACTGTTTCGATCATTTTTCTACGATCACTACAAAAAAATTATGAGTGAATGATGATTGTGATGTCATCAAAAGCTACAAAACAAGAATCATGAAAACAGGCCAAAACAGATACATAATTCAATATAACAACATTAGAAGGTTAATAATAAAAGTGACTTAAGTAAGTTTTTGAAGGTGAAATTTCTTGAAAGATGATAACACAAAGTATTGGAAATTAATTTTCTTTAAAAAAAATCTTTAAAAAAAGTGTTTTTTTATTTTTAATTATTTTTTATTTTTATTTTACCCATAATCCCTAGTTCACATTTTGCGACATCCGACGGGTTTTCACAGATAGCATCACATATTATGAATTCATTTTTTGATTCAATATTTTCAAGTCAAAAACTTTGCTTTTTCTAGTCAAAAGCACTCTGTACTCTATGAAATCACGATTTGTTTTCACAAAGTGGTTCAACTTTTACCACGTTAGTATTTATCTTTTTTTTATCATAATGATTTTCAGTTTTGTTTTCGAAAAAAATGATCGGAAGGGAAAGGTTGAGAAACTTGATATATTTTCAATGGTCTTAAATTCATCAAAGAGTGCCATTTTCTGCTAAAGAATCTTACCGTTTCCCTCATATGTTACTCTGTGGGCTAGGATAAAGGTATAGTAGCTCATATAATCCACAGAAATATGATATAGATTTACACTCTTACTATACACAATCTTTCCCCCGGGGGAATAATTGCTACGTGAAAGTAACAAACCATTATTTGATACCTAGACTTTTGGATTCTTCAGGGCTAGGATTAAGACAACATGGCTTGTAATCCTTTCAAATAATAAGAAAAGCTATTCTGGTTATGGGGCTAGATAGAATAAGGACAATATAGCACACATAATGCTCATAAATATGATAGGGCCTAGCAATCTTACTTTAGGAAAGCTCTCCTGGATATGGAGCTAGATAGAATAAAGACAATATAGCACACATCGAGGGTTTAGTGCAACAAAGGGCTCTCTGCATTTCTGTCATTTTGAGAAAAAGTGAATTCAAGATTTGTACCCATCATTGTCACCTTCTGGTTTTGACAAGTTAAAAGAACTGCTATTCAAACCTTTTTTGATTAGGTGAATTTACTATTTTCTCATAATTAGGTTCCTGATCTTGTGCGGATCATTTTGATACCAAAATCTCATTTTGGCCAAAAATGCAGATAGCCCTTTGTTGCACTAGACCCTCGACATAATGTTCATAAATAGGATAGGGCCTAGCAATCTTACTTTAGGAAAGCCCTCCTGGTTATGATTTCTGCGTGTGAGTCATTTACCGTCTGGCCCTCTAGACTTAGCATGTCGCCCGTCACACACCGGTTGCCTGCGAATAAACATACAAGGAAGAAAAAATTTAAGTATGATCATACAAATAATGCCGATGCTAAGCTGGTTCACAATACAAAAGTATCATTCCATATCTCATAGTTCTAGACCAATTAGGATGGATGACTAATGGTATGATTTGTTTATGAATTATAGAACAAGGAAAGAACACCTGTTCTAAAGACAGACCTTGAAGTAGAGGAGATGGGTATTTTTGTTCTCCCTTTTGCTATTCCCCCTCCCCGCCCTATCTCTCTACCCTCTCCTGTCCCTAATACGAACAAGGCAAGTAAAGTCAAATTACTAGACATGAAACATTGAAATATAAGAATCTGATAGAGACTACCACAGATCAAATGCATCTTCATTGAAGTGTCATTTGGTTTAAAACACAATTTGCTTATGCATAAATTGTAACTTTAAATCTTCCTATCTTCATAGCAGACAAATAGTGCTATCTTCAATAGATCTTCAGTAGATAGCAGGTATCAGTGTCAAACTATTTTCCCCAACAAATAGTGATCACAACATCTTGTGAGAATAAAAGGCACTCTATAAGGTACTAGTTCAATATTTAAGGACTAATAGGAGTTTTATATCACTAATCAAGCACATAATTATTAGAGCATCGGCAAAATACAAGAACGTCGTAAGTTACATTTGGGTCATTTTACAGTAGAGCCATTTTTGTGTTTTATCGATACTGTAGTTAACATTATTTGACTGATTATAGTATTACTGATTTTGGCAGTGTTTACTTGAATATACACGAAAATAACATAATATATATTTACACTTCTTTTTGTTTAATTACGAAAACAGAATGCGAGAACGTTGTAAGTACCACATACGACGTTCTTGCATTCTGAGACAAATTGTGAGACAAATGAGAAAGCCAATGCAAGAACGTAGTGATTCTGTGAAATACGAGTATAAATGCAAGAACGTCGTATGTGGTACTTACAACGTTCTTGTTTTTTTTGTGAAATACAAGTGTAGCATGCAAGAACGTTGTATGTGGTACTTAAGACGTTTTTGGTTTTCTGTGAAATACAAGTGTAGACTGTAAGAACGTCGTATGTGGTACTTACAACGTTTTAAAGTATAATACTCTAGCCTGCAATACTGACACAAATGTTAGATACAATGTTATTGCACGCAACAATACAATTGTACTACACTTACGACATTTGTTTTAGAACTTCAAAATGGGCATAAAATGTGTGCGATTACCTATTCTTTCAAAAATGTCACAAAAAATGTCACGACGTTCTTGCATTCTGCCGACGATAGAATAGTCCTAATAATAGCAAGCCAAATAGCACAATCCACTGATAGTGCTATTTGGCTCGCTCTTATTAGGTGGTAAAAGTAGCCCAATATATTACATAACAAAACCACAAGCTTGGCAATACTATGCCTTGCCTGGTAGCCCAACCGGGTGACAAAACCACAAGCTTGGCAATACTATGCCTTGCCTGGTAGCCCAACCCGGTGACAAAACCACAAGCTTGGCAATACTATGTCCTGCCTGGTAGCCCAACCGGGTGACAAAACCACAAGCTTGGCAATACTATGCCCTACCTGGTAGCCCAACCGGGTGACAAAACCTCAAGCTTGGCAATACTATGCCTTGTCTGGTAGCCCAACCGGGTGACAAAACCACAAGCTTGGCAATACTATGCCTTGCCTGGTAGCCCAACCCGGTGACAAAACCACAAGCTTGGCAATACTATGCCCTGCCTGGTAGCCCAACCGGGTGACAAAACCACAAGCTTGGCAATACTATGCCCTACCTGGTAGCCCAACCGGGTGACAAAACCTCAAGCTTGGCAATACTATGCCTTGTCTGGTAGCCCAACCGGGTGACAAAACCTCAAGCTTGGCAATACTATGCCTTGTCTGGTAGCCCAACCGGGTGACAAAACCACAAGCTTGGCAATACTATGCCTTGCCTGGTAGCCCAACCCGGTGACAAAACCACAAGCTTGGCAATACTATGCCCTGCCTGGTAGCCCAACCGGGTGACAAAACCACAAGCTTGGCAATACTATGCCCTACCTGGTAGCCCAACCGGGTGACAAAACCTCAAGCTTGGCAATACTATGCCTTGTCTGGTAGCCCAACCGGGTGACAAAACCACAAGCTTGGCAATACTATGCCTTGCCTGGTAGCCCAACTGGGTGACAAAACCACAAGCTTGGCAATACTATGCCTTGCGTGGTAGCCCAACGGGTGACAAAACCACAAGCTTGGCAATACTATGCCTTGCCTGGTAGCCCAACCAGGTGACAAAACCACATAGCTTGGCAATACTATGCCCGGCCTGGTCACAAGAATATTAAGTGTCTTCCGTACCTGAGCTGACAACAAATACAATGAATCTAATCAGTAACATGCAATGGATTTGTCTAAGGGCTTATGGCGAGTCATTTACCAATCCGGTCACATCGGAACAAACAAGTTTAACGTTTCATGGAGTCCACCTTCGAGGGATTGGAATGAGTGGAATTTGGCCAAAATCCATCCATGGCAAAAACGGAAAAGAACCTAAATTGACCAGTCTCAATGGGACAAAAAGTTGCAGAATTTGTCAACAATATTACTTGTTTTAAAAATCTTATAACATCATTTTGAACGACGGAATAAAGTGGTTACAAGTTGCGGATAAGGGTTAAATCTATTCCGTTACAGGGCATTTTATGTAGACATTGCCGAATGTTGTTGAAAACTAATTGGTGCATTTTGGCATAATGTGAGTTCGAGTACAGACTGTGTGATGAAATGGTTGTCTAAATGCAGCATGATTTTAATACATAATATGTTTGGGCTCTAGACAACTTCAAATGAAAATAGGGCAAACAGGTCTCCCCTACACTTGGTCAAATGTATTTGTTTTAACAAAATCATGTATTTCTATACCTATTTTGAAGTAGATGAATAAAAAATAGATGGCTAAGAAACGTCAAGGTTAACATCATTGATAATGTGGCGTTACTGCCAGCCATGCAATCCATAAAGGAGGCTTCTTGGGGCAATATCAGGTGGCGATTCATTTGACATTGTAAATCTTGTCTGCAAGGCTAATCTTGAGATGCGAAGCAAAATAGTTTGCCAAATATAGAGAGAATAATCAAATAACAGTTTTGGACGGTGTGTGTGTAGGGGATTCATTAGAGTATACTAAATCAAATACATCAATGATTCAACAAAATCCTGTTTTTCGATGCCTACTTTTGAAATAAATAGAAAATAAAATATTACAGAATATCAAGGTTAATATCATTGATAATGACAGATAGCCAAGCCATTATGGAAGCTTCATGATTTGATCTCAGTGGGGGTGGGGGGGGGGGGGGGGGGGCACAAGATGGCTAATGCTATAAAGTAAGCTATCTTCAGTAGATAGCAAATATTATTCAAGATCTGCTATTATTTCATTATTGAAACTTCCATATATCTTATCTTATAGACATAGGGTGCTAAATTACATTTTCAACTCACTGGGGACTTTTCAAATATTTTTTATCATTGAGGGCTGTAAATTTGATTGAGTTGTAGTGAAAATGGATGTATGCTTCGCTCCTTAAATATACCACCGGCCAATGTAATGTGTGGTATGTCTGTCAGTCCTTGGTTCAGTCCTTTGTATTAAATAATTGTTTTTACTTTTTTTGTCAGCTATTTTATACAATAAGTTATTGGCTTATCATACCATAACGTTTCTATCTGTATTGGTAGCCTTTCAATATCTTCAGCTTAATTAAATATTATTCATATTTTACATTTTGTGCCTTATCATAGCTTTTCTCCAAAGATCTCCCTTTTTTCTCGATAGTGTCTTTTTAGTGGAAATGAGACGGCATAACAATTCAAATATTACAGGGTGTTCCAACTAATCACCAACTAATCACGGGGCAGGAGTGTAGGTTGATAACACAACCCTCACTTTTCTTTCATGATGAGGGCCACCAAAATGTTACATGCGCTACTGCTTTCTGGCATGCCCGTTATTGCCATGGCGCCTCACTTCAAAATTCCTACTGCTTGTAACTCCGATATATTCTTATCTATCCATAGAGCGTGGTATTCACACCTCAATGTCGAGACAAGACGTGGAGCAGACAATGTAATACATGCATTATTAAGAGAAATTCAATGTCAACTTATACTACTCCCCGACTGGGTAGATAACGCTGTCTTCACCATTCTCATATATTTAATTCAAGATGAAGGCCACCATACGTGCGCAGATGCTTTCCGGAGTCAGCGTTTCCACTGGGCCTCACCTCAACATCAATATTTCATAATGCTTCTACCCCCGATATATTCTAACCCACCATGGTGCATGACATTCGCACCTCAATAGCAATATGAATATGGCAAAGACGTCTGGCCACTTGAGACTCTACCAAGACCTTGTACACATGAGTGTTCATATTTCTATTGACCACATAAACACAGCCTCTGTGAGTAGTCCAGTGGGTTTTCTCAAGCTGCAATAGCGTGAGGGACCAGGTTTACGACCATGCATTTGAAAAGTTTTTTAAAATTAAATTCAGAGTCTTTACATTTTTTTCATTGAATGACATTATACATACATTGTCAAGGAAATGGCTCTCATCAATTCTACTTTCATTAACAATTTAGATGACCAACAATATAATACATGATGATACTTTCCTGGATCGCCCCCAAGTTAGCTCTTTAGTGTGATCAGCTCAAAACTGGCAAGCCTCCTTACAGCAACGAATTAACAAAGAAGATTATAGGTTCTCATGAACGCAACAAGCTCATCATGCATCATATGCATAACACATGCGTTCAGTCAAAAGGCATGTGTGTGTTGCCAAAAACAGCGCGTACATGCTTGGATTACTTTTGCGCGCGGAGATATAAAATCAGGATATTTCTCGCTAAGATGGATCTTCGGTGTCTTTTTGTCATTTTAGCGCGATAAATTATTAAAAAATCCAAAGAAAACCCCGTATTTTTCATATTTTCAAAGGGTTCATAGGGTTATAAATAACCAAAGAACTCCTCACTTCAAAAATATGGCGCTACCATCATCGGTTCCTCTCAAAATCACCATAAAAATCAGCAGACAACATTATCTATACACCATTTGCAATTCAACAAACATCTTGCGAGTTTCTAGACAGAAGACGCTACCATCCCTCTTTAAACTTGCCTGAATGATGTGGGCCCTCACCCAATGATACTTTCTGGAATACCTGTTGCCAGCAAAGTGTGCCTCACCTCAACGTCACGATGAAATTAACAGATGACATTATACAGGCACCATGGAAACATAAGAACATTGAGTCCCTAGACAGATGACACTACCTTCCCTCTTCAAACTTACTGACGTGGGCCCTCAATAATGACATCCGCTGATGAGGCTTTATGGGATATTCATTACTACATAAATAATCGCGATAGCTGCGTACCAAGTGCGTTCCAATCCAATGAATCGTTAGATGAGAACGCGCACGCCGAGCACAGGTTACTAATAATTGCCAGAAAGTACTGCGCCAAAGTGTTCGATTGTTTTGATCATTGATCGACCAATTAAAGCCTCACGCCCCTAAACTGAATATCAATGAGTTATGAGGAAATACGACTATAGGTTATTTCTGATTGGTTGAATGATAAAAAAATTAATGAGGGGATGACCCGACTTGGACTGTTTCAATAACTAAGAAGGGGTGGACAAAATAAACAGAAAACTAATTAATTATTAACACGATTATATCGGTACAAATCAACGTTTTGATGCATCTTTTTCAGTAATGAATGAGAATAATGACTGCTTTTACAACTGTTCTCGTGAATTTGTTTTGAAATCCTCGGTTGTTGTTCTGGTCATTTGGTCCTCAGACCAGATCAACAACCTCTGATTTCAAAACAAATTCACAAAAACAGTTGTTACGAAGTCATTATTCTCTAACCCATCTCCAGCAAGGGTGTCTCAACTCAACATCACGCTGGAATTAGCAGATGACGTTATACAGAGTACTATGGGACATTCAGAAGAAGGAAAAAAACACCTTAATGGGCCCTTAGGCAGATGTTGCTGCCTTCATCATTCTCATTTCTCTTCACGATAAGGGCGGGCAACCTTTAATGGTATACCCAAATGCCGGGGTACCTCATCTCAACATTACGATGAAATTAGCAGAAGACACTATACATAGTACTATGGGACATTCAGCAAAAACAACTTACCAATCCCTAGGCAGATGATGCTGCCTTCATCATTCTCACTTCTCTAATCATGATGGGGAGACCAACATTTCACATCGCTAATGCTTTCTGGGACACCTGTTGCCTGGATCTGGGGAGTTACCCGATAGTAATCCGCTATTCTGGGGAATTACCCGATAGTAATCCACAATAAACATTACCGGATGATCTGGGGAGTTACCCGATAGTAATCCGCTATTCTGGGGAATTACCGGATAGTAATCCACAATAAACATTACCGGATGATTACCCGCTAAACATCCGCTATTTCAGGGAACTACCCGATGCCTCGCCTCAACATCACTATGAAATTAGCAGATAGCATTAAACATTGCACTATGGGAAATTGAATGATGACCTACCAGTTCCTAGGCAGATGACGCTGCCCTCATCATTCTCACTTCTCTTCATGATGAGGGCGGCCAACACTTTACGTCCGCTGATGCTTTCTGGGATACCTGCCGCCAAGGTGTTGAACGCCTGGTGACTTAGCCCTGCTATGCGGTCATAGAATGTAGTACCACTACCTTGTGACTGTATAGAATAAATAGAGATATGTAAAACAACCATCAGGAATATATTAATTGGGTGCATATAAATTCAGAGAAGTATTGTTTTAAATATTCAGAATATTTGTCACAAAAATGTACACATTTATGGGGGTCTACTTTTACCACTTTTTTAGATGAATAAGTCTCGTTTTAATCTTAAACATGTCGAGACTCGTCTCTACGCCCTATCCCTAGACGATTCAGAGATTGTGTTTTTGTTTTTATAAATCAAGAATCATTTCAGTATTTAATTGATGACAAACAACAAGACATGTTTACACATTGCTTCATGCGCGAGATGTTTTCTCCAGAATCAGACATTACAAGTACTTATATTGAAGTGAATTCCCCACTGACTTGAATAAGTGTAAAAGCCAATATTTTCATGTGATGATATTTTCGCGCATTTTGACATTTTTGTGAGTCGTTGTTGTTCGCGCATGACAATGTCTCCCATTCAGCCCCGTATCATTCTGTGTGCTATAACTTTTGCGGCGTATCTATATATAGTGTGTGAAAAGCGTAAAAATAAAACCACCTCTAAAATGTTGACTTCTACAGTAGCCCCCACCGACCTGCGGGTACTACTACATGTATATGTCATTCAAACATTTCATTCAGGTGTTAAACAGGATGTGTATATTTATTTTGTCTCACCCCAAAAATATTTATAAATATGAATAAATGAATTTAAACAAAAAATCTTTTTACGTGAATACAATTATTTCAGATATGCGAAGGGTTGGATCAAAAACTGTAATAGAAAAAGACTTATGCAATAGTGACGATTATGTAAAGTTTCAAACATGTTTGGACAAATTTCTTTAAACAAATGATGAGCAGTAAGGACAACAACATTAACCACCCTGTTGTACAAGCAAATGGACCCCTAAGATTGGGTTAGTTAGTCAGGGTTTCCCTCCTTATTTTTCGTTGAAAATGATCGTTAAATAAAAACACCCCAAAATAATGTAAACTTTGCTGTTTTTTGACAAGCAAAACAAAATTGTTGGGTCGGTATTTGCACGTGAACATTCCCCCTCCCCCCAATTTCTTAAAAAATGGGTCGATCGGGCCTGTACAACATGCCCCCCCCCCCCCTGCCTTATAGTAAGAAGGAATCAGTTTGGATTTGGCCTTACGGGACGGTAACCTTTTGGACTTATCATTTATTCACAAAACGTTTAAGCCATCTCCTATGTTTGTCAATAACGGTATCTATTTATAACGATCAGCAATATGACTGGTTGTTGCTCAATTGAAGGGCTTTAGTAAATGTCAGCTCGGCACAGTGTCAATACGAAATATAAGCAATAAACAAGCACGTTTCAGTAGTACGCACACAATTGTTGTAATACTGACAATGAATCATATGACCTACCATAAGGCTGATAAAACAGAAATGTGATTTTTATGATACTTCATCCCATCTTAACACTTTCAACACGGCTATTAGTTTTACCAATGTATACAAAACAAATCCATCAGAAATCTTTCCCAACTTTCAAAGTCTTATCTCAAGAATCACTGAACCAATTAATCAGTTCCAAATTGACGAGAATTTTGAGGCTTGTATTTGTCCGTGCGCAAAGAGAATACATGTCGTTGCGCATATTTATTAGTTAAAGTGTGCGATGTGAATCATAAGCAGATAGTATAGCGATCGGTGGGCACATGGACATGGACAAATATTACCCTCACAATTTTTCGCAAATTTGGAACTGATGAAACTTTATGCATGTACTTATTTTAATGCATTTCTTATGGTGATTCCAAATATTTGGTGATTAAATTCAATACTGTTGACATTTGTGAAACATTTTGTGAAATTTTTGAACTGTCGTCTGACGACTGTCACGTTGAAAGTGTTAACACTTTCCACACGGCTATTGGTTTTACCAAATACAATACAGATTTTTCAGAAATTTTCCCCAACTTTCAAGGTCTATCTCAAGGATTACTGAACCAATACGAGACATGTTTTCAATGCATTTCTTATAGTGATTCCAAAAGGTAATTAAATTCAATAATTTTTGAAACATTTTGTGAAATGTTGGAATGTCGTCTGCAAACGCCTGCCGCGTGGAAAGTGTAAAGAACAAAGGTGATGTCAGTGCATATTCAAGTGAGTTCAGCTTATTATTGGGCACATTATTCAAGTGTTGGCAATTACACCCAGGGGGGCCCTCTCTCACCAAATGACTATGCATGCTCGTCCAAGCAGCTCCAAATTGACACTAAAAGGACAAACTCATTGTGATACCCCTAAATGGCGTAAAACAAGTCGACTCTTCCCCAGACTCTACCCTAAATGGCATCACTCACACTCAATTCAATGCGAAAACACTGGAACCATATCATTAATGGATTGTGGATTTCACTGCACACTCTCGAAGGCTCAATCAAAATGTTTTTTTTGCTTCTTTTTCCCCATTTTATTCAAGCCTCACAAATACAATTACTATAACCCTAAACATTGATATTCCAGAAACAAATACAATTACTAACCCTGAATGCTGATGGAATATACCAAACGCCATCCCTTATTCAAAAAGACGTTGACGACATCATGTGGCGAAATACCGAGCCTTTTCAAAGTTTTTCTTGGATGTGGATATGTAGCCGTCATATACGCGGAGTGACCCCCTCCCCCTAGGTATTAATATACTCATGTACGAGGGGCGTTCAATAAATACCTGCAACCATTGTTTTTCTCCACTCATGCGCGACGTATGCCAACTAGAATTAGGGTAATTTGAAATATGGGTCTTTATCTTTCCTCGCATGCATGAATGAACAATATCGTTTGTGGGATTACGTAATGGCACATGCGTAAAATCAATACTCTCTGGACACTGCATGAAAAATAGCTGATCAGGGCGGAGAATATTTGCAAGCAATTTGATGCACAGTTACTTTTTCAAAATATCTCAAGAACCGATGCATGGAATAAGTTGCCGTTTGAAACAGTGATAGACCAGTACTATGTGCTCAACATTACTTATTTTCAGATGCAAATTATGGAGAAAAAACACTTATTATGTAACATTAAAACATCATCTTTTTGTCATAGCTTAAAAGAAATTCTTTAATGAATAAACAGTCAAGGTCTCCAACCGCAAGATTGGTCTTAAACCTCTTGTTCCTCATTGTTACATGTCATAGATTTAAATGGGAGATTACAAAGACAATATCTGAAACTGTTTTCTGCAGAGAAAATTTTTATACAATGAAGCTCTTTTTACCCAATTTGAGTAAATTCACTATACTGACCATAACATTAAATTGAATTGTATTTTCAAATAGATGTTTAAATTTTTGAACTTTGTATATGTAATGAAGTTAACCACAGTTCTTGTTTTCTTAAATTATATTCCTTATCTGTAACCTTTACGTTGGTTGCAGTGATTGTTTAACATTTCTACTCATTATGAGCGCTTTCTGACCACCGTGCGTTCTACGCATGCGCAGATTTTTATTCCAAGTTCAACAATTCTCGATGTATTTATTGATACCCTGTCATCTATACAATAACGAATCCTGCATTTGCTGTGGTATTTCAGGAAATCCCAATTGTTTGCTATAACTATCATTTTCATTTCTTTGGATTTTCGGCATTTTGGGGCTTACTGTCAAAGCCTAATGTTGACCAAGATAAGATGCAGTGTATTTCCAAAAGTTGTCGTTGACAGAACCTCTCAATTTAGGACCTCGTTGACCATGGTCTCTGGTTTCCTGATGCAAAATGTTAGACTTGCACACTAATCCGGAACAAAGTTCTGCTCATTTCAATACATGTGCTATCAAGCAAATTCAAAATATCTGCCAAAGTGGCATGTTTTTCAGTGTCCAAATATGGGTTATTTTATGCTAATGCTATTACGTAATTATGAATATTCAGTAAATCCAGATTGTGTTAAATGATAGATTAAGGTTCATACTTTATAATGTACCCACTTAGATTTCACAGAATCACTCAGGTGTGGAGAACAACAATGGTTGCGGGTATTTATTGAATGCCCCTCGTATGTACTCATGAGATCAAAGACAAACCACTGAATTGGAGTGTAAATGATGCGTCTGACAATAGAAAAAGCCCTGATGTCATGAGCATACCTCCGATTATAATGAAAGGTCTATACTTTGTTTGGTACCAAATAGCCCAAAATGGTGATGGTTATATTTGTCTGTGCTCAAAAATAAATCCCTACTTACATGCTCATCTTTCAGTATAAGTATGTGTTGTGCACAATATGCACTTGTTACAGGCATGTGTTGTACTACTTTTCAGCCCAAATAAGTTTATGAGTGGTCCAGCGGATAAGTTCTCGCTCCTCAATGAAAGGTTGTGGGTTTGAAACCCCATTGCGGCCAGCGTGTTGTGACGCGCTTGCATCTCTTCACCCAGGTGTACCGGTATTAATTAATGTTGGTAAAATAGACATGTTGTGCGGGAGGAGTGGTGGCACATCACTTTGCATTTGGTTTATACCTTGAATCAACTTCAAAGTGATGAAACTGAACAAACAGGGAATATTCCAAGCAACTCGCAATTCAGATAACTTCCCTTACAACTGTTAATCCTGGGTGAAATTGATAAATATTTAAAGGTAGGTGTTCCGATTTCAGGCCCGATTTTCAACTTGATATTTTCTATTCTACATGAAGGGTCATCCATAAAATAGTCATATTCCAAAGTTTGAGTTGCAAAACTCCAATGGTTCTTATTTTAGAAGCACAAGCTGACATGAAATTTACCCATTGAGTATAGGACACAAACTAGCAGTAATTCACTGCATTTTGGCCTATAACGTCTAAATGGAACATGACTTGTGCCTAAGATTTTACAGAAATAATGAGAAACATATGGGTTTTCTTTTGCTATCAAAATAATTATGTTGATGTGAAAACAAATCTAAAGTGATCGGAACATACACCTTTAAGGCAATTTACAACTTATACCCTCTGACGACTTACCAGCTGTACTGGAAGAGCAGTAGCGGTTGAAACTGTGGGTTGGTACGCACCCTCAGCCACCAATACCCGTAATGCCACATCGGCTGCCTCACGTTTGCCATCTTTCTTTGCCCGGCTTGTGACCGCTGGAAACGTGCGCCCTCCTACTTGGACCCTGAATGTAAACCTGTAGATGGTACAAACAAAGTGTTTACAAAGTTATTTTGTTAGAGCAGATAAGTAACACATCAAACTGATTGGTGGGGTAAGAGAAAACGTGATCATAGAAATAAAATAGGAGAACTAGTACTCGCCCCATTGCTGTCATCTATGGACATAGAAATAAAACAGGAGAACTAGGACTCTGCACCATTCCTTACATCTATGGCACCTATACTCTCTGGGTCAGCTCAGGTTGGGAGGTGACATCACCATGTAATCTGGTGATAGGTGCAGCACTATCTGTACCACAACCTAAGTTCTTCTTTGATCACAAGGATGCAAATGTCATCCCATTGTAGTTACTCACACGATATTATGATGTGTTCAGTAGAAATACCATCAAATGTCACCTCCCAACTTGAGCTGTTATGAAACATAGTAGGGTGTATCGTAGACTGGGTCCCTGCGTCCCTCTATATGGCTGCCATCTTTAAAAATGGCGGACCAAATAGAGGGACTGGGAAAATAACACGGCAAAAAAGTGAACAGAAGTGTTGGGGGAAGTCACGACACATCCGGTAACAATAACATGGGCAAGTCTGCCTGACAACAACGCCAAAGCGTCTGGTTGGTCTAATTTAAACTGTAGCGGTTTCATGATCGTCACGCTGCGCCGTAGGAGGTGAATCAGTGCGCCCAACGGCGTCTCGCGATGCACAAACATGCGTGAAACCACCCCTGCAGTGTGGCCTGATAGTATGTGAATATATTCCAGTCTTCACATTTGAGCACCCTCGCAGGGGCCGTGTGTAAAATAGGGAAGACATGAAGGATGTAAAATAGGGAAGACATAAAGGATCGATTCTAAGGTGTATCATAGCTTTACCTGAGCATGTTTGGTTAACATTGCTGTCATTGTGCATATGTTATGCGTTCAAGCGGAATGAGTCGGATATCGGGAATATTGATTTTGAGTTATAGGTAAAAAAGTGACAAATTCTTATGTTTTACTTTGTTTTCTCAGTTGGTAAATTGTTTGTAACTTAATAACCAGACGTTCAATTTTAGTGGGGTTTGGACCATACAGTAGCAATGTCCACCTGCTTTTAAATGACAGACACATACCAAAATTGAAGACAACTGCTGACATGTGACTCATTTCGCTTGATCACATCACATATAACAATGTTTGCATTGATCAATTTTTGTCATTTTTGGGCCATGTTTACAGGTTACGTAATAACTGAGTGATTAGTGACCCAACTCACAACTTCCTTTACCCGACAATAGTCAATGTCAAGTAAATAGCCTACATGTATATGTCGGCAACGAAAAACAATGTTGACAACAAGAAACAAAGTTGATAACTGCCCTAGTCCATCGGTATATATCGCAACGAGGCATCAAATTAGTTTTACCTCCCCCCCTCTTTTATGCCTACTCTATCATGCACCAAAGATCTTAGTTTGTTTCTTGACAATCTATACATAATGCGAAGACCTCTGTACAAGCCAATCCTATTTGATCCAATTGTTGCTTGCTCAGACAAGTTCTTTACCCTCCTTGTAGGAAATAAACCAGGCTATAGACATGTCTATTGTTTTTTATCTATCATACCTGGCGGCTATCTTTGACCTGATTCTATTAGTTCCGTTACCATTGTATAACCTATATATCATGACACATAGACATAGGAGGCCGTCTACAGGGTGTCCAAACTGTAACATTTGCAATGGTTCATAGGCCTATAGCTGGTAGAATAGTTCACACCGTAAAATCAAAATCATTTGATGGACAATACTTGGTAGCCCGGCAACTTTGTGTAGGGCACGGTGACGCGATGATCATACACACTGGTGGTATATTATTTGAATGAATTAAGCCCCGCCCCAAACTATACACCATTGTCTGATAATGTATGGGGCGTAATCAGCTGAAAACCAATCAAATTGCCTGCTGACATCCCAAACCACACCCACTGTAGGAGCATATTCAATAGAGCTTTCCAGTCATACTCATATGCATTGTTTAACAGTGGTAAAAAGAAACTAGGTCAAAACATTCATCCACACATAAGACGAAAACCTTAAGTTATAACAGATAATCGTGTGTATAACACTGCTATAAAGTGTTTGAATACAGTACTATTTGTCCTATAATTAGAAAATAGACTATACAAATATTTCATATTATTACATGGCACTTAATAGTGAGTGGCATTCAAATATCAAATCTTTATCCATGTTCCTAAAATGCATAATTATTTGCTAATCCTGATTTGAATCAAATATAAAATGACAAGGTGTGATTGTTCGAGATAACCAGTTTTTAAATGGGTTACCCATTTTGATGTTTTATTTCTTGTCTATCAAGTTGGTATTCAAATTCATTGTTTATGTTGTATTTTGTAAACAATTTTATGCAAAATTGGCCTCTGGGCCACACTTTAAATGCAATAACAATACAATATGAATTTTGATTCAAAATGTATGAATGTGAATCTTCTCTATCACTAAGGGGTGATATGGTAGAATATCTCTCCTTTTTGTTTTACTATAGAGGAAACTGGGTCGATCTTACTGTCATGTATACTGTTAAAGTGGAGATTTTCACACAATTTTGCGCTCGAAGCAACTACCGCGAATATATTTCTTTTGGGTACAGGTCTATGTGATGAAGCTACAAATCAAGAATTTATAAACACGCAAAGCAGTTAAAAATTGGCAAAGGATGAAACATTAATCGCGCTAAAATTATTTCATTTCATGTTTCAACTATCTTTATCATTAACTGCATATAGCATTATGAATGCAATTAGACTAGATCTAAAATGTTAAATCTGATCTTTATTTACACTCGTGCATGTGACTAAAGGGTTGTCCAAAATTATTATCATTTTTACTTACGTACAAGGAATACGTAACTTTATACCCCCCCCCCCTCCTTCCCCTCCCGTCCCTTGAATTATGTACGCAATAAATGGCAAACATTTTCAGACACAGAAGTAAGGCATTTAGATGCATTTATATATGGAAAGTCGCTATCTACACAAGACTATCTACAGGCCTATTTACATGGTGGATTGCACACTCTTCATAAGAAAACTGGATGTTGAGAACAAAAGTTCAATCGAAAAGTATTGAGAATTAACCCCTCCCTCCCTGTTATGCACGCTTTGTACGTAATTTAAAATGGTCATGGACCCTTATATGAATGTGGCAATTCAAACCCTAGAATTATATGGGAAATTGCCTTGTTAACACCAGCCTCAACCCATCCTGTGATCAAGCAAGGAGGGAAAGATGACTTTAGGAAATAGAGGCGTTTTCATGTCACATATATTGTCTTGCCTCGTTATAATGTACCGGCCACTAACAGAGAGAGATGACCCAATCACACTGATGTGTTCACGCTTCAATCAAATCACTGCATTATTGGGCAAGTTGGGAAATTCCCTTGACTAATGTGACAATTCAATCCCTAGAATTACATGGGATATTCCCTTGTTAACACCAGCCTCAACCCATCCGCTGATCATCCATAAGATATGATCCATCGGAGGTATTAAAAACGGAACAGATCACCTTGTATAGGTAATTATCGGCAACATATAATCGTGGCTCGTGTCCGCATCCTTGATTACCTTTATGCGTTTTGGTCAGAAAATGAGTTGTGTGGGGGATCAAATTGCCTTTGAGTGTACCATTATAGATGTGTCTCTAATATTGTGTGCAGATAGATGGATTTAAGTGGATCAATTTCAGGACCGTTACCAGGATTTTTCTGGGGGAGTGGGAATTTTTTGTCTAAAGTGGTCCTGTTTTCCAAAATGTGGACCTTTTTACCAAGGGAGGGGGGGGGGGGGAGGGGGGGAGGGGTTGAAAAAGTGGACCTTTAACCAGAATGTTAACCTTTTTTCAACAAAAATGCAATGAGAAAAATCAAAACAAAAAACTGCAGTTTTGGCATCATACAAAACCAAACAATTTAAGGACTGTGATGGGCTCATCCAGTTCACAGTTTTAAGGGGGCCCTGCCTCAAGGCGTCTACTACTCCAAAAGTCTGATAAACAAGTTGTGAGTTTTAAGACCATCCCCCAACCCAACCCAAAAAAAAACCAAACCAAACAATTAACTTGAAAATCTTTTCTCAATATCTCTGCTAAAACTTCTGTATGCTGTGTCATATTCAGCAGAGAGATGACAAGTACAATAAACTGATGTATATATCATCCCAATTTGATATTCTGCTCACTAATGGCATTGATAATAAGGGGATTTCCCATTTATTGTGCAATTTCCCATAAGTCATCATCATCTTATGCAGTAATTGTCTGTATCCCTTACAACTTCATTCCAAATTGCAATGCAAAGGTGTGGATGAATATTCTCTATTAGTAATAAATTTCCGAAGTAAAAAACAAAAAACAACCAACAACCTGTGGTGTAGCTTTCATCTCAAGGTGATACCTGATAGAACATATGTGATGCAGCACATCAAAAGAGGGGACTTTGCAGGTGAAGTCAATTTTGAGTTTATTATGTGTGCTCTCAGAGCATTTTCTAAGCTTTAAAATGACACAAAATTGATCAAGGCATTCAGATTTGGTCTGTATGTTTTCATATATATCTTAAAATACAAACAGCCGCAAAGTCCCCCCCCCCTTTTTTTTGATGTGCTGCATCGCGTATAATAAAATAACTCTCTGAAAGGAAGGTACCTCTTTCCACTATGAATTGACCTTTACAGTGGTGTGTTCAGGCACTCTGAAATGGGAGGTGCACAGACAGGGGTAAATTTGTCATCTGAAGGGGCACCATCGTCAATTCTGCCATAAAAATGTGTAAATGTAAATGTCAGCGTAACTCTTTATGTACATGATTTCTTTCTTTGATTGTTCTTAATAGTGTTTAATATGATATTGTAGGAATAAGTAGAAATTTGTATTAAAAAGAGAAGAAAAACTTGAGACTTTGTCGTCACCCCATCTGACCTTATTCTCCAAAGCAACACACTGCCGATTGTGCCACTTGTTTCTCTCGATCACGTCGTCGCATATAGGTGTTTTTCCAAACAAACATTTCCAAACACACAACGTCATTGGGTTTTCAATTATTAAATAGGCAGGTATATGCGATGTAATCCACGATCCACTGACGGGGATTTATTCAACGAGTGTACGCCATCCCCCCGCCTGTAGACTAGATTAAATCTGAGTGGATTTACGGCACGATAAAGGATGGCTATGTTAACCTATTCCTACTTGGTTATTTCTAACCCTTAAAGCTTTCTGCAGAAAATCTAACTAGACTACAGAACAAATCCTGCTCGGTCCATTAAAAATGTAAGACCTCCACCCACCTACAATTGATCTCCTGCAACGAGTTGACATTTAAGTTCCATTTTTTTCTTCACGTTCATGCAACACTTTTTTCGTTGATAACCATTATAATACTCTGAATGAAATCACCCATGATTATCAAATGTAGAAACTACATTTGTCCCATGTCTTGGCTATATTTCATACTCGAATCTGAGCAGTATTATTAGTAAATTAAAGGTGGATATTCCGATTACTTTAGCTTTTCTTGCCCATCAACATATTTTGATATCAGAAGAAACCCCAATTTTTTTCTGGCGCGAGATATGTTCCATTTCGACGTTATAGGCCAAAATGCAGTGAAGCAGCCAAAGGTGGTTACCCACCTGGCCAGTATGTACTACTCAATGGGAAAATTGCATGTAACCTTGTACTTCTAAAATAAGAACCATTGGAGTTATGGAACTCAAACTTTGGAATGACTATTTTAAGGATGACCCTTCATGACCCTTCATGTAAAATAGAAAACATCACATTGAAAATGGGACCAGGAATCAGAACACCTACCTTTAACTGAGACATTAACTGATTGTATGTCCCCAACAATATTTGTAGATATTTGGTTACAATAGGCCTACATTATAGTAATAATAATAATTATAGATGGTTCTTATAAGGCGCAAAATATCTTCCAAGGAACTCAGAGCGCGCAAAACATACAACAAACAAACAAACAAATAATTCTGTGAATCAAGAAACGCCTGGTGGAAGAAATTTTTTAGCTGGCTTTTGAACTGAGGGAGTTTTGGGATGTTGCGAAGACTGCCTGGAAGCGAATTCCAGACAGCCGACGCAGCAAAAATGAAATGAGCGTTCACTGGGTGACTTGAGATTGACGCGTGTAGTTATGAGCAATTTTTCGGGAGAAGATTGTAGTGAACGCGAAGGTTTGTAAGTGCAAAGCACAGACGAAAGATATGGTGGTAGAGTACCATCAAAGTGCCAGTAAGCCAAAACAGCCAGCTTAAATTGGATGCCAAATTCATCAGGCAGCCAGTGTAGCTCGATGAGAATGGGTGCTATGTGGTCATACTTCTTCTTTCTCTTTTCTTACATGTACTCTTCAACATTTTCCAAGCAATACATGTAGCCCCCTAATTGATGTTACCACCAACGGTTTTGCTCGCTAAGGTGAGGCACATGAATATCAAAAAATGCTCACATTTTTACTTGAACAATGACATGCAAGGATAGGAATCACTGTTAGGGATGCACTGCCTTTAAAGCAATATAATGTCATATTTTTCAAATGTTTACACATATTTTTCTCTCTCAAACTGAAGTTTGACTTAACAGGAAACACTTTTTTGGACTCATAAATCTATCCTGACTGTATTTACTGTTTCTGCTTCCAATTAAAGGAATTTTTCAACATCTAAAAAAAAAGGTCATCAAAAAGCATTCCGCACTATCGTGTTCACTTGTGTGCAAGTGTAGCAGCCAGAAACACTGTTAATGGCGTTATATATATCAATACGAAAAACCACTAATTTTGACATAATTAGGCAATGTATAGCCTGTAACCTAGAAGATATTTTAGTTGCATGTTTATATATGTAATTATAAACTTATATATGAATACCGGTACCAGACCTAGTATTCACTGGCCTAAGATTAATTCACTTTGTCAATTAAAAAAATGGACTCTGTGATTTGGTGCATAAACAAAGAAAATAATAACATTATATGGCTAAAAAAGAAAACACAGTTTTATAGACCTGACAGAACAATATTTTTGTCAATTGTGAGATATTTTTAATATATATGTTCTGAATTTTGTATTGCTTTTCCCCTTTCAATTTTTTTTATTGCTTTTCCCCTTTCAACATTTTATATCGATTTTCCCCTTTCAAAATTTTGTATTGATTTTCCCCTTTCAAAATGTTGTATTGATTTTCCCCTTTCCATTTTCCATTATGAAAACCTATCAACAGGTGTTTTTTGTTGTTTTGTTTTATTTTTTAGGGGGGGGGGGGGGCGGGGTCCGTCCGTCTGACTCTACCTGAAAAGTCAATAAGCCTATGAATTTGTCGACTAAAAGGGACTTACAAATCCCAACTCCCTGACCCAATTTTATCACGCATCACTTGACCCAGATTCGTGGTTACGTATTTTAATGTTAAAGTCAACTAATTTTCGACAAGACTTCTGTTTGCTTTCAAGCCTATCAATTCTTCAATTTCATTGACAATCATTTGGAATACTAAGCATGTTTACCATGCTCCAGTCTATTCGTGTTTACCATGCTCCACATACATCTTTGAAATTTATGCAAATCTCCAACAATGTGACGCCGTGATGGTAAGAAAACGACAGAGACTAAAAAGAAGAGTCGATCCCTATTTCATCTGCATGCATTGAACTGTACCCAACATTATTTAAAATCCCGTTATGTAAAAGAAATTCACCCCAATTTTACTATAAAGCACACTTCAGCTTTTGGATTGGATATAGACACACAGGTCACTCACGTCTCTAATCCTGTTTAGAAATAAGAACAAATTTGGTTCTGCTGGAACTTTATTCTAGCCAACAAAATCCATGTGCCTCTTTGGCCCGCAAGGGCTGAGGAGGGCTGTGCAGATGTGTGCCAGTCTGAAGTCCCCTTCTCTATTTAAGGGGTGTTAAGGTGGCCAACTCAGCTACGATGACTGGCATTGATTTGCTTTAAAATAGCAGAGGATGTGTATATTGATAAGAAAAGAAGATATGCCAAGTTTGATTTTTTTTTAATAATATGACATTTATGAAGCGCTGTATTTTTTGAACTATTAATGTGATGTATTATAAAGGATACACATTTGGAAAGGAAATGTAAACAAACATTTTAATGGGGCTCCTAGAGAAGTGTCATTAGATGATTTCGGTGCAAATTTGGCATTTTTTAAATTAAAAACTGATTTTGCTACGTTGTCCGAAAAATATTGAGCCAAAATAGTGATTTTTGGTCAACATTTTAAAAATCAGCATTTATAGTGAAATTTGATACCCAAAATGGATTCTCTGACTCATTACCTTTCAAAAATGTATTCTTTTATGTACATCACATTAGTAATTAAAAAGTTGCAGCACTTGATAAATTTCATATTATTAGGGTTAACACCACCCTTAACTAGTATTTTATTGGATCATAGCAACGTCGAGCGTGTTTCTGCTGGGGCACTGCAAAAAGTAAACGCTAATAAACGCTAAGTTTCAATCGGTCAGATTTTAATCCCCCCTGTTTCTACTCGTGAAAGTTACCGCTAAGTTTATCGATCCTAGTCGATGGGCCACAACATTTGACCTTTTGTAATACCAAACAATGCCACCGCACCTGAAAAAAATTGCTTCATTATGTGTATAACCCAGCATGACACGGTTCATGGCGCAAACCGCTAAGATTAATCGCCTTTCTGTTTATATTGGGTTTATTGCCGATTAATGCCGATTATTGCCGGTTCCAAACCTCACAGGCTGGTTTGTGAAGGTTTTTGGGATTACCAAAAATACCGATTATTGCCGGGTTCTGCCTGTTTCTACTGGGCAAACTTAGCGTTTATTAGCGGTTTCTTCCCCAGCAGAAACATGCTCATAGTTTGCACCTTTCTGCACCACTACAAAGAAATGTTATCATAGAGAGCAACATAACCCAGAAAGATAAAGGTAATATAGTCCCTACAAATAAGTCATCTTTTTGAACCCTATAATATATTTTCTGGATAAGAGAGATAAAACTTGCATCTTTATGCAAAGAAATGCTACTATATAGAGCACGTGTGGTCCAGTGGAGTAGTTGCCGGTCTCATAATCATAAGGTCGTGAGTTCTAGCCCCGCTGGTGCCAATGTGTTTGTGTCCTTGGGCAAGGCACTTAGTCTACATTGCCTATTGGGGGTTACTAGGGTTATGTATGTTTGTTTATGTCGCAACTTGGCGCTGATTTAGCTGCTGCCTGGACGTTGCATTGTTTATTAATGTATTTGATTTGTAATGTTGTTACAATTCAGCCAGTTGGCTGCGATGACAATAAAATTTAGACCTTTATTATTATTATTATTATATAGAAGAATTCTAATCCTAGAAAAATCAAGAGAATATTGACCCTCCAAATAAGTCTTCTATCTTTTATAAACCCGTAATATTTTCTGGATCAGAGTCATGAAACTTGCACCTTTATGCACCCATGAGAAGAAATGCTCCCATAAAAAGCAATATAACTCAGACATATAAAGATAATATTGGCCCTCCAAATAAGTCTATATGTTTAAACCCAGTGATATTTTTTTGATCAGAGACATGAAACTCGCACCTTTATGCACCCGTGCGAAGAAATGCTCCCATGGAAAGAAGTATTATAACCCAGAAAGATAAAGACATACAGTACAGCTCGAAATAGAATGGATAATGTCAACGCACTTCATTGCAATGTCATTGCAATGTCATTGCAAAGTCATTGCAATGTCAGTGCAATGACATTGCAATGACTGCACTAATCGGGTTACATCTCAAGGCGTCATTGCAATGTCATTGCAATGTCAGTGCAATATCAGTGCAATGTCATTGCAATATCAGTGCGATGTCATTGCAATGTCAGTGTCCATTCTATTTCGAGCTGTACTGTAGTCCCTCCAAATAAGTCTAGTTCTTTTTGAACCCTATAATATTTTCAGGGTTAGAGAGATATAACTCACACCTTTATGCACCTCTTATAAGAGAAATGCGACCAGAAAAAGGCAGGTGTTTTCAAAGCCGTCTCAGGTTAATTACAAGACGAGAAATTGAAGTCAAAAGCCTACTTCCGCTCGGGAGAGATGTGACATCTACCACGGCTATGCATGGTGAGGCTAGA
Source organism: Ophiura sarsii (assembly GCA_035610835.1). Classification (NCBI taxonomy): domain Eukaryota; kingdom Metazoa; phylum Echinodermata; class Ophiuroidea; order Amphilepidida; family Ophiuridae; genus Ophiura; species Ophiura sarsii. Next base: position 75,869,689 of record CM069448.1, on the reverse strand, counting down.
CACCGTTGACCAACACTGCTGGGTGGTGGATATGGCACAATGGAGTGGGCCACTAATAAGGTGGATATAGGTTTTGTAAACTGTTTGGTTGATTTCCTTAAATATGAGATTACATGACAGTAAAATAAAATAGACTGAAATGTCCTACTGCTTTCAGATTTCTCAACAGTAAATAGGTTACCTATACTTTTACATGTTAAAGAGGATTTTCTCTCTCATAAAGCAACTAGATTTGAGATTTTACATTTTTTTTCAAGTTCATGATATTTGTGATCATCAAAGTACAAAATTTATAATTGGGTATCCCTGAAAGATTTGGGAAATAAGCCCCCGAAATTGGACCCCTCTCATTTATCATAACAAAAAATTGAGCAGTGTTGAGAGCATTCACCGTAAAAAATCATCGTAGAATTTACAGTAATGAAAAAACCTGGTAAAATACTGTTTTTTTTCACACTTGATTCTTTAGGCCATTGTTGACTAAAATGAAAAGTTGAGGTAGTGGCTTAAGACCTAACATGTTCAATCAAAACCACCCAAAAACCTTCAAAAGGACTGACAAGATCTCTTGTTGCACTGTGGTATAGATAGTAGTCCTAAAATCAGGATTCCAACTTGAATTATTTGGGGGCAATAAGTCCCTTTTCCTGGTTACTTACACTTATAGAGAATATCCGATTGTCGGTGGCAAGGACTACAATCATTTACCGATGTGCAATCTTTAGTTAAATCTTTAGTTAGTTCGTTTGCCAAAGGGTGGCAGGGTCTCTCTCAAAAGAGGTATTTGCAGAATATTTCTGAGCCAACTTGTGTTTTCATCACTAAAATTGTGACAATAGCGTGATGAACTTATAAGACTAAGTCAACACGCACATACATAAAACCCTTCTGTTTTAATCTTTGGCATATTTCCTACGTGATTAAATATTTTTCAAGAAGAACATGATTGTCCAACAGCCCTGACAAAATTGTGATAAATTAACCACACTACACAGTAAAAACTATTTTAAACAACGCCCAACAATTGTTTAAGCCCATCACTCTAAAAACTATTGTTCAAAATGTTAAACAATTGTTTAAACCACTGAACAATATTTGTTAGAGTGAAAAGGTTAAACAACTGGTGGGCGTTGTTTAAAATAGTTTTTACTGTATAGGTAAATGCACTCATTCATTAAACCCTCCTTTTACACATTTTGATCCAAAGTGATGACATATCTGTTTTATTTTACAAGCTATTCAACAGCCGTGGTAGGATTATGATCGATTAAACCAGAATAAATACATGCACATACTTGTAAGATTTTTCTTTCACATATTTCATAAATGTTATTGATGGGAATATCAATGAACAGATTACCTGAGGGTTTTGAAAAATGTAGAGAGGCCCATCCCCAAGTTTTGTCGTATATTTTTAGTAACATTTCAGCCAGTCAAAGAGTCTGATACATTTAACCCGCCTCAATAAATGCTCACTGACATTCCCGTCAATGTTGAGGGAATTACCTGCTCATATTGAATAAACCCGTATATCCATACGTAAAATCTAAAATGTCAAGCAACGACAGTGTCAATGGAAGGCTTATGTAAAGGGTTTCACAATGGTGTAGAGGCCTTCCCTGAATTTGATCATATATCTTTTTCAAATTTCAGACAGTCAAAGAGCGTAAACAATTTAACCAGGCTCAAGGTAATGCACCCTGGCACATTCCTTTATAAACAGAAGGCTTATGTAAGGTGTTTCACAAAGGTGTAGAGGCCCTACCTAAATTTCATCAAACATTCTAAGTAAAATGTCAAATTAAACACACTTAGTCGATGCATGATGACATTTCCCTTTAATGTTTAGGGTATAAGCAGCTAGCTAGAAATGAGAGTCCCGTACATTCAAAAATAATAAAAATGTCAAGCAAAAATGATGACATTGATGCCTTTAATGTTGGAGGGATAAATAGATAGCTTGAAGAGGAAAGACCCATATGCATTTGTAAAGTCTAAAATGTCAAGCGACGACTCCACCGACAGAAGGCTACATAAGGGTTTCATAATGGTATAGAGGCCCTCCCCGAATGTGATCATATATTTCAGTGAACTTTCAGACAGTCAAAGAGTAAGACAACTTAAACGCACTTAGTGAATGCACAGCGACATTTCCCATTAATGTGTAGGGTATATACAGCTAGGATTGGATTGGAGAGACCCATATACATTTGTAAAATCTAAAATGTCAAGCAACGACGCCATTGTCATTGACTGAAGGCTTATGTCAGGGATTCACAGAAGGTACAGGGGCCGTCTAAGAGGTGCATGCATACACACAGTGTAAAGGCTGATGTGGGAACCTGCAATATCTTAACACTTTCCACGCGGCATGTTTAAAAAATGTCCCAATAATTCAATTTCATCACCATAATTGGAATCACCATGAGAAAGGCAAACAAACATGCCTATTGTTGGTTCAGTAATCCTTGAGATAGACTTTGAACATTTGGGAAAGGCTTCTGAAAAATCTGTTTTGGTAAAACTAATAGCCTCGTGGAAAGGATTTACAGCCGCACGGCTCTATGTCTTAAAGTTGTCAGGTGTTTAAACACAAGGTAGTCAATTGCACTCAATTTCCCCCTGTGACATAGGACCTCTCCTCTGTGACATAGGACCTCTCCTGTTGAAATATTTCTATAGTGCTATAGAATCATAGGCCAACATTATAGCTAATATTTACATCATGTATTTTGGTCGCTTGAGACTCTCAACAATGGCTTCGTAATACGCATTAGCGCTCGTTCATCTGTCATCCACATAAACACAGCCTCTGTGGTCTAGTGGTTTGTTCTTCGCCGCGATAGTGAAGAGGGACCGGGGTTCAAGAACGTGTATTGTTAATTTAATTCACACCAGTTTGTCAGAGTCTATTATATTATTTCTATATTTCGATAGTATGATTTCAATTGGATCTGTAACCAGTATTCCTCTTTCTTACACAGTAAAAAAAAAAGTGAACAACATGTTTAAAAAATTGAACAACTGCTGTTTGACGGGTGAGCTGAGCAACTTGTTGCTCAAAATATTAAACATCTGGGGTTGTTTAAAGTTTTAAACACCTAGTTGTTTAACTTTTTAAACAACATGTTTAAAATCAGATTTTACACATTGGTGTTGTTTAAAAATTGTTGTTCAATTTTCAAGGGTTGTTTAAAGAAAGTTGTTCAATCCTCATGGGTTGTTCAAAGAAAGTTGTTCAATCATCTTGGGTTGTTCAAAGAAAGTTGTTCAATCATCTTGGGTTGTTCAAAGAAAGTTGTTCAATCATCTTGGGTTGTTCAAAGAAAGTTGTTCAATCCTCATGGATGAAATTGGCCTGTTTAAATAACCAGGGTTGTTTAATGGTGGTTGTTTAAAACTGCAGGGTTGTTTAAATGATGGTTGTTAAAAAAACAGGGTTGTTTAATGGTAGTTGTTTAAAATTCCAGCACGATTTGAAGACTTGAATTTCTTGTGTTGAAGTACACAGACAGAACGGCAGAACTGTCGAATTCGGATGCCTTCTGTCTGTGGAGCAAAATCGCGAAATTATAATTATATTTGTGCAAAAAATATCCATCTTCGCCGTCTATCATCAAACTATATCGGTTCTTTGGTCATCATATTTCATTATTTTCTTGATTGTATTTCCCCATCTTGTCAGCAAAATCTTTAAAATGATGATTTAAAATCGAAATTTGTTTACCGAATGAAATACGGCGGCCGTTAATTTGAAGCATATCGCAAACGAATCATTGTGACACGTGACTTGTGACGTCACAAGTAAACAACGTTGTTCAAGATCACTTTGTATTGATGTGAACGGCGTTCTTTATACTGTAAACAACACCTGTTTAAAAAAATGTTGTCTTCTTTAAACAACGATGTATAACTTTTACACATCTGTTGTTTGAAAAAGTGTACAACAGAAATTGAACAGCGATATTTTGTACATCGTTTTCTCTGTGTATTATATTTCACCAATGAATCTGATAATAAGCCTTTTCAACATTACTTGTATACATGTTGTCTGCAATCATTTTGCCTCTGATAAATATTCTGCTAGGATAAAAAAAAATGCCTTGCCTTGGTGTCAAATGGGTATATTATACAGGCCTGTAACCAGGGAAGGGGAAGGGCCTAAACCCCCAATTTCCCAAAAAGTCCAAAAAATGTCCACATTTTGGGGAAAAGGTCCACTTTTCAACACCCCCCCAAAAAAAATCCTTGTTATGAGCCTGCGTAACATGGTATAATACATAAGTGACACACAGACATCCTATTGGTATTGCATGGTGGTCATATTGGTGTGGAAATATACAGCAATATATATAACTACTGTATAAGGGGCACAGCACTAAATAAACCACCCATTGGATTAAGTGTAAAATAGGACTAAAAGAAACGCGATTTTGGGTCCTTAGTAACTCGTTTTGGAATGTCTGTCTCGAATGCTTTACTCTAACAAACAGAGATTAAAATTTCATAAAATCTTCAAGAAGTGTTACGCCTTCCAAATAGATTTTACGATATGATCATTTAAACAGCGCCACCCCTATTTTAAGCCCGGACGATCGCCTTCTGACCGCCTTCAAGCAGGTGTGTTCATCCATGTGATAAATTTACAATCGAAAATCAATATTTTGCAATATCCTGAGCAAAGTGCAAGAGATTATCTTTCATTTTAATTATAACTTACCATTACACAAAACGTGGAGTGATTTAGCGCTGTGCGCCCAATACCATTGGAAAGGAGTTTTAAGACAATTATTTCAATCAAACTTGTTCATTTTTAACTGACAAAAAAGGTGAGATTTTTGAAAATGTTTGGTAAAAAAACATGCAACCCAACTTTTGTGAGTTTTTTGGGTTGGTCGTGGAGGGCAACACAATTTATTCCCCTTACCTAACTAACTCACCTTGGATTGTGTGGTGGTCCAGTTTGATGTATCATATCAATAGCCATAGGTAGATGGCGTGACTGCGCATACTCCGTCAGGGCACTCACTGGGTTCTTATTGATAGCTGCAAACATCTCGTTGTTAAGGGCCGCTCCCCCTCCATTCTGGGATGCCAGCCCGGTAGAGTTGATGGTTGTTGCACTGATCGAGTCCAGAGTAAAGTTTGTTACGGAATTATGTTGTACTTTCTTGGCCCCGCTGCCGTGGAGTATCGTCATGGGGTCCATTGGCATGACCACCCCTGAACTTTGACCTCCTCCTCCGCCTCCCACACTATTGGGTTGCATTGATTGCACACCACCCCATGACGACCTGTTGCTTTCAGCCTCAATACCCTGTGGGATGCTGGTTTCCATGGTGCTGTTACCATGGCAATTATAATCTCCTTGGGAGTTCTGATTCCACATTTGGAGATTTTGCTGGATATATTCCGCTGGCTTCATGGCGATGGCTCGGTTTGGGGGCAAGGGAGGCCCTTGACCAGGGAAGCTTTGCAAATGAGCCTTTCCTTGAGAGGTGATCTTCCACACTGGTGGCACATCTTGTAGTTTCTCCATTAAGCCCTGTTTTGATAGGCTATATATAGTTGGGTTTACATCCTTGGCTGTACGCAAGCCAATACCTCTCGCTATATCCACAGTCGTGAATGCCTCACCGTTTGACACAGCTTGTAGGATCGGAATATCTAGATTGCCATTTTTTGAGGCTTTTGACTTTCCTTGACTTGGTTGGTTCTGAAATAGTCTGATATTGTGGTCCGTTTTAGCATTCATACTGCCTTTATGGTTCATGGCACTTTCGCTTAGTTGCTGCAGTGGCTGGGATGGCATACTTGTTGGAATATCAGATTTATTGCCTTGCCCAAACCTCGGTGCTAACCTGCTATTGTGCTTTGTGCCATTGCCATGGAAACCGGAATATTGTCTGTCCTTCTGGTCATCCATGCCTCCTCCCCCGCTGGTGAACTGTCGCCCATACGGTGTGATGACCCAGAGGGGCGGCGATTCGGAAACTTTGCGTACGAGTCCTTGTCTTTGCATAGCAAACAGAGTTGGATTGATCTCCTTCTTGGATCGGAGACCTACTAATTTGGCAAGATCGTTGGAATGAATTGCCTCCGTTTTCCCCTTCAAAACGGTCAACAGTTGATTGTTCAGACTATTCTCGGACGGGGCACCAGCGCCGCCGCCGCCCACAGACGGTTTTAAGTATTCCAACATGGCTGCTGGGGAGGGAGGAACGTGGCCAGCACTCTCGGGGTCATCCCAACCTTCATCACTGGAACTCGATGACCTACCCACTGAACCGGGGTGTCTCCCACCCCCTGGGACGGACAGAAAGTCTCCGGTTTGTTCCATACCCATCACAGAATCATCTTCCATTCCATCTTCATGGGATTCGAACCTCTCCCTATATTCCACTGTTCTCTCATCCTCCATAGTATTGGAACCATGAAGCATTCGATTATTATTGTTGGCCTTATCCAACACAGTACTGTCCATGTTATTTCCATACTCGACTACGGGTATGATGGAATGATTCTTGCTGGGGGCGCTTTTGCATTCGCCGTTCTTACCCCCACTCATGTCCTGCTGCCTGTAAGGGGCGGCGCTATGTCCTAAGATCACCTCGTGTTTCAGACCCCATTTGGGAGGAGAGTCCGAAATCTTGAGTATATTTCCCTGCTGGAACATCTTATAGAGAGTTGGGTTGACATCTTTGCGGGTCCTGAGTCCGAGGGAGCGAGCTATTTCCAACGTTTCCATTGGTCCGTTGTTAACTCGTAGCTGCTTGACGATACACTCCATGATATCGCCAGATGACGCCATCTTTACTCCGAGTACAGATCCAGCCTGGAAAGAGAAGACAAAGAAGAAAAAAATGATGAGAACATGACAAAATGTAACTCATCTTTGACCAATCTTTTGTTTGTTTGTTTGTTTGTTTGTGTCTGTTGGTTTGTTTTGTAGAATGTTTTACCAAACTCATGGTATTTAGTGCAGATATAACGCTATTTGTGAATTCAAAATTGACTACAAATCAAAGACTTGGTCCGTGTCTGGGTACACCATTTCCAACCAACTATCTATAATAGCTGCCAGTTGTTATACAAGGCGGTTCTCGAACGGCGCGTCTCGCCTGTTCATCAAAAGTGACTTGAAAGAAATGATGATGAAACATATGATACAATGTAGCACTGTCACAGAGGTATGCATTGTAGTTAATGCAAGGGATGTAATGCCTTGAAAAATTTAATCAACAAAAAGAACACACCAACCCCCTTCCCTACACCAAATCACATCAAGATAGGCCTTACAGATCTTATTTGACCCCAGATGACCTCTGATGACCTTGAAAATTTAATCAGCAAAAAGAACACACCAACCCCCTTCCCTCCACCAAATCACATCAAGATAGGCCTTACGGATCTTATTTGACCCCAGATGACCTCTGATGACCTCGACAAATTAATCAACAAAAAGAACACACCATCCCTCTTCCGTCCACCAAATCCCATCAAGATAGGCCTTACGGATCTTATTTGACCCCAGATGACCTTGAATGACCTCCGATGACCTTGAAAATTTAATCAGCAAAAAGAACACACCATCCCTCTTCCGTCCACCAAATCCAATCAAGATAGGCCTTACTGATCTATTTGACCCCATATTTGACCCCTGATGACCCCGAAAAATTAATCAACAAAAAGAACACACCACCCCCCTTCCCTCCACCAAATCCCATCAAGATAGGCCTAACTGATCTATTTGACCCCATATTTGACCCCGATGACCCCGAAAAATTAATCAACAAAAAGAACACACCATCCCTCTTCCGTCCACCAAATCCCATCAAGATAGGCCTTACTGATCTATTTGACCCCCGATGACCCCTAAAAATTAATCAACAAAAAGAACACACCACCCCCCCTTCCCTCCACCAAATCCCATCAAGATAGGCCTTACTGATCTATTTGACCCCATATTTGACCCCCGATGACCCCGAAAAATTAATCAACAAAAAGAACACACCATCCCTCTTCCGTCCACCAAATCCCATCAAGATAGGCCTTACTGATCTATTTGACCCCATATTTTACCCCCGATGACCCGAAAAATTAATCAACAAAAAGAACACCACCCCCCTTCCCTCCACCAAATCCCATCAAGATAGGCCTTACTGATCTATTTGACCCCATATTTGACCCCCAATGACCCCGAAAAATTAATCAACAAAAAGAACACACCATCCCTCCTCCGTCCACCAAATCCCATCAAGATAGGCCTTACTGATCTATTTGACCCCATGTTTGACCCCCGATGACCCCGAAAAATTAATCAACAAAAAGAACAAATCACCCCCCTTCCCTCCACCAAATCCCATCAAGATAGGCCTTACTGATCTATTTGACCCCATATTTGACCCCCGATGACCCCGAAAAATTAATCAACAAAAAGAACACACCACCCCTCTTCCGTCCACCAAATCCCATCAAGATAGGCCTTACTGATCTATTTGACCCCATATTTGACCCCCGATGACCCCGAAATAATAATCAACAAAAAGAACACCCCATCCCTCTTCCGTCCACCAAATCCCATCAAGATAGGCCTTACTGATCTATTTGACCCCATATTTGACCCCGATGACCCCGAAAAATTAATCAACAAAAAGAACACACCATCCCTCTTCCGTCCACCAAATCCCATCAAGATAGGCCTTACTGATCTATTTGACCCCATATTTGACCCCCGATGACCCCGAAAAATTAATCAACAAAAAGAACACACCATCCCTCTTCCGTCCACCAAATCCCATCAAGATAGGCCTTACTGATCTATTTGACCCCATATTTGACCCCCGATGACCCCGAAAAAATAATCAACAAAAAGAACACCCCATCCCTCTTCCGTCCACCAAATCCCATCAAGATAGGCCTTACTGATCTATTTGACCCCATATTTGACCCCCGATGACCCCGAAAAAATAATCAACAAAAAGAACACCCCATCTCTCTTCCGTCCACCAAATCCCATCAAAATAGGCCTTACTGATCTATTTGACCCCATATTTGACCCCGATGACCCCGAAAAATTAATCAACAAAGAGAACACACCATCCCTCTTCCGTCCACCAAATCCCATCAAGATAGGCCTTACTGATCTATTTGACCCCATATTTGACCCCCGATGACCCCGAAAAATTAATCAACAAAAAGAACACACCACCCCCCTTCCCTCCACCAAATCCCATCAAGATAGGCCTTACTGATCTATTTGACTCCATATTTGACCCCCAATGACCCCGAAAAATTAATCAACATAAAGAACACACCACCCCCCTTTCCTCCACCAAATCCCATCAAGATAGGCCTTACTGATCTATTTGACCCCATATTTGACCCCCAATGACCCCGAAAAATAAATCAACAAAAAGAACACACCATCCCTCTTCCGTCCACCAAATCCCATCAAGATAGGCCTTACTGATCTATTTGACCCCATATTTGACCCCCAATGACCCCGAAAAATTAAGAACAAAAAGAACACACCATCCCCCTTCCCTCCACCAAATCCAATCAAGATAGGCCTTATGGATCTTATTTGACCCCCGATGACCTTGAATGACCTCTGATGACCTTGAAAATTTATTCAGCAAAAAGAACACACCACTCCCCTTCCCTCCACCAAATCTCATCAATATAGGCCTTACTGATCTATTTGACCCCATATTTGACCCCGATGACCTCTGGTGACCTTGAAAATTTAATCAACAAAAAGAACACACCATCCCTCTTCCCTCCACCAAATCCTATCAAGATAGGCCTTACTGATCTATTTGACCCCATATTTGACCCCCGATGACCTTGAATGACCTCCGATGACCTTGAAAATTTGATCAGCAAAAAGAACACACCACCCCCTTCCCTCCACCAAATCCCATCAAGATCGGCCTTACGGATCTTATTTGACCGCATATTTGACCCCGATGACCTTGAATGACCTCCAATGACCTTGAAAATCTAATCAGCAAAAGAACACCCCACCCCCTTCCCTGACATCAAGTCCCATCAAGATAGGCCTTACGGATCTCTAGATATCGCGTCACAACGCGTCTCAAAAGTTTTAAGCATATTTGACCCCGATGACCTTGTATGACCCCCGATGACCTTGAAAAATCAATCAGCAACAGAACACACCACCCCCCTTCCCTCCACCAAGTCCCATCACGATAGGCCGTACGGATCTCCAGATATCGCGTCACAAAGGTATTTCTTAGCACACGGCGGACGGCATACGGCGGACGGCATACGGCATACGGCGGACGCCGGACAGAAATAGTGATAACATAGTCTCTTTCTGATTACATCAGGCGAGACAATATGGGGTTGGATATATTTAAACTCGGATCAGCTATTGCAGATGTCTTTTTGTTGAGATACCTTGATCTGTAATAGCTGCCATATAGTATTCACTTCTGGTACTACAAAGTGTACCCTTGTGAAACTACAATCTTATACACAGCAGCCATTGTACACAGATCCTTGTGGCTGCTTTAAACTCACAATATTTTGATTGTTGGAAGACCGAGGAAGATGGAAGATGACACTTTTATTGGTTGATATAAAACATGATTCCTTGGGCCATATCATTAACACTTGCATCAAAGTGCATCCAACGACACTATATAATAATCCAGTAGAAGAGACACAAATTATCACGCACACTTCTGTAATAAAGACGGCACAGAAATTATATGCCTTTCCATCAGCGCTTTGTAATACTGGTAATTCAGACCACGTAATAGACCCTATACGGCCCACTGCTAGTCTATTATTAGGCATCATCGTGTTTCGTGTGCCTTGTAATACACCCTGTTCATACCGGGCAGATTTGGTACATACATAGGTAAAAATAAGCCACAAATTAGGAATGCTGTAAGATTGATTCTGAGTGCGTCACCACAAGCTTCCGTAATTATTGAAATGGCCGGTTTCGAAATTCATAAGAGGTTGCGAGTGAAGGGGGAAATGAGAAAACAAAATATACAAAGCTATGAAAGAAAAAAAGATGAAATATGACAAATCATGTTGAGAACAAATGTAATATCCTCAAGTAGGTCTCCTCTCCAATATGGAATAAAGCATGAGGCAGCTATCATTTGTGAATGGAACTCAAATGTAAAACACAATAGCTGCCTTATAGACTCTATTCTGTATATGAGACTTATTTCAGGATATTTCAGGATATTTCAGGCTATTTCAGGAAACACTTTGGGTCTGTTGCCAATTGTTTGATAACTGTGCTTCATCTGGTCCTAATATTATCCTGGCTTTTTACTATTACGGACCTACAAAAAAAAGACAATCTAGAAAAGATGATTACTCAAGGAGCTATCGAAGGAATGCGTAAATGTGGCACCAAAACTCTGTTGGATTGGCAGCATTAAGAAAGCAACAGGACCATCTCTTATCTCTGCACTTCACATGTCAAAAAATAGACAACAGTGGCGCTCTATCATCAATAGGGTCACAAAGAATCAGCCATGATCCACAGAACAACGACGAAGAAACCTCAATAACAATTACTATTTTTGCCCTCTCACAATGTTGAATATCTATAATTAAACATGACCTTAAGACACCGATATACCAGTGATAAGCTTAGTTTACTGATAGCAAACATATATTAATAAGAAATCCGGAATTTCTGTCAGTGATTGTTATCTACGGCTGATAACAAATATGCAATGATGAGGACTCACGAATGTTAGAGTTGCTATCTACTGCTGATAGCAAACATATAATAATAAGACATCTAGAATGTCAGTGATTGACCACCAACTATGGATTACCAACAGTTTCTGACAGGGTTGATGATACTCTATACATTGTTCTATGGTAAATCTGAATCACATTGTTTTCTTGCACTATCATTATTGGGGCCATTTTGCTATGAGATGTGATAACTCGAAAATGATATACAGGCAACTCACTGGTAATGTCACACACATAAATGGTTAGCACATAGCCTTCTAAATACTGAGCAGTCCATAATGTTATATTGTTTGCAAGGAGCAATGTGAAATGTACCCCCTTCACCCCCTGATCAATTGGTCCACCATCAGCACATGGCCTCGCAACATTGATTGGTGGGGAAGAGGGAGGGGTATGAGGAAGGGGATTCAGGCTACCATAAATCTGTTTCTATTTTCATGTGATTCTAATACTGCAAAAAGTGGAAATTATCATGCTACATTTACTTTCGCCTTTGACACAGCTAACGCGGAAATAATAGCACACAAATATAATATTTCTTTAGTGTATAGGTCTATGTGATGAAGCTACAAATCAGCAAAGCGCGAAAAAATTAACCGCGCAAAAAATACCACTTTTACAGTAGTGTGAGTGTGTGTGTTGGTACAAACAGCATGACAATCTGTGTTCGAACACATTTTTTCTAAGATTGCATTTATATCCCGAAGATAGCATCTAAAATTGCAGATTTCATCATCATTTCAGATTTTCATCTTAACACTTCAATTACACGCCAACATGCATGTAATAAAAACAGTTTCATATCAAAGTATGAGTCTTCCACTATTCTTTAAGCATAATCATATGTACATATATACAGCTATGGAAATACCCTCATAACTTTCCACCCGGGGTTGACTAGGTACGAACTACACACTTAGTAGACTTAGAATTTTTCTAACTCTAACATTTACAAAAGGAAATAAATCAGTTGAAAAAGTGGTCCTAGTGGGAATCGAACCATGGTCCTCTGCATTGAAAGGCATATAACTCAACCACTAGACTAGCGAGGGGTGAACTGGACAGGACATGATTTTAATCCCTCTTATTATTACAGAATAAAGCAATACTACTGTTATGATCAGTACACATAATATTATTAATAGAGCTGCGACACACATGATCGTCAACCCGGGTTGACAGTCATGTGTTATTTTCCACTACTGCATATATACATATATGTATAAAGAAAAGAAGAACACAGGTAAATTTACTCCATATTTATTCACAACAGTCTGTGACTGCCCAAAGGCTCCTCAGGTGAACGATAGACTTACACTACAGAACAAGCATTAGGTATAAAAAGAGATATGGATGTAAGCACTCAAAGAGGAAACAGGAAGTTTGCCACTCGCTTAATGTATCTTGGATTTTCAGTTCAGATGATTGATTTTGAATTAGTTGAAATGAAAGCACTTGGTCAGGAATGTTTGTGTATTTGGATCGGTATGAATATGTATATGTAGGTGTTATGAATATGTATATAGGTGTTATATGTCATACGCAAAGGGAACGACAAAAACTGTAAATTTATCAACGCATGTCATTGTTTCAATTTTCCTAAATATGAAAAAATAGGATTGTGAAAAAAAATCCTAATAATAACGATTATGAATTACACTTAAACATCAAGGACACAAAAATCATAACCTCATCCATTCAAGGGATACCAATCTTAAATCGGAGGAAAGGAAAAAACCCAAAAACACAAATATCTGCACCTCAACTTTTGAGAAGACATTAAACTTGAATCGGAGGTTAGGGAAAGTCCCACCTGTTCCATCACGATATTTATATTACTTCGCTGCGTACGATAATGGAATAATTAACAACAGTAAATTGACAAGTGATCGGTGTTATCGTACTTGCGGACATTGGACGGATGCAGATACGTCCATTGTACCTGCGGACATTGGACGGATGCAGATACGTCCATTGTACCTGCGGACATTGGACGGATGCAGATACGTCCATTGTACCTGCGGACATTGGACGGATGCAGATACGTCCATTGTACCTGCGGACATTGGACGGATGCAGATACGTCCATTGAAATTTTGGTTCCTGTTCGTCATTTTGCAGACAGAGGTCAATGCTTCAACAAGTACAGCTGTGTTTTTTTTAAAAATGAGTGATTATCTGCACTAAATATTTTCAATTTCAAGATCTTGAGACATGGCAGTTCTTCTCAAAACTATGTTGTACTTTTCACTTGCTATCTGAGATTGGGGTGGGGTGGGGTGGAATGGAATGGTGTGGGAATTTTTTTGAAATTTTCCATATTTTTTGGAACAAAAAACGAAGGAGCCAAATGTAGCTAAGGTCTGTGACTGCTGTTGCCAAATGGTGATACATAATATCTACATAATACTACCAAAATCCAGGGGTAGGGGTTTTTCACCTAAAAGGTGGTGCCACTGCCTGGGTGCCACTGGTGGGTCAAACAATTGACCCATATAACCCATTGTCATAGTTGCCTCAAAAATATCAACTCGTTCCAACGTTCCAACAGTTGGCTTGAAAATATTGAACTAGTGTATAACTGTATTAAGTAGAGATAAATTGCCCCAAAGCCATCCCCATTTGAAAAGTAAAATCAACCAAAAATTACCCCATACACATAATTATTAGAATCACAAAAAAATCCCAACCCATTGTCATAGTAGAGATGAAAGTGCGACTCATACCAGCGCTCAGCGGTATATGTGTACCTACCCTTTTGTACAGAGTATCTGCCCCCACCCTCCATGAACCAAAAACAACCCACTGAGAAAATGCATCTCCATATACTCCTACTAACAAATATTTGAGCACCATACATAACTACAACCCATTGGGTTACTACTGACTTGCCACTCAACTCTATGCCTCCTATAGATGGCAAACAAAATCATTTAATCACATATTTAAACATGCCAGGAAATTATTAAAAGCAAAACCCTCATAAAAACTGACCTAAACAATTTGGTCCCTCAGCATTATTGTGTAATGTTCTACAACGTCCACCACCAACCTAGCACATTTACTTACAGTCCAGATGACCTCAAGTACGACAAGACACACTCACACAACAGCAGACACAGACGGAAGATAATTAAGACGACAATATGATGATGGTGTGAAAACTGCACTGCACAATCCAATGCAGAAAAATATTCAAAATAAATATAGTTCACGACCGGCGGCGGCGGCGATATCATCTCCCATCTCCCATTCGTAATTAGGGTAGAGATAGATGCGGCGGCACCAATGCATGTCATTACATAATCATTGGCCCAGCTATAGCAGGCACAGTCTAAATATCATTATAGGGAGGGAGGGTTTTTGCATCAAGTATGGTATACTGTAATGCATGAACATTTCGCTACGTGACATTTTCGCGAATAACCAATTGGTCATATTCCCGGCATGAAAATTTTGCAATTGCAAAGTTCTTTACTGGCTGGCAGTCGTGGAACAAATTTTGGCGTGCATGAACATTTCGTGAATTGGATTGGATGCCCTCGCAATTTTCATGCTTTACAGTATTCGCATACATATAAATTTTGAAACATTTAAGACTTGCATGGATTCATATCCGGGGGGGGGGGGGGGGGGGGGGAGATATGATTTATGTTGGAAAACCCTAAACATGAGTTCCAAATCACAGGGAAAAAACCCAAATCCCAAATTGTGGGAAAACTAAAAACAATCATATCAGACATTTTTGAGTTAAAACACCCCTATGAGTGGGCATTTAGCAGCACACCCCAGGTAATTTTCTTGTTGTTGAATACAACACTTTGGGATTCACAAAACATTTACACTTGTTGCAAATATTTCATTTTCCTTCTTCACCTATCCAATCCGCTTTTCCCCCATCATAAATTGAGATTCTGGTTTCAGAGCAAATGTTATTTCTTACAACCCCTACGAAAAATTAGGCTTAACATATGGTATAAGCAAAAAAAGTAGCGAATTATCCAACATTATGGTATATAACACATATTAGACTTCTTTACTTATAATTTTTTTGTTTTTAATGTTGTGCTACATCCCATAGACTTATATAATTTCATTAATTTACAAATTCTAACAGTAACTATTATTTCTGGAGATATTTTGTAAACTGGCATTCTTTATCACACATTTTCAATATGAAGCAATTTCATTTTTTGTTAATGTTAGTCATTTGTATTTTTATTGTATTCTTCTGGCATAGCATTATTTTTTCTTCTGGCATTTTCTTGCATTAAACCACACAGCATAGATATAACATATGATAAGACATGTGTTACAAACACTGTTCTCTTTCCTCAATGCACCATATAAAAATATATCGCACAAAATACACCTTCAGGGGAAAGCTGACATTGTGCAAAATTCGATTTTCTATCAAAATACATACATCACAGACGACAATAAATACAAATCAGATTCCATTTTGAAAATAATACGCAAATTACATTATAGCCTTTTCCCAAGTTACCAAACGGTCCGTTAATGGAGATAGACTTGGCTTAAGTCTAACCAGCTATCAACGTCATCATTGAAATCCATACAGAAAAAGATCGTCTGTCTGAACTCTGAGGCAATGTCAACACGCAGCGCCATGAAAGTGAATATTTGTATGCGACATAAATGTTCGTGCTTTTCTGCGCATCAAAAGAGTTCCGCAAAAACAAGAATTCACAAACATTTCTGTAATAGATATGGGTCCGTGGAAAGGCATGCAAAATCGCAAATTTATCAAATTGAGATATTGTTATAATCGGTGCAAAAGTGAACATTTATGAGAGCTAAAATAACCGCTTTTAACGCAATAACTATCCTTCTCATTATTGATGCAATTGGTTATTCAACCATTCCATATTACAGCTACATTCCTAAATTACCTCTTAGTTAATACGAGAGAAAGAGAGGGAAAAAATGTACATCACAACTTGAGAGGTTTAATTAAGTTGCAGATACCTATAGAGTGGTGATGTACATTAATGGTAGATGTGATGATTTGATATATTGGTCTGTTATGAACGGCTGAGTTCACTCATGGAGCATTCCCACGCTTGCATGCATTTTAGACAACATTATTCATTCACAAAATAAATGGCAGTTTTGCTGGTTTTCATTCAGCTATATATCCTGTGTTCTGGATTAGCTGCCAACATAAGAGTGTTTGCCTGCCGCACACATGGTTTGCACCCACAACCACCCTCAATCAGTGCAACCTGGTGGTGAATCACCATCAAATTAGTATAACCTCGACTTGAAATGAAAAAAAGTAATGTGCATTTTTAGCCAAGAATATCTTGAATAGAGTTTAGTGTTCCCTAAAATGGTTGCACAGGATATCTCTATTTGAAAAAGATATTTATCATTGGCGGAGCCAGGGGGGGGCCTGGGGGGCACGTGCCCCCCGGGTCCCTGGCACCAAAAAAAAAAAAAGGAGAAGAAAAAGAAAGAAAAAGGAGAAGAAAAAGAAAGAAAAAAGAGAAAAAGGAAGAAAGAAAAGAGAGATAGTAGAGGGTATAGAGTTCTTTATTTGTTACATAGTAAGTTTCCATGCCGCCACCCCTTATTTTGTACGTTCCCGGCACAGATCCCGGCATATCAAGGCAATAATGGCGTAGCTAGAGGGTTAAGAAGGGGCCGACCGCTCCTTCTCCCCTGTCACCCAATTTTGCCATTGTCGCCTCAAATTTGATAAGAGAAATCATAGTTAAATTATGACGTTCAAATACAAAGATAGCATTTTTCGTTGTATGTGCCCCTTCCCCAAAAAATAAATTCATTGCAAATTAAGAAGATAGTTTGAAGCCAAAATATACCTCAATCCTAGCAAAACCGGGTAAAATAGCAAAACATTTAACAATAAAAGCAGTGTCATAAGGCCAAAATATATCTCAAATGTGCAATAAGTATAAAGAAACCAGGGGTTTTCGTAAAAAAATAAAAATAAAAAGTGACATTTTAATAGAAGCAACAATGTATCTCAATCTTGGCAAATTTAATGTAAAGAAGTCATTTTTTGCATGGTTGGTATCTCAATCGCGGCACAATTTATGTAAAATAGCCCCGCGCTCACGTGACATGAACGTTAACATTAATTTTGGAATCTAATTTTAAGACAAAATGTATCTCGATCATGACAAAATTAGTTAGTGTTGAGAAGCCAATATTTCGCGCGTTTTGCTTATGTGTCTCGAAATATTTGCTTTAGTTTTTAAGCTTGTACCAGCCAAAATTGGCAAAATATGTAGAATAGCAAAACAAAATTGCGCGCTACGCACGCACATTCCCCAAACGATAAGACTTGGGACCAGTCCTTGTGTGACTTTATTTCTTGTTGTCCGTTTCGGGAGAGCCCGAGGGCCGAGCGGGTGGGTGAAGGGTGGGTGGATGTTTTAGAACCTCAAAATATTTACATTTCTTTTTAGTTATCAGCAAAAAAAGTCGCTCAATTATGACAAAATTAGTGTAAAATATGCAATTTTGCGCGCTAAGCTAGCATGAACCTTCAAACATTACATTTAGCTTCATAACAAATTAGTATCAAATGTTGTGCGCTACGCGCTAATGTGACTTCAAACATTAACTTTATCTTTATGAAACTTTTATGAAGGCAAGCCTCAATCATAGCAAACTGTAAAAAAGCACATTTTTCGCGCGCCTGTTAGGTATCAGGTCACTTGTTTTCTTTACTTCGTCAATGTATAGGTATCTGATTAATAATAATTTCAAAAATATAGGATTTTGATTTGCAGCTTTAGTTTTCTTTTAAATTAAGATTTTGATATACGGTATACATAAAACGTACAAAAAAGAAGATAGAATTACCCAAAAGAAAACGTTTTTATTGCCAGTAATATGTAGCAAATATATAGAATATATTAGTATAATTATGCTCAACTTCTTTCGTACATTGATAAAAAACAAAATATTTATTAGAAATGAAGAGGTGGCTTTTCGATAAAATGTTGGTCAAAAGTATACACCAGATCGCACCACAACTTCTTTCGTGCTTTGATAAAAAACAAAATATTTATTGGAAATGAAGAGGTGGCTTTTTGATAAAATTTTGGTCAAAAGTATACACCAGATCGCACCAAATGAGTTCCAAAATTGAATTTTTTTCTACTTCTGAGGGGGCCACATCCCCCCTCAGACACCCCCCTGTCCGAGCATAGCTCGGAGGGCAGTGCTGCGCACCGCTTGGATGGTACATTATCAAATTCAGTTTTTGGCCTCCCATTAACCTTTCTGGATCCGAGTCTGAGTGCCCCCCGGATAAAATAATCCTGGCTACGCCTATGTTTATGGATGTAATTACACAGCCAACCTGTATTTTGAATAAGCAGCTATTTATTAGGGTATTATTCACTGGGATAAGGTTTATCGCAAATAGGTAAAAGTCAATGGAAAATCAATTGGGGGAGCGTGTTGGCGCAGCAGTAGTTCCCTCGCCTCGCACCAATGAAAACCGGGTTCAATTCTGTGCACGACCGCAGGCTTTATGTGCATTTGGTTTATCACGATCCATGCACGCTCTCGCAGGTTTTCTCCGGGTTCTCCGGTTTCCTTCTGCTTTCAAAATCGGTGATCAGTTGTTTCGGTTATCAAAAACTTCCTTGACCCAATGGTATTTGGGGAGCTGCAGTGAAAAATAGTGGATATTACAATCTAAGTGTGGATAGGTTTGTGCTAGAAATTGGCAGCACCCTAGTTGATGCGACGTGACTCTGATGATTCATCAGCAGCAAAATTACAGCGCTTTGAGCCATTTGGAAAAGGCTTTATATAAATACTGATTATTATTATTATTACTAATTGATTATCCTTTTCTGATGCATTGCGGGAAAGCAAAGTGTACAAATTTGGTAAAAAATGTGTACACTTTTCTATCCCACAATGCATCAGAAAAGGATAATCAATTGATGTTTACCTATTTGCGATAAACCTCATTATTCAGCATTCATACAGCATCGTAATATACTGACGCTTAAGCAGTCCCAACACGGATTTAGTCTCTATCCCAAACTTGTTTGTGCAAGGCAACAACAAAGCACAACAAACACAGTGTTGGTTTTTAGCATCCATAAGGTGATACTGATGCTTTTAGCATTCTGAACACGGTCTTAAGGTCTCTCACCTATGTGAGGCAACATCCAAGTCCAGCAAACACTGTTTTAGCATCCATAAGCTGAGGTTCTATAGGGGGTTATTCTAATCTTCTCATATCCAGGCTCATCATGTCAAACATACACACATGTACTATTGGAGTCCCAACACGATTGACTAGTCGTAATGCCATGCATTCAAGCATGCTAGCGCCAAATCCATTGACACACTTTCTGAGCAGATAAGCAGATGAAATCGCAATGATGACAACTGCAAAGTTACTGCAGTGAATGGGGTCTAACTCTAACTCTAGAAATAAAGCTGGGGCAACACCCCTGGGGGGTGGTACTCGCCTAAGACGGTATACGGGGGGTGCCGCTCTAATGGGTAGCTTTTTTGGCACAAAATCCCTAAACATGGGGTATGATTTTGTGCTGGAAATTCCTAATAATGGGGTCACTTTTTCCAAATGGGTCTATTTTGGCGAAATTGTTGTCTATTTTCGCGAAAATTTGCAAAAAATAAGTCTATTTTCCTGATAACTTGCGAAAATTTGGTCTAAAATGAAGCAAAACCCCTAAAAATGGGTACCGATTTTCCCAAAATCACCCCTAAAAAATGGATATGGGTTTTGAATCTCCAGCGGCACCCCCCCCCAACCAAACCAAATCTGAGTACCCCCCCTGGGGCAACACCTGTTATGATATGTTTGAAATATGTGGCCCCTTCCTCTCCCGTTGAATGACATCAACATCCAATGGCCTGTGAAAGTTGCAAAAGTCTCCCTCGTTGCCAATAACCAATTTCTAAAATTTCATGACCGTATAGAAAGTACTTTGACCCATATTGCCATATGTTAAGCAGCAGTTGTCGTCCTGCTGGAATGGCAACGCTACAAATCGCTACCGTAATTCATAACAGTCCAAATTGCAATCAATAGGATTTACGATACAGAGTACAAAATTACAGCGGCGTAAACAGTCAAATTATGCGCTGATCACCAAGGGGTAATTGGCTATTAGGAATAGCGTTATCACACGTGAACATTTTGCCGCTACATTAATTCAGATAATATGATCAATAATCAACACTAACAATTTTGCTTCACCACAAACGTTGCACAGAATAAAACCGTGTAATGCGAACCTGTATCTGGTCTATTGATCTAAAAGTTTGGTATAAAATTGGATCGATTGAGCCCATATGCATTGGTCAAGCTATGAGTTTTTAAAAATATTGGGCAAGACGCAGTCAAGCCCAATATTTTAAGCAGTCAAGCCCAATATTTTAAGCAGTCAAGCCCAATATTTTAAGCAGTCAAGCCCAATATTTTAAGCAGTCAAGCCCAATATTTTAAGCAGTCAAGCCCAATATTTTAAGCAGTCAAGCCCAATATTTTAAAACTCATAGCCCATCTAATTAGCCCATCAACAACAGGATATAAGCAATTCTATAAGTGAGATTTGCAACCGAAATTATGGTCCTGGACTATAAACGGAATAAAGCTGTGTTAAACATAATATTGCGCTTTTATTCCGTAAATAGCATAAAGCAAGGATATCCAACCTTGTTTATCCAGCCTCCACCTCCCTCCACTCCCCCAGGTTTGTTTGATTTCTATTTATTTTTGCAAATATCATTTCTATCATGTAAAAATTCTTACATGTAAAATTGTTAACTTTTATGGTCCTGGACCATATAATTGGGCCAGAATCTTATGCGTGAGAAGGGAAACTGAATTGATAGGATTTCTCTGTCAGTGAAGCCTTTTAAAATGCTTGAACAATCTCATAGACTATTGCAGAAACATAACATGCATTACATTTACACTATTCTTTGTCAATACTTTTTTGCACCCACAGGTCTTAGGCCAACAACAAAAAAGTTGTGTTGCCATCAAGTGGCAAAAATTTAAAATCTGGTCGGTCGGTCGGAAATCTTTTTCTTCTTTTTTTGATTTTTTTTTTCTTCAATCTTTTTTATTCATTTCTTTTGGCTGAAAAATATATGTTTTATGTCAAGACAAAATTGGTATAGGCCATGTGTCAATTTAACTAATGTTTCTAGTGTGACAATAGTCTAAAAAACATTTATTTAAGCTTACTTATTCATTTCAAGCAAGAAATAGTAACATTTAGACACTTTTAATCAAATTTAAATCTATTAAAAAAAATGCGACCCTAGTTTTTACGATTTTAGGGTCGGTCGCTGGGAAACACAATTTTTTTGGGGGGTGGGGGGACTTACCGTGACATATGCTACAACTGTGAAGATGAATAAAAAAGCATTAACACATTCAACGTAGACATAGGACGCCAGTCAGGTGGTAATGATATGTTTTCATCTTGACACAACAGTCGTCGGCATCAAAGTCAAATCATTTAATTGCATTCAAGTAACCTTGTGTAAACACGCAACTCGCGAAATGAATAATATGTCATCAATTCGTTTGGAACCGAAGACCAGGAGCTTTCATTTATAATATAGTTTGGATGTCATTCACATATAAGATTTGGTATGATTTTTCCCCATGTATTTATTGATTGATTTATTATTTAAAATGGAAACATATTGTATACTGTGTATTCAATATCGTGACTCTCTTTTGAAAGACAATTTTCAGGTTGTTCGTGCACTAAATTTAAACCAATGTCCATGATGTGTGTGTGTTTATAATGTTATTACATAGACAAACAAACAATATTTCAAAATAGTCTAGGTAGATAGCATACAATTATATAATACAGAAAAAAATGGCAATATATGAAAAGAGGCAAATTTAAGTATAAAAATAATTGCTGGTGCACTCCCCCCCCCCCCCCCCCCCCCCCCCCCGCCCCCCTTAGAGTTGGCGTATGACGAACAACATAACAATATATATGGCCTTATTCAAACGTACACCATTAGCTATTGCTGATGATGAACAATTATTTGAAAATAAAATACGGCATTGACGTCAACCAGCAGCACCGTTTTTATTGTCTATACAGGGTGTCTCATGTGATCGTAACTTCCTGAATAAGTGTCACAATGGATAATTTCAAACATCAAAATAAAGTCAAATTATTTTGCAATAAATTAAAGAAATTTGCATTGGCTCACTAATAACAGAGAATACTAATAATGTGACACTTATTTAGGAAGTTATGGCCGTCTGTTCAGACTGCAATATAGAGAGGAAAAACATGTCCGGCAAATTGGTTTGCTTTTCAGCCATAAGGCAAAACAAATTGCGCACGTGAGAAAAGAAGAAAAAATCCCGACCAACCTACCCAACTTTTAAAAGTGATCTATGGACAATCAAAAAAACGAAATTGGCCTAATTGAACTACATTTGGAACATTTTATATCATTTTTTGAAATAATATTAATTACTGGTTACACAAACTGTATACATTCATATTTGGGATTACCATCGGCTTTATTCAGTCGTAATTTAATAAGAAAAATAATATAGAATCTTGAAATTATTATCAATTACATTATTAATCATTTCATTGTTTGTGTATTTATTGTATGTGCGTTTAACTTTTTAAAATTTATTTATTTGTTCAATTGATTAATTTTTTTGATATATCATCTGACAAACGCGGCAAATCGGTCCGTTTTTCTGGCCATAAATAAAAATGTCCACATTTGATTATGCAGATTAGCTGATAACACTCTCAGTGTCTCATAACGAGATCTCAAATTCATTATTAGAATCTTCTCACCTCCCTAGCTAATACTAGAATAGCTGGTATATGGTAGGCCCTCAAGGACTAGGTCAAATGCGACTCATTTGAATTTGATGTGATAGCGACTGCCAGTATTTGATTTGGTAGCCATTGGGGCTTTCTATACACTTGACAAACAAAAAGTACTCTGGCACAGTGTTGAGATTTGGTTCCTAATACATATCCTAAAAATACTACATATTCATATCTAGTAATGTATGATATGTATGAAAATTGATATCAAGAAAATATCTATCTTCAAATTAAAATAATGATATCTTAAATAATAATGATAACTTTATGTCAGTTTTGTAGCTGTGACATGACGTACATGGCGGAATCAGAAGTTTTCCTAATATCCTACAACATAAATTAAATTGAAATAAAAAGCTATTTATATACCAATATATATCAACAGTCTTTGATAGCATGCTTTTACCTGGTTTAACTAAACAATGGTGTGATAATAAAGTAGAATCGTACAAATAAAAACAATTCTATTTTACTATTGCAGAGTCCGGTAAGTCCGGTAGTATAAACCAGCTGTTTTGAAGCATTGCGGTATTTAAGATTATCTGGGAAACCCCTATCTACTGTTGTTCTCATGTTTTGCATAATATGGACCAATCAGGCTACCGTTAATAGATGGCGCACCACACACATTCCTCATTCATTTGCAATTTTGAAAGATTACTACATGAATTTTGCACACTCAAATAAATCATAGTAAATGAAGCCTGTACACATAAGAGTTTGAACACTTTTCTACGCGGCTATTAGGTTTATCATATATATATACAAAACAGATTTGTCTAAAACCGTTCCCAATTTATATTAAAGTCTATCTCAAGGATTACTGAACCAATACTAGGCATGTTTGTACTTATTTTAATGCATTTCTCATGGTGATTCTAAATATTGTCAGCCTGCTCCGATAATTGCCTAACTCATTTTTTCTAGTTTTTAGAAAACAACAAAAATATGAAAAGTGAGTTAGGCAATTATCGAAGCAGGCAGACGATATTATGAATAGCACAATGAATAGTGCAGGTGAATTCCAACAGGAGCAGTAACTGTTGGATAGAATAAGGTTGAAGATATACCTTTAAGTGAAATGTGGCTTATTATAGGCCTAATACGAGTTAATATGACCCATTTTAAACAATTTACATCATTATTACAATCTGCCTAACTCACAAGGCTGACTTAGACATAATTGAAATTGTGCATTTATCAACACTTTTAATTGGTCAATGACTTAGGTATTATAACAGTATGTGCATTATGTAATGAAGCATGATGATTTATGCAAAAAGCTCAATTTGGCTGAAAAGTGAATTAGGCAATTATCGAAGCAGGCTGACGATATGCTAATGAAATTAAATAATTATGACATTTTTGAAACATTTTGTGAAATTTTGGAAAGTCGTCTGCCGCATGGAAAGTGTTAACGCGGTACAGAATTATCAGTGGATTTAGGGTGTGCTTTATCACAGTAACCAATAGGGACTACTTCAAATTGCAATAAATTGATTTTGGAAACAGAAATAAAAATGCAATAATTAAATCTAAACAATAAGCTTTTAGAGAGAAATACAATACAAATAAGCAAAGCTCACAAACTGCACGCACAATATTTGAAGAACTGATCCGAGATGATTCAGCAACGCTTCTATACTAATAGCAAGTCTAGGGGGATCTGTACCTATCATCTTGTCTGAAACCCCCAGCATTTTGTAGCCATCTCTAATGTCACCACCCACTCTCCTCCGGATATAAGGCGAGAGACGTATTAACGCTTTCCACGCGGCTATTACTTTTACCACATAGAAAACAGATTTTTCAGAAACCTTTCCCAATTGTTAAAGTCTATCTCAAGGATTACTGAACCAATACTATGCATGTTTGTATTTATTGCAATGCATTTCTCATGGTGATTTCAAATATGGTAAAGAAATTCAATAATTTTGACATTTTAAAAACATTTTGTGAAGTTTTGGAATGTCGTCTGTAGACACCTGCCGCATAGAAAGTGTTAAGAAATAACTATTACTAATAAAGACAATTCCCTACACTGGCTATGCATTACGCTGATGTTTTTGAACAGAGGCATATTTGAGATTTGAAAAACGGATCATTCTCTCTCTTGTTTATCCTTATAAAACCTGCCCACAGTGGTCATGGTGGTGCTATTGTGTGAGATGCACCATTATGTGAGATGCCTAGAGACAGCCGGCAATTACACGCACCAATGTCACTAAACTCCAAGTTCAACTGCAACACTTTCCATGTGGCTATTGGTTTTACAATATACAAAACAGATTTGTCAGAAACCGGTCCCAACTTTCAAGGTCTATCTCAAGGATTACTGAACCAATATTTGGCATGTTTGTACTAATTTTAATGCATTTCTCATGGTGATTCCAAATATGATATGGAATTCCCTAATTTTGATATGTTTGAAACATTTTGTGAAATTTTGGAATTTCGTCTGCAACGCCTGCCGTGTGGAAAGCGTTAAGCACCAATGTGACATCAGAGCATAGTTCACTGAATACAGCCTACTATTGGGCACGTGGCTCTTAATGCGCTGGTGTAAATACTTGCCAGATCAACGACAGATCCTGCTAGTTTTTGTCAAATTTTATCACATTTAGGGTGGGGGGGGGGCGGTCCCCAGTTTACAACCTTTTTAGTGAAAGTAACTGAAATTGTTTTCTTATAGTGTTTTCCATAGTTTAAAGCAATTAAATAAATAAAAACATAAATGTTACTTTGATGTTACTGGGTTTACCTTCAATAAATTATAAATCAAATTGGCATCTTTTGAAAACAATCAGAATCGTTTTAACAACCTTTTTAGTGAAAGTAACTGAAATTGTTTTTTCACAGTGTTTTCCATAGTTTAAAGCAATTAAATAAAGAAAAACATAAATGTTGCTTTGACATTACTTGGTTTACCTTCAATAAATTATAAATCAAATTGGCATCTTTTGAAAACAATCAGAATTGTTTTAAGAAGGCAGGTAGGCACACAATTACAACTTCTTATAACAATTGGCACATATGACTCAAGTACTTATACCACAAATAGCTAAGAGGGTCATAACACGAGGTTATATCGGTACACATAAGGGGTTATTGTAGGATGAGGAGGGGCTGTTGGAGAGAGGTAGTAATTACACTACCACTTGAGACATTCATATCTCTGTACATTACAAGGGCTAATCAAATATATGTAATTATGCCTAGGGTGGGTATCTATTCTAAAATGAAAAACGATTCGATAAGGTTGACGCAGAAAGGTTACTGATACGTTATTTAGTCAGCTTATTCCTTCACCATTTGTGGACTGAACAATGTCATGGCTATGTATAATAAATTAGCTAAGAAACTCACAAGAAAGAGCCCCGACTTTCGTCACAGGTGTGGAAGAGGTGTCAGAAAACAGCTGAGTATTTAATTTTGAATTTAAGAATCACTTTTCTGGGTACCAAGATTCACATACCAGAAGTTATTTTATGCTTAACAATGCAATCTTTTACCTATTTTGTAAAGAAAACAAAGAAACGTCCCCCTCCCTAAAAAAATCCAACCCCAACAAAAAACAACAACAAACAAATTGTCCAGAATGTTTTTTTAGGCCAAGAATCCGGAAACCCTGAAAAATCCGGAGAAATCACACCCCTGTTTCGTTTCATTATCTAATTCTTAAAGGGCCATTGAGAGATACGTATGGGAGTGCGCCCTGAATTATCCTGGAAATCAGTTTTTTTGCATCAAAGTAACACTTACGCATATACTAACTACCATCTGAAACAGTTTACCAACATTCGCCGTTTATAATATAAAATGTCATGATTTTCTTAGTTTCGATATGATCATATCGAAACTAAGGTGCTGAATTCGGAAGTTATGCTAAGTTTTACTCACGGACTTTCGCGGCAAATCTCAACCCGGAAGTGCCGTTATTTGCTTAGTTTGGCATGAAGGCGATGTCGGAATTGAATGATATTTTGGATTTGGGCTATGTTGATGATTATCTTTAGGTTATTTGCTCATTTAGTATATCGATACATCTCTCAATGCCCCTTTAATATTTGGGGTATGTAATAGGTACCACAAAACAGTGACATAAAATAGAACTTATTTTAGCAAGAAAACATCTGATCTGTTGTGCAGATTTAGATTTTGTACGTTAAAGATGGGGACCCATTTACTTATATAATATTTCAGTGAGCACCTTGTCACATTAAATATTTGACCTTCAGGATTCACACCACTAAATAAATAATGGAAGAGTCCACGAAAGGCCTGTTGAATTGGTTGGGATGACACTCCTCTAAGTGAAATATATAAAAATGCTTCAAAAGTAGTGTTGATGGCCAAACTTGTGATCGGATGATTATTAAATGGAGATTATCAAACAATATCAGTGCAAATTTTCTTCTTTGACCAATTTTTTATGATTTTTTAGTCATTTTAGAGACTTCAGATAATTGATTAGAATTGCTTAGACCTAGGCTAGGCCTGGGCAATCTACAAACATGTGTATCTTTGACGGCGCATATCTCAAAAATTTTGCCTTGACCTTATATATATATATTTTTTACAGGAAAGCCAAGACCATGATCTTCACACAGAATGCAAAGTTGAGAAAATGACGAATAATCATAGTCCATTTTACACAGTAAGCAATGGGGAATTTATTAGTGGTGTGCACTCTACAGATAATAATGTGACCAGTCACATCAAAAGGACATGTTGTCGGCAAACACAGTTTTGAGATAGAGGCAAATATATTTGGTGAATATATAAAGAAAATAATAGGAAAAAATATGCTTCTTCAAATCATATCTTGTGATTACAACGACCAATTACCTTCAAAATGGTATCATTTCAAAGCTTGAAATGTGCTCTTTCAGGCCTCCAACATGTCCATTTCGAAGTGAGGGGTCACCTATGGTATTTCCTAATACTTTTAAAATTTGTTTGAATTTACTAAAAGTCTCATAACTTAGTTTCCTTGAATTCCCCCTCTGAATAAAAAAAAAAGGGGAAATAAAAGAAAAGAAAGACGATAACAGGATATTCTTGATGTTTTCCAAGAAGAGAGAACCAAACTGCCTCACAGTGAGTTTATTACCGTATATTTATCATGCTTAATTACCGCAGCATCTAATAGTATATAACACAATGCTACAGGTGATGCCATGTATGTGTACACAGAAAACAAGCTCCTAATTGACATGACGACAAATCCGTAATTATCTCCACGTTGCCATGGTAACGCATCACTTTTGCATCCATCCGGTATCACATCAATGCCTTAGGCGTTGACTTTAATCCTTAAGTGAATTGGATGCCTTGGTTACATCACCTATCCGTGTATTATAGCGCAAATAAAAACATTGTTATAGCCTCTTTCATGCTATTCCAGTTGAAATCTAGACACCCCTATGAAAAACATTACCTTAATCTTCCCCACTGGGAGTGTAGTTTCAATGAGATTACCTATATGGGTGACTCAATTTGAAATTCACACTCCCTGTGTGGAAGATTAAGGTCATGTGTTCCATTGGGGGTGTATGGATTTCAAATGGGGTTACATGCATGGGTGACTCTATTTGGAATTCACACTCCCTGTGTGAGAGATTAAGGTTGTGTCTTCCATAGGGGGTGTATGGATTTCAAATGGGGTTACCTGCATGATGGGTGACTCCATTTGGAATTCACACTCCCTGTGTGAGAGATTAAGGTTGTGTCTTCCATAGGGGGTGTATGGATTTCAAATGGGGTTACCTGCATGATGGGTGACTCCATTTGGAATTCACACTCCCTGTGTGAGAGATTAAGGTTGTGTCTTCCATAGGGGGTGTATGGATTTCAAATGGGGTTACATGCATGGGTGACTCTATTTGGAATTCACACTCCCTGTGTGAGAGATTAAGGTCATGTGTTCCATTGGGGGTGTATGGATTTCGTTTGGAATAGCCCAATCGCAAGAGCACAACCTGCCTTCCATATTACTATTAGCATATAAATTCTTAAAGCTACTGTGTATGTAAGAGTCACACTAGCTTAGGCATGAGTTGAACATGGACAAATACCTTTTTTATCCAATTTCAAAATATTCAGAAAAAAATGGATTAATTAAAAAATATATATATATATATATATATATCCACTGTTTTTCAATAGCATTGAAGCACTAAAAGCTCACCCTTAAACTGCAGACCTTTATCGGCATCTACCAACTTTTTAGATGGCTACTCTATTGAGTGTAATTAAGACTAATATACTATCTATGTCTTACTATGTAAAACACATCACCTACCTATACCCCTAGTAGAATGATAACATCCTTAACAGCTCATCATAATGGTAAGAAAACAAATCACCCGTATTGAATAGTGGTAAGAACAACAAGCCACAAAGCTACAATCAGCTAGGAATCCTGTCAAAAGTCGTGGATTATTCTCTGATCCACCGTGGGACGGATACTGCACTGCCCGTAACCTTTATACCAACATGCATTGCGGTAAGACAACATGAGTAGAGCTCCCATATGGTTATAAAGACCGTGTGGCTATCTGACAGTCTGACCCATCACTGTGGCTATCCGTCTGTCCTAGTACATCCGGCACGCTGCCATTATGAGATGTCAAGTTGACTAACTGTCCATGAGGCCTTCCGTCACGGTCAACCGCTCAAGCAATATATATCTGAGACGGTAAAATAAACTAAGTATAGTCGAGTGCACAAATTACAGGTAATAACATTGGCACAGCCTGAAACAAATGATGAGCTGATTATCCTTTCATGTGTACATATCAACATCAATTTGACAAATGTCAGATCAATTAGCATTTGACTAATCAGCTCTAATTACTCCCAAGTCTTATCCTGTAAAACACTATAATTTTGTAGATACTTTATTTTGTGAATTTAAAATTACTGCTATTTTAGCAGGCATTAATTTCGCGAATCTGGAAATTTCACTGTTACTTTCAAATCAAAGTTGTCAGTTTCGTGGGTATTTAATTTTGCGAATCCACATCCCTAGTGAAATTCATGAAATTAAAACCCTCGCGAAATTAAGTGGTTTTACAATACTTTGTGTGTTGGATTTGGTTGCGGTTGTTTTCATAATGATGGTTATCCTGTGAGGCAGAATTTTTAAAAAAAAGTAAAAATATATTGTCAAACAATATCAGTAATTAATATGCCTTACCGTAGCATCCACCATTGGTACAAATTTATCTGTCCACTTCCAGGGAAAAACATGTGCTTCAATGTGTTGAAACAATGCATACTGCATGCAGCATGCATCCATAGACTGTGCATGTGCATCATACTATTGATGCAGAGGGGAGCCACAATCTTGTTCAAAACCTGTTGGGACACTATACACGTGCGCATCAAATATCTTTGAAAATTAGTAAAAAGCTGTCAGTTGAAAGTATGATAGTCAAAACTAGTTGATGTAAAACTGCCATCCCTCTCAACCCCCCCCCCCCCCCCCCCCCCAAACCAATGTTGGGGATGATATATAACACAGCCCGTTGCTGGACGATGCTTTTATATGGACCAACATTGAATTTAGGGTGAGGGACCACCGTTTCACAGGACATGCAGGAAGTGTCCCAACAGTTTTGAACATGATTGTATTAAGGGAGTGGAAAAATGAGCTATAAAAAATACAAAAATCGCTATATCTCGAAAACGGTAGCTTCGATTTTAACCAATCTTTTTAAGAAATGAAGAACATTGCTTTTGTAACATTTCGAGTTGAACTTCATAGTCTAATTACGTATACATATTTAATGAAATACATAAATAACGTGTATTTTAATATAAAGTGTCATAGTTTCAAAGTATCTAATTTACAGCGGCGAGTGTTTCAAACGATTGCATCAAGTGGCGGTGCGTCAAGGCGACGAAAAAAACCCATGTTGTACAAACCTGATCAACTCATTTATTTCAAATCTTAATTGTTTAAACATTTGAAGTAAAAATTAAAATGTAACTAAACTGCCGCGCTGAGATTCGAACCCATGGACAGAGTCTGTGGTGTCAGTCGAAACCACTACACTAGTAGGGCAATACGTTGTACTAGTATAAGAAGATAAGGTATAACAATTTATCTTGTTAAACTAATATTCTTCTTGAGATGATTAAGTATGGAAATACACTTATTAGTATCGGTCTACCACGGTTAACATTATATACACTTTCATACTGTTCAAAATAATAATAATTTTTGCGAATTCAACACGATTAACCACGGTCTACCAATAACATCTTAAAAGATGATCAATACTTCCTTTCTATTCATTCTGGTAGACCGTACATAGGGTTCTATTGAAATTGATGGTTGACCGTGGTTGATCAATACAGTGCTAGAGTTAATAAGCAAAATGCCTCTTCAAAAAGCTGACTCCCCAGTTAGCTCAGTGGTATGTTTCCTGTCTTAGAATAAGCAGATTGCTGGTTCGAATCTCGATAGGTTCTTGTTTTTATGGTTTTGTTTTCGTTTGTTTAGTTTTGTATTTCATTTTGGAAATGTTTGTAACTTTTCATTCTAAAGTTGATTTCATTTTTCCGGACCTTACGAATTGGTATAATATGTTTAATAATAACATGCGATTTATAGGTGATGTATTACGTTGTCAAATGGATATTTTGTGTTTGTTGACATCTACCTCTATACAAATACGAATACGAATCTTAATTATTATGGCGTCTCAATTAACATGCTTCAATTAAGAGTATATTAATCTGAAATAAACGGTCACCCCCACAACACCCCCACCCTACCACAATAACACAATCATTAGTTTATTTAATGACATTATTTGTTTTACCTATATCTATGAAATAAGTCTTTATTAAAAAGTACCATTTAGGTGCGTAATTCAGACAATGCCCCTTTAAATTGAAGACATTACTAACCCATTCTTTTCTTAAATAAACGATACTAATGGCACATTATCGCTCTCTAATATTGCCAAATATAACATAATTTGGAACTTATTTAATGCAGTTACAAGGACTTATATGAATTTAGTACATTATTTTTACAATGCTTTAATACAATCTTGTTCAAAACCTGTTGGGACACTATACACGTGCGCATCAAATATCTTTGAAAATTAGTAAAAAGCTGTCAGTTGAAAGTATGATAGTCAAAACTAGTTGATGTAAAACTGCCATCCCTCTCAACCCCCCCCCCCCCCCCCCCCAAACCAATGTTGGGGATGATATATAACACAGCCCGTTGCTGGACGATGCTTTTATATGGACCAACATTGAATTTAGGGTGAGGGACCACCGTTTCACAGGACATGCAGGAAGTGTCCCAACAGTTTTGAACATGATTGTATTAAGGGAGTGGAAAAATGAGCTATAAAAAATACAAAAATCGCTATATCTCGAAAACGGTAGCTTCGATTTTAACCAATCTTTTTAAGAAATGAAGAACATTGCTTTTGTAACATTTCGAGTTGAACTTCATAGTCTAATTACGTATACATATTTAATGAAATACATAAATAACGTGTATTTTAATATAAAGTGTCATAGTTTCAAAGTATCTAATTTACAGCGGCGAGTGTTTCAAACGATTGCATCAAGTGGCGGTGCGTCAAGGCGACGAAAAAAACCCATGTTGTACAAACCTGATCAACTCATTTATTTCAAATCTTAATTGTTTAAACATTTGAAGTAAAAATTAAAATGTAACTAAACTGCCGCGCTGAGATTCGAACCCATGGACAGAGTCTGTGGTGTCAGTCGAAACCACTACACTAGTAGGGCAATACGTTGTACTAGTATAAGAAGATAAGGTATAACAATTTATCTTGTTAAACTAATATTCTTCTTGAGATGATTAAGTATGGAAATACACTTATTAGTATCGGTCTACCACGGTTAACATTATATACACTTTCATACTGTTCAAAATAATAATAATTTTTGCGAATTCAACACGATTAACCACGGTCTACCAATAACATCTTAAAAGATGATCAATACTTCCTTTCTATTCATTCTGGTAGACCGTACATAGGGTTCTATTGAAATTGATGGTTGACCGTGGTTGATCAATACAGTGCTAGAGTTAATAAGCAAAATGCCTCTTCAAAAAGCTGACTCCCCAGTTAGCTCAGTGGTATGTTTCCTGTCTTAGAATAAGCAGATTGCTGGTTCGAATCTCGATAGGTTCTTGTTTTTATGGTTTTGTTTTCGTTTGTTTAGTTTTGTATTTCATTTTGGAAATGTTTGTAACTTTTCATTCTAAAGTTGATTTCATTTTTCCGGACCTTACGAATTGGTATAATATGTTTAATAATAACATGCGATTTATAGGTGATGTATTACGTTGTCAAATGGATATTTTGTGTTTGTTGACATCTACCTCTATACAAATACGAATACGAATCTTAATTATTATGGCGTCT
This sequence comes from Ophiura sarsii, assembly GCA_035610835.1. Lineage (NCBI taxonomy): Eukaryota > Metazoa > Echinodermata > Ophiuroidea > Amphilepidida > Ophiuridae > Ophiura > Ophiura sarsii. The sequence continues at coordinate 75,835,614 of CM069448.1, read as the reverse complement.
CAATTAACATGCTTCAATTAAGAGTATATTAATCTGAAATAAACGGTCACCCCCACAACACCCCCACCCTACCACAATAACACAATCATTAGTTTATTTAATGACATTATTTGTTTTACCTATATCTATGAAATAAGTCTTTATTAAAAAGTACCATTTAGGTGCGTAATTCAGACAATGCCCCTTTAAATTGAAGACATTACTAACCCATTCTTTTCTTAAATAAACGATACTAATGGCACATTATCGCTCTCTAATATTGCCAAATATAACATAATTTGGAACTTATTTAATGCAGTTACAAGGACTTATATGAATTTAGTACATTATTTTTACAATGCTTTAATACAATCTTGTTCAAAACCTGTTGGGACACTATACACGTGCGCATCAAATATCTTTGAAAATTAGTAAAAAGCTGTCAGTTGAAAGTATGATAGTCAAAACTAGTTGATGTAAAACTGCCATCCCTCTCAACCCCCCCCCCCCCCCCAAACCAATGTTGGGGATGATATATAACACAGCCCGTTGCTGGACGATGCTTTTATATGGACCAACATTGAATTTAGGGTGAGGGACCACCGTTTCACAGGACATGCAGGAAGTGTCCCAACAGTTTTGAACATGATTGCAGGTCAGGGTGATGTAACACCCTATCTGACCATTGTTGAGATTTTGTTTCACAGTATAGCGCACTCTATAAGTTCATCATCCGGAAGTTAAGCGTAAACTGTCAATCATTCGTTGTGAATGAATAGTCATTCATGACTATTCATGACCTCACACCATGTGATCGTCGCGATCCAGCGTCCTTCCCAACTGATCTGATTACAATATTCATAAAATGCAAATAACGCCACGCCCCTCCTCTGTCACTGTCAGACGAAGCCATCCACAATTTGAAATTCGTATTTTGTTCCACGTGAAAATAATGCACTTATCAATCAATTGCATCCCCGGCCCCGGGGGACCCGGGGATAGCGGGGATTAGGGCCGGGACGTACAAATTGCCCATGTGACGTCCCGGGTACAATCGTGTACGGTCCCCGCAGGGCCGGGCACCCTTTTTTGTACGTCCCCGCTACAGTCCCGGCCCCCTTGGCCGGGACAAAGTGTACAGTCCCGGCCACCCATTTCCCAGGACAAAGTATTCACCCGGCTACAGTCCCAAGGTCGCTTATTTCTTTCTGCAACCATAACGGAATGCATTTCTATGTGTTCCCTACGTGTAATCAGGCTTATTTCGTCAAGCGCATCGCATCTCTAGCTTATTTAAAGCAAGCGCCCGGGGTGTAAATTTGTGTACATTAGCGCACAGTTTGTATGTCCGTGTACACTCCCCGCATAGCCGGGCATCTTAATTTTTTGTACACTCGTGTACGGTCCCCGCATGGTCTCCGCTATGTCCCGGGTCCCCGGGAGCCGGGCTTGCAATTGATAAGTGCATAAATTTCAAATAACCAATTCTGAATGTTTCGTGTCATATAAGAACTAAATTCTGCTATCATCAAAGCAAATAAGTTTTACTCTAAATCACAATCAGCTTATTTTGACCATTGATGTACTATTTCTGTGCCACAAATCATGTTTTGAGCCGATAAAATCCACCGTGTCTTAGGTCGTCTGGTTTGTTACGACCATGATAGTGTGCCCCCTCTAAGATCATCATCCGTCAATTTAAGCATCGTAAACGGGGGACTTTGCCTCCGAGATACTTGTCCCATAGTTATAGGGTCTCTGGCCAGGTACAATGTTGTAAATATCCGCATGATCAAAAGCACGGATTAAGGGTGCTTTTTCGAACCACAACCTGGGCCCATGTTAAGGGTCAAAATCACCCATTTCAGGGAATAAGGCTGTATTTTTCAACTTGAATCTGCGCTAAGGGCTGCTTTGACCGATAGTCACGTGTCATCATTGTAAAAATAGCCCAAGATGCCTATGAGATAAATTTACTAAAACACTGAATCACAAAATTACTTCATACATTCATTTAGTTTAAAACTCCATCTTGAGGACCAGTATCCTTTGCTATAAGTATAATTCGTCGAGCTATAATCCTTGTTATGGGTCACTTTTTCCTTCTTTGAGAATCTGTGAAGGGTAGTTTTTGAGAGTGATTTCATAGGGATGATTACAACTTTTATACATGAGTGCCCCCCCCCCCCCCCCCCCCCCCAACCCGGATTTGCAATGTTTTAAGATACCTTCATTATAAGTCTGAACAACATTGTATCTACAGGATGAAGAAACTAATCTGACAATATTAACCAAGGAACTACATGATGTGTGGCATCCTACCAGGTGGCTCATCATAGAGCATTTCAACATTTTGGAGCATTTCATTTGACAAGTATCCCACAATGCCATCTGAGATGTCAAGCACTGTTGCCTTACATCCATAAAATGTAACAACGGGTAACCTAGTAGCTTACCTGACAAAAACCCCAATATAAGCCCTATTTACTGTTGAACAAACCTCTCAGACAGGGCCGGTCGGTAAGGCGTTTATTTTTATTTTTCAAATTTTGTTTGTGATAATTTTCGAAATGTTCTAAAATGTTCAAACAATTTCAAAAATTAAAAAAGAAAATTGTAAAAGAAAATCTTTAGAAAAATGGGGCGGTCAGACCCATTGAAAAGTTTTGTTGTTGTTGTCATGTCCCTTTATTCAGACATTTTAAAATGGATCATGCAATGGGTAGACCTTCATCCTGAAATATGGAATGGATTCATCAATTGCCACTGTGTAATTGGCCATGGTCAAGACCCAGCTTCATCAATTAAGCCCGATCAGATCAAAATTAATGGTTTCCATTTTCTGCTACGCAATGCAGCTTAAAAACATCAATAGTTAATCATTGATAAAATGGTCTAAAAGCCCTACTAAAACCATACATTATTGATCATTCATTTATAGATCCATAAATTCATTACCAAATGTCACAAACCAGCACAGAATCATCATACACCTAACACATAAATGCCCTGACTAGGTGCTTTTATGTTGGCTAATTCAAAATCAATAATCGATATCAAAAATCTGAGATATTCATTGATTAAAGGAAATGTTTACCAGTAATTTGACATCTCGTTCATGAAAAATGAGTAGATACATTTAAATTTATGTTTTACGTAAATCGAATGGAAAATAGGTTGTAGTCAATTCTACGGGATGTCATTGAGTTGCATGGTACATGGTGCGCTATCTAATGCATTCAGGTACGTATCGGTGCATTAAGTATCAACGCACCCCCCCCCCCCCCCTGCGTAGCACACACTAAGTATGATATCCCATAGGAAACACAATTTGCTACAACTATTTTTTCATCAGGTGTGGTTACTTAAAACATCATAGCTTTTAAAAGTATACACTCAATTTGTATGGAGGAGGTGACAACTTACGGGGAAGAAATTTGCTCGCTTAATTTGTACCTCAGATTTTTGGTACCGATTATTGATTGTCAATTAGCTAACAAGCCCGGGGGGGGGGGGGGGGGGGGAGGGGGGCACTGACATTGGAAAAGGGTATAGGTATGTGCCGCACTGAAGACCCCCTTTTTCACCCTCTGCTGCTAGCTCTTATGACCCCCCTTTTTAGCCTGCATCAGTTCTTATGACCCCAATTTTATTGAAAAAAAATCGCGAAATTTTGCGTTCCACAGCCCCAATTCTTCAAAAAAATTGCGTTCTAAAACCAAAAGAAATCAAAAATTTGCGTTCTTGCTATCAAAATTGAACTAAAGGCCAGTTCTCAAGACCCACTTTTTTGAGAAAAAAATCAGTTCCTAAGACCCTATTTTTTGTCATAAAATCCACGTATTTCAGTTCTATAGCCCCCCCCCCCCTTTTTGAGACCCTGTGCGGCACACCCCTACCCAAAAAAAAGTTGAGTGCCCCCCCCCCCCCCCCGGGATAACACCACACAAGATTGAATGACAGAACAATTTTAGACTGTATGAATAATTCAATGTACGCAAGTGACCTGGTATAAGATACTGTTACACGTATGTACAAGGCATGGTGGTACTAAGTGATGAATTAATGACATGGGATAAAGGAGTTCTCTTGTGCCGACTGGTTTTATACGATGGGATTGTATTCTTCCGGATTAATGCAAGTTTTCTTATAAAAAATCATGACTGTCATCTGGTAGGATAATCATGGACGAAGAATTTGATAATCTTTCTCAGGTGCTCATTCGGGCTATAGCGAGGGAATTACGCAGGAATTTATCCTTCTTGATTAATACAAGGTGTTTAATTTCAAAAAGCCTTATTTGGAAGGATAGGTATAAATCCTTCCCGTCTTCACAATTGAGACATGGCTCCTGCGAAGATGCTCAATATGAAGACTGAAAACAAACAGCTCCAAAGTGTTTGCTGATCGCCTCATGAATCTATGCACTATCACCCCACAATACAGTGGCTGGTTTCATGTGGCATTTGGCATCGCATGATGCGAAGATTGGGGTGCTGTGATTGTTTGAAAATTGTTCCAAAAAAAACGATTTTGTAATAAACACCAGAAATTAGACAAATAAATAAATGGGTGGGTCGGGCCTATAGAATAGGGTTTTTAAGTGGCCTAAAGGAATTGTAACCATATTTTATCACAATCAACTTTCCTGTAAGTGAATTCTCACTATTTGAAAAAATAATTTCATGATTCTCCTCTAATTTTCAAAAATTGTTAAAAAAAGTATGTTTAAAATCTGTAACGATATGTGACGCGAATATATATGTGACGTAATACAGTTTTAAAAAAGACACCTAGAGCTTTCAGAAACTGAAAACCCCATGTCGATACGACGTTTTGTTCCAAAGTTATGTCAAATTGTATACATGAATTTCCATCAAAACTTATGTAAGCCTCCATTTTGAATTGGCCATATCTCAATTTGGGATTCCCCGACATCCGACTCATTCCTCTTGATCGCGTCACATATTTGACGTGATCAAGCAAAATGAGTCACATGTTGGCAGTTATCAATTTTGATATTTGTCCATCATTTAAAAACAGGTGACAAATGCTGCAGTATGGTCCAAACCCGATTAAAATTTAACTTCTAGTCTTCAAATTACAAACAATTTTACCAACTGAGAAAACAATGTAAAACATACGAATTGTTCACTTCTTTTAACCTATAACTCAAAATCAATATTCCTGACATCCAACTCATTCCGCTTGATCGCGTCAGATTTATTGCAAATTACGTCATAGAGTTCAAATACACTCTTAATAGGCTTTAAGGTCTTTTTTTTCTTCTTTTTTTTTCCTTCTTTTCTTTTGTTTTCTTCTTTTCTCTTTATTTCCCTACTTTACTTTTTTTCCTTCTTTTCTTTTTTTTCTTCTTTTTTTCCTTCTTTTCTTTTTTTCCTTCTTTTCTTTTTGTTAAAAAATATTACTGACTGTCAAGGTTCATGTCAAGACAAAATTGGTAAATGTCAATTTGACTAATGTTTCTAGTGTGATAATAGTTTAAGAGGAAACTTATTCATTTCAAGCAGAAAATAGTAATCTTGGTGTAAGAAATGCGACTACGACTTCTTTGCTTAAGTTTGTGTATGGTACAACACGGATGATTACACTACTGATTGCATTCCGCACACGTTTCACAATATAATAAATAAATAATGTTGCTCGCTTCTCAGCACATTATACTCCCTCCAGGCTCAAGTTATAGTCTATGATCTACAGGCCGCACGGCTGCCTATACATGTTCAACATGTCTCCCCTATGTTATGTTTCCAACCCTATAAGAACTGATGCTATAAACATTTCATCCGCCTCTTGAGCACCTATCACCGCTTCCAATACAGCCCTTAAATCGCTTTTTTTCAAGACGCCTTGGTGTTAAAACTAACTGGCTATAGATACTGATGCTATGCGAGTTTGCAATTGTCTACATTGTGTCTTGGAAAAAAATAGCCATATGAATAGAATTGTGTTTCCTTCCAAGAGAAAACACACAAAAACACCATCATGTGTCTAACAGAATGTGTAATTCTTCTAAGGGGCCACTCAAAAATGAATAATTTAAGCAATGGCGTGAATGAGAACACAGATTAAGGGTGTTGTTTCAACGACAACACATGCCTATGCTAGGCATCACATCATTGTATACGTCAAAGAACGAGGGTGTCTTTTTTAACAACTTGAAAAGCGGGACAAGAGTTAGCATGAGGCGAATATTTCCTTTAAATCGCTTTAAATACAAATAAAATTGTGACAATCACAAAAATCGAAATTTGGACATTTCAGATTCAGGTTGAACAAATGATGTTATGTTTTCATTTCCTTTTTGTAACTGTATAATCCAAATGGTTAACAATTTCCATGCGGCTATTAGTTTGACCATATCAAAACAGATTTTTCTGAAATCTTTCCTAACTTTCAAAGTCTTTATCTCAAGAATTAATGAACCAATACTAGGTAGGTTTGTACTTATTTTAATGCATTTGTCATGGTGATTCCTAATATGGTGATGATATTCAATAAGTCTGACATTTTTTGAAAAATGTGTGACATTTTGTGACATTTTGGAACTGTCGTCTGTCTCTACAGATAGATGACTGCCGCATGGAAAGTGTTAACATTTCACGCACATACAGCCTGAAGATGACATGAATGACAATAAGACAAAACCTTATCTCGTTTATTCCGGCGGCTGCACTTGTAACTTGAGTTTCGCACCTTTTTCTTTTATCTCAACCCCACCTCTGGGTAATTAGCATTATGGGAAAAAGTGGGACAGGGTATCGCCTGCATGTGTCTGACCCATCACCTAGAAACTCATAGAGTTACTTATATAGGTTACCATGGCAACCTAGGAGGATGAATATGATGCGGTGTGATCTCACACCTATCATGGGAGATGAGGGTAAAGTTAGACTCCATATGAGATGGATGAGAGGTCGCATATGCTGCGCACAATCCTCTGTAGGTTCTAATTTACTAGGTTAACGATGCATTCACTGTAACCATCTTTGGTTTCAAATTAGTCCTGGGTCTTATTTTGTTGAACCTAATGGATTCCATTAGGGTCATGTTGTTTATTTCTCATGCTAAATAAAATGTACCGTAAAAAGCATAACATAGTAGTATTCTCTTATATTTTACAACAAAAAGCGTAAACTATCAGCACCAATGTAATAGGCTATGGAATGGCAGTTTTCATTGAGCCCAGCTTTCTTTGTAAATCTTCGTTGAAGAGTTCTGCAAAATGGAGTCACGGCTCAGCAACACCTGAAATGCTTCTTATTACTTAGAAAATATCATGCCATACATACAATGTACATGTACAATAACGCTGATGCAACCTGCACTACTGTGGCACATAGTGCATGATTAAGTTAATGAATATTCATGAGATGATTAACATATTCTTTCAGAACTGTATGCTTTCTAGTCTCCATGAGTGTCAATGTTGGAGGAAGAGGGGGAAACAAACCTCAAGAGACTTGATAGCAATCCCAAGTGTAGCATTCGCAGGTTCAACACGTCATGCTTTTTATTAGAATACAATATTGCAAAGCACTTCAGTTTTCAGCCTGATGACTTGGGAAATTAAAAAATCCAATCAATGGGCGCGTCATCAATATTCAACTATGCGCATAGTCTTTTCAAAAGCATACAGGAAGTACACAGACAGATAAAGTTTCATATTCTTGGAACATGATTAATTATTCGCCCAGTTGGTAATTATACTGTTCTATGTGTTCATACATAAGGGGTCCTAGCTATACTCTACCTTATTAATAGAAATATTTCATATTGAGAAAAAAATAATTAAAACAATTCTGACATTTTCAATTTGATCCTAATGCCTGGTCGTGATAATTTGAAACAATGAAGGTGACAGACGTGACCATTTGTAGCTAACAAATGCAAGGATCAAAAGATGAAATATCAAACAGAAATATGTTTTGAACTTCAAACAAGATCTATGATCAAAACCTGTCTTTATATAATTGATCAATGCTTCGATTATTTCCTTGACTAAATCATTGTTGGGACACATTTTTAAAACCAGGTGGTTACCAAAATATGGAAACTTCACCTACTGTAATAAAAAGATTGGGTCTTAGCCAACCGAAATGCAGATTTTACCTGTGGGATATCCCCCGCCCCAGTAATGACCCTTTCTCCCAGTCAGCTTAAGGCCCACCACCCCAAATCACTTGCCACAAACAATCACACATTTTGACTTTTAAAATGAGCTTAACAATTGGTCCGAAATATCTAGTTTGTCTCCACCATGCAAAAAAAAAAGAATAATTTTTTGATTCTTTACTTGTTTGTATTGTTTTTGTTTTTGTCGTTGCGCGTTGTATCCTTTGGCAAAGGCGCATTATAAATGCCGTGTTATTATTATGGCATGGGAGGGGAGGAGGGGGATTCCCCCTTCCCCGTGCCCAAGCTATTTGCAATAAGGAGACACCTTGCTTAGCAAAAATAATTGATTACAACAGAAAAGTGATACCAAAATAAAGGATTTAATTATGCAAACAAACACAGAAAATAAGCTCACTTTTCTCGGGCATCACATGCGATTAACTACACAAATTTATGTATGGAAAACCCATCAAAACTTAACACAACCTTATTAAGAATTTAAACCGCTACCAATGACGCTGCGCAAACTAATGGTGTAAACAACACATTGAAACAGGGCAAGGTCGGTGGTCTTGGTCACAGACCAGAAATACTGAGTAAATGTGAGCATGGATGCTAGAGGCACATGGAGGCCTTTGTTGAATCTTTATTTACACCTTTTGACCTAATTGGTATATTATGATTGTCCCTCTTGTTTTAATGGTTAACCATTACGGATATTACGCTTGTTGAGTAGGTGTGAACGTGTTTGGTGCATGCGTTGGTTGCCCGTAATCTAATGAATTATTCAGTCTGGATAATGGTTTTTTGGGTAAATTACTGGTGTAGAGTTTGCACACTGCCATCTCGACCTGATTAGTATTACGTTCACGGTTTTATTTATTTCTTTTAAAATACCATGAATACTCTTATTTGATGAGATACAAGTATTCCGTGTCAGCTTTTTTTGGGTTGTTGTATCAGTGGTTTGTATTATGCATCTTGTTTAGATTATTAAAGGGGCATTGAGAGATACGAATTGGAGTAGGAAGGCGACCCGTCTCGATGAAGCCAATAAGAAATATGAACGGTATAATAGAAAGGTAAAAGCAAGGAACCTCTCCCAGAACCAAAACAAAGGACGAAAAAACGCGGGCATGAAAACAAGGCTGCTGATTGGCCCACTGAGTGGTAACCAAGACACACAGACGCACACTGCAAAAGGGAAAGCCCAGACGGTGTCTGCCCCGGTAAATAAATTGGTTTATGAAAGTAGGCCTGTCATAAACCTTATTATCCTGGAAATCAGGTTTTTTTTGCATCAAAGTAATACTTAGGCATATACTGACTACTATCTGAAACAGTTTACCAACATTCGCCGTTCATCATATAAAATTTCATGATTTTCTTAGTTTCGATATGATCATATCGAAACTAAGGTGCTGAATTCGGAGGTTATGCTAATTTTACTCACGGACTTTCTACTAAAAGTAGTATGGATACTTCACTCGCTGTGTTGGTAAGTGGCTCTTTTATGCAGGTGATGACGCTAAGTTACATTATGAATTATTCTGTCTGGTTTATTATGCTTAAGTGGTAATAGAGTCGGGAATAGAGTGTATAAACTGACTTCTAAAGTGTTACGCTTCTTGTTAAGACGGTTACATATTATGGATACTCTCCTCGCTTTTAAGTGAGAGTTTTTTCCTCTGTGCAAGCGAGCATGACATGACTTTCTATAATCTTGCTCATGGTTCTTGGTAAATACGTGGCATGGAGTTTTAACACTGATGTCTTGACCTAATTTGTTTTATGAATATGCTTCTTTTTTGTCAATATGTCAGAGTCTTATTTATTTATTTTTTAGATGGTTAAACATCACAGATACTCAGCTTGCTGAGTGGATGAGAGATTTGTTCATGCAGGTGATGACTGTGAGTTAACCCTTTGAACACTGGCGGCCGGTATAAAGCCTAATATGCGTATCGTATATACACTGGCGGCCGGTATAAAGCCTAATATGCGTATCGTATATACACTGGCGGCCGGTATAAAGCCTAATATGCGTATCGTATATACACTGGCGGCCGGTATAAAGCCTAATATGCGTATCGTATATACACTGGCGGCCGGTATAAAGCCTAATATGCGTATCGTATATACACTGGCGGCTGGTATAAAGCCTAATATGCGTATCGTATATACACTGGCGGCCGGTATAAAGCCTAATATGCGTATCGTATATACACTGGCGGCCGGTATAAAGCCTAATATGCGTATCGTATATACACTGGCGGCCGGTATAAAGCCTAATATGCGTATCGTATATACACTGGCGGCCGGTATAAAGCCTAATATGCGTATCGTATATACACTGGCGGCCGGTATAAAGGCTTATATGCGTATCGTATATACACGGGCGGCCGGTATAAAGCCTAATATGCGTATCGTATATACACTGGCGGCCGGTATAAAGCCTAATATGCGTATCGTATATACACTGGCGGCTGGTATAAAGCCTAATATGCGTATCGTATATACACTGGCGGCCGGTATAAAGCCTAATATGCGTATCGTATATACACTGGCGGCCGGTATAAAGCCTAATATGCGTATCGTATATACACTGGCGGCCGGTATAAAGCCTAATATGCGTATCGTATATACACTGGCGGCCGGTATAAAGTCGCTAACATGTGTGCACTGTTTACAATCTTTGAGGGAATCCCCATCGAATTTAAACATGCCCTTTGACCCGGAGACTAGCCTGTGGGCTACGGGCTGCACATAGTATGTCTGACAATGCGTTGAAGACGATATCTATGCTGATATCTGGGGGGTTATTTCATCAATTTGGAATTTCGGGATTTTTCAATGGCGCCGTCGGCAGCAGATGTTTTAGCAAGGGTCATGGACTCTGATACCGAGGATATGTATGAATCTGACTATAGTAATAAGGATGAACAAGACATGGTAAGCATGAATATCGCAACTACCGTAGAAAAGTGCTAGTAACTGTTATGGGAACGATACAGACAGTAACATTATGCCCTATTGAGGGGTATTTCGGCAGGGGTGTCAGGGTGGGGCTACCGTTTACTCAGGGGTGTCAGTGTTCAAAGGGTTAATTACAAATTATTCTGTCTTGTTTATGATTATACTAAAGTTTAATAGAGTTATAAACTGACTTCTTGACCCAATAAGTATTATGCTTAAATGCTACTTGTTTAGATGGCTAAATACTGCAGATACTCTCGGCTCACTTTGCTGCAAGGTTTTTTTTCTCACATCCCGGTATTTAATGAGTTTCCCTAATTGTATGGATTGTTCTAGTAGTGGTATAACAGGTTCACACTGACTTCATGGCCTAATTACCTATATCATGATTATGCCTTTTATTCTTGATGGCTAAATGGATATTCCCACTCACCACATTAGTGTGAAATGTGTGTCCGCGCAAGTGATGTGTTATGAATTATTCTTTCTGATCTGGCCGATGATTTGTGGTATAAATAATATAGTAGTAGAGAGTTTATACACCAACTTATTGGTTGACCTAATTAATTGGTATCATGTGTATCCTTCTAGTTTAAATGGGCCCTAGAGACCTACCTGCTGATTGGCCAGAAAGATGGAGACACCCTTTATTGCACCAATCGGAGACATTGTTAGAATAACTGTATCCCTGATAACAATTAGAGTGAAATAATTTAGAAGCTGTATTTTAATTGGCTATTCAAATGAGATCATTTTGTAATTATCCAATCACAAATACTGTTAGATAGCCAGGTACTGGTCAGAGGGTTAAACTATATGGATGCTGTAAAACCACTCAATTTTGCGAGATATTTAATTTCGCGAGGACCTAAAATTCATGAAATTAAATCGCTGCGAAACAAATTTCGGCCAACTTTATAGATATGACAAAATGTTAGAATCGCGAAACTGAATCTCTGCAAAAATGTTGGCTTTCGTTAATTTGCGAAAATAAAGAACCTTTGAATTTTAAATCGTTTTACAGCACACTACTTGTAGGTGCGAGATTGCTTCATGCATGCACTGGCATTCTGTTATCTTATACATTATTCTGTTCTGATAGTAGGTGTATCACTCAGTATCGTATATATTAGTGGTATAAAGTTTATACACTCATTTGTTCTGCCTCACGCTCAACTAAACATATGATGGCTGGCTTATTTATACATAGCGAAGCATTTATAAAAACCTAGCAACTTTTAATCTTCCATTTCCTAACAGCTTCTAATGTGACCCACAGTGTTAAAATTGTTGTCTGCACAAGGCAATTTTTATGGATTACTTTTCTGAATAATTTGTACATCCAATGTCAATGCTATTGCACCATGCCATATCTTTCATTGCCGGTATCAATAATGTGTGGTGATCATTCTTCATTCAATCATTACAAATACATCACCCGACCCCAGGACACATTCTTGGCCCGCTCAGATGACCAGCGTTGACCCACCAACACACAGGTAGACGAGACACACAGGCGCATGTGGATTGTGGAATGCAATTAGATATTTTCAATGCACTACGCACATGATTGTTTCAAAACTACTAACAGTATGAATTTGTGGTTTTAAAAAGGCATAAGGCGATGAAGGACAAAACTAGATGTATATATACATCCCACCTTAACATTATCCAACACATTGTATTACATCCCAGTCTAATAAATGGCTTACATTATCCAACACATTGTATTATATCCCAGTCTAATAAATGGCTTACATCATCCAACACATTGTATTATATCCCAGTCTAATAAATGGCTTACATTATCCAACACATTGTATTATATCCCAGTCTAATAAATGGCTTACATTATCCAAGACATTGTATTATCATACTGTACTAGTACACCACTGTGTTATTGCATTTACCGTCTATGGTTATTGCATCATGAACATGCATTCGGCCTAGAGTTAATTTGGCAGCATGGACACCGGATTGGGGGAGTCAGAGTTTGGGGTAAACAGACTGATTTAATTTAGATCTAAGGAAAAAACCCTTTTCTATGGGCCCAACTGACACATTTTTATTTTATTTTTCAAAAAAATAAAGAAAAAAAACCAAAAAACCATTTTTTGGGCATCGTTTGTTTTGAAAAAGTCTTTTTTTTTCTATGTGAGGTACAGGTGTGAGGTGTGTGAGTAACTTCATTGTGAATAGTTATCAAAACCAAAACAAGTTACCTCTTTTACTCCTCAAATGTATACACATTAAAGATTTATATATCATTCAGGCAGTCAAAGCATTACAACCCCATTTTGCCATCATAGCAACCTTATTATTTGCTAACATCAGATTGCTATCATCAGAAGATAGCAACGGCGTAACATACCATCACACATGAAATGCTATCTTCAGTAGATTAAATGCTATCTTCAGTAGACAGCAAATAAGACACAACTGCCCACTACCATAGACATACAGGGCCGTATTCTCATACGTAGTTTAACATGGCTTTAAGCTTAACACGCGTTTGACTTTGAAGGAACGTAACATCCTTTAAAAGTTGACAGAGTCAAGTACCTCACATACCACAATCAGTTTGTTCATCTATCACCAGAGAAAGTTACGAATAGTAGTAATCCATTTTGGCAGTAAGGAAGTGAAAGGCACAAAACATTGAACTCTAAGAGGAGGTAAATGTTTAATTGTCTATGATCTACAGCTACATTGAACTGACTGCACTCGGCAAAAGGTTATATTGCCAAGTGGGTTATTGCCATTCTGAAGAAGTCTTTAAGGTTGTTCCTATGGTTAATTTTGTATTTGATATTTTGATAGAGCTTGCTGAGCTCCACACTAATCTGAAATTTGACCTTGATCGGAGGTACGGTTTTCTAGATATGACAATTTAGTTGTCAAAAATGAAGCAAAATTGAAGCGTTCATTTCTTTTGTTTCTTATTGTATTTTTGACCCTAGCAAAAAAATTAATCTATGCAAAAAGGTTTAATTAATTTTTACAAGAAAAGAATAAATGCTACAAAGCTGAAATTTTGGGAGCTTGTTAATTATAGTTTTTAGAATATTTCCTGTACTGCGGGAGGCTGTAAGATATTTGCATGATAATTATACTTCATTATCTAAGGAAACTTTAGGTCATTAAAAAATGAGGCTAATTAATGCACTTAATTAATTTTGTCAAGTTCATGCACTTTCCTAAATGTATTGCCACTTGGTGTATATGTTGGCTATACAGCTCTCCTTATTTCCTGTACTGCGGGAATCTACTGGAGTTTTCAATAACAATTTAGAGCAAAAACAAAAAAATAATTTTCATAGAAGATTTTACCTAGGGAGTCAAAAAACAATAAAAAACAAAAGAAAATAGACTGCACTCTGTTGGCTGAAAAACAATACAAAACAAAAGAATTCAAAATGACTTCAAATAGTTATATCTGTTGAACTGTGCACCCGATTCACCTCCAGTAAGAGACCATTTTTTTGTACTCAACCAGCTCTACCTTATACTTGAATATCAAGATTTGTTTGCTAGCCATAGGAACACCCTTAAGACAGGGAAAATAAAATACAAATCTAAGCAGTGTAAGTTTTGGGCACTGACAGGCAAAATGTCTTCATTTAATCTAATTCTAAATTTACAAGGACAATCTGCCTGCTACCGACCATAAATCAATGTTGAAAGAGCTCAAGGCTTTGTTTATTTACACTATTATACTTATCATCCTATCATATCAAGCCCTTTGGTCCAAATGTCATGTTTTATTATTGCACATTCGTTTACAAGAAGTACCTGATATTTGTTGACATAAGATTAATACAGATTTTGACAATCAATATACAATTGACATGAGTTTGAACTATTAAATTTGTTCTCTGTGGATTTTAAGTTTAGACCAATCCGGAGAAGGGGTAATTTTTGCAAACCAAACTGTGTTTCATTTCATTCGTATTATTTGTTTTAAATGTGGGCATAAAGTGCGAACACTTACAATATTAAGTCAAATGTAGAAATAAACAACATATCTTTGTGAATCGACCAGACATGACTTGTTATCTACTGAAGATAGCACATTATCACTTGTTCAGGGGGGAGCTATAGTGGGTACTGGGTAGCAAGGACACCTACTGACATTATTTCCTCAAAAATAGAGATAAAAAACAAGTGTCTCAACATGTGTTGCTATCAACTGAAGATACCACAACATCCCTTGTTATGAGCAGAGTAATAGTGGATATGACTATACTTCCCCACAATATAAATCAAAAGTAAAAACACTAACTTTTAGGTGTGATGTAACCTGACATTTGTTGCTATCTACTGAAGATAGCAAACACAAATTTGCTTGTCACTGAGAAAGGTATCTTGCCCATCTCTCAGGACAAAGTTCACAGTCTCTTTACACAACTAAGGTAAAACACCCCCATTACATGCATTCTATAGGTATCATCAATATCATCTATAGAAATACACCATGTCACAAAGTTGACACATACCAGTTACTGGGTCAGTGATCTATTTCCTGTCATGTACACCCTTACAAATAACCAAATAAAAAGAATTGATTACTGGACACCCTCTATGTGATTGTTACTTCTTTGCTGATAATCCTTATCTATGGCGTAGTATCTGTAAGGTCACGAGCTGTTAGTTATGACAGGACCGAACCAACCAACCAATACCCTTATATAAAAGTGTATCATGAATGATTTACAATTTTGAAATATTTGTGAAGAAGTTTTTCCAGAAGGCCCTATTTACAATGGTAACTGGATGTGATTTGAAACTGTAGGTAAAGTGATATGACATGTCTCGCGCGCTATCTACTGAAGATAGCATACCAGCTCCTGTCACAGAGCTAAGATAGCATACCAGCACCCGTCACAGAGCAGTGTAAGTCCCAGGTCCCTCTAGATACAACTGAGGGTAAAACAATCCATATCATGAATTAAATAGGTATCATAAATCACACCAAGAGATATTCCATGTCAAAGTTTTGACACATAAATAGTTTCTGGGTCAGAGATCTGTATCCTGTAATGTATACTGTGTTTGTAAGTATCTGATGAATGATTCACAATTTTGAAATTTTTAATACTTTTTCAAGAAAGCTGTACTTGCGATGGCTGCCGGATACCATTTGAAACTTTGGGTACAGTGACCTGACTTGTCTTGCTATCTTCTGAAGATAGCACAATATCACTTGTCACAGAGAGAAATCTATCATATTACCATCTCTCAAGACAAAGTCCATTGCTCCTATATACAACTATGGTAATACAACCCATCACATGCATTCTATAAGTATCATAAATCACACTCAGAAATATCCCATGTCAAAGATTTGACACTAAACAGTTACTGGGTCGGTGATCCGTGTCCTGTAATGTATACCCTGCTATTAAGGATACGATGAATGATTTACAATTTTGAAATTTGTGAAGAACTCGTTCAAGAAGGCCTCTCTTGCAATGGCTATTATCTGTAATTTTGATAATTCTTTTCTCCGAGCCTTTCCGCACATATAACCCAAGGCAGCTTAAAGCATATAGCTGCTCCTCCTAACCTCCTCCATAAATTGTAATAATCAAGATAATGATAACCAATCCTGACAGCTTTGGTGAAACTCTATCTCATGTCACCTACTCTTGTTTGCAATTCTATCATTTCTTGGCGAGTCAAATGTACACACAATTAGCTTCGCGGAGCCCAATTACGCAAATTTACACTTATGTTTAACGCAAGCCTTGACCGTTGCTTGATTGAATGACAGACTCTCTGCCATTGGAAAGATAGTAAGTTCCCTTTATCAGAGATGCCAGCCAGTCTCACTCAAGAATCCTAAAATGGTGGGGAAAAACTGTAACAAACTGTGTGAAATGAGGGCAAAATCACTCAAACCAGGATGAAAAGCTATAGTTTTGTTGTGACAAATGTATCCTCCATCAGCATCTTGGAGACCAATTACCAATTCTTTCCTGCCCTCATTCCTCAGCCTTCAGTCTTTACTTCACACCTTTTATTTAACTTAGCTTTCTGAAGATTAAGAGGTCCTGTCATCTCGCCAATAATGAGTGAGTTTTGAAAAATGTTACCCGCCAGTTGGTCTGGTACTTATGCATCTTCGCCCGCCCGAGGCAAAAATTACCTGCTGTGGGTCGGGTGCTATTTCCAGGCCGGTGAGGTATATCATGTATCATCTATAATGAATGTGTAACATTGGATCAGAAGACTTGGACTGAGAGCCAGAAACAAATTGCTGGATAAACAGTGTTCAGGGCTTAAACTTCATGAAGGCATTGGGGTGAACTTTTTACACACTAAGCTACATTTCTATGCAAGACAAGAGGTCGCCTCAACTTTTAGTTCACTCAAGTGACCATCGCTCAAAGCCTTTATTTAACATGGACACTTGAATCTGGTTTGTGAATAGTTTACGAGAAGAAAGTGGGCGGGTTTCATCTAGCACGATTTCCGATTCTTTATCAAGACTATGAAACATACACCTCTCAATTTTTAATTTAAAATTTAAATCAGGTTTTAAAAGACAAAACAAATTCAAAAATCTGCTAGAGACAGCATGGTTATGTCAAGTGGGAACTTCAGGAAGTCAACAATTGCCCCGCTTACACATCAAGGGATATCCAAGCACAAACAATGTGAATAATTTATTCCTAAATCTAGTTGTTGAAGTATTTTAGAGAGCCAACACCCGCTGGCCATGTTGAATCAAGGAAGAGGCTTTTGTAAGGGGTGGTATGGCTTTCTATAATGTTTTTTGTTTTATTTAAATTGTCTTTCTTTTTTTTCCTTTTTTTTGGGGGGGGGGGGGGGTGGGTGGGGGTGGGAGGGCACGGGGTCATGACTTTTAATGAAAACATCTGAAGTAATTAGGCTAGTCATCTTAACACATCTAGGAAATAAAGACATGGATTTTGTTGAAATTCATATTTCTCTAAAGTTTGAGTTCTTAGGTATAATAACTCGGACCTTTCCAATGTCGGTTGATAACATAGTTGTTTTTACGGTAGTAGTTCTACGATTAAATCTCATATGGATCTGTTTGGCTGAAATAGCGCACCTAACAGAGCCTATTAAATACACGCAAATAACTAGCTATTTCCTATTTGCCATTGTGTAAACAAATTGTTATGGGCCGTCTGTGGGGATATCGATTAGATATCGATTAAATTCCTACATGTAAGATTTTGATTTTTCCGAAGTTATGAAATGCCCTGATAATATCTCCATTTAACTCCCTTTCCATCACTCTCTGACAACTGATATTTGACAAATATCTTTATATTGTTAATAAACTTCACGTTAAGTCATACTATTCAAAAATAGACGAGAACAGTGAATTTTTATCAATAGAACGATGAGTAATGAACTCACTGCTCGCATTTGTATTTGTGTGTGAAGTCAATAAGTCTACGCTCGACCGTAAGATTTTGGTACCGATTCCGTAATTCTTCAATTCGGAAGAGTACAAATGACGTGGGCTTTTCTCAACCAATCAAAATATAATTAACATGGACAAGTTACAAACACCAAGTGTACGATGTGGCGTTGGTATGAGATGTGTACCTTATTTATTTCCAGAGATACAGCGAGCTGAATACATGCCCCGTAAAAACGAGTGCACTTGGTGAATTTGACAATAATTTTGTTATTCTTTACTGTGTGGGGAATCGTGAAAAATAGAATGGCAAAAGTAAAATATTAAATGACGCGAGCATATATTTTTCTAAAAATATAAAATGTCGATTTTAAGAAAGAGAATTACTTTAGCTTTATGTGGACACCAGTATGGCATTCATACGTTATACACAGCTCAAGTTAGCTCAGTAGACACACAGTTGGTTGAGATGCGTCCTATACCAGTACACAGCATCAATTTGGATGTATTTGCGTGTGGTTTCGCTGTACGAAAAGTGACCCCATGAATTCAATATGGTTTTTAATTGAATATTAATTTATCAAGGTATAATAAGGTGCCAATGCCCTTGATAATTTGTGTAATACATTCTGGGTAAAATTGTGTCATTATATCTTCTTGGTATGAAGCTGAGATGCACTTATCCTACTTTTGTCTCCCACTGTGTACAGGGTGAGGCAAAAAACTGCAATAGTGGAAAGAAGCCATCTTGTTTTCAAAACGAAGTTGAAGTTTGAAACTTTTTAAACGTTGCAAGAATAATATATTTGTTCCTAACTTTATGTGAAAAAAATGAAGTCAATCGCAATTTTCGTTTGTCTTTGGCAAACCTTTTTGCTGCACAACCCAATTTACTTGTTTGTCCACGAGCATAGTGATTTTCAATTGAAATTGCACACATTTCGTGTTCACATTGATTATCCCGCCGACACAAATTTGGAATAATTTCATTTTTATTCAAATCTAGAGCATTATAAGGAATTCATAGCATGGGTTATGTAAACAAGAAATTAAGTATTAAATTCCAATTACGTCACAAATTTACTCAAATTTTCAATTGTTAATGAGAGACGCATTTTGCAATCTTATGCCTGTTTTGGGTGTTTCGTGGACAAGCGTGTGAAAAGGGTGCAAGGGTAAAAAGGTACACCAAAGGCAAACGAAAAATGCGATTGACTTCTTTTTTTCACATGAAATTAGTAACAAATATGTTATTCTTATAACGTTTGCAAAATTTCAAACATCAACTTGGGTTTGAAAACAAGATGGCTTCTTTCCACTATTGCAGAGTTTTTTTGACTCACCCTGTATATCAATTTCCCATGTCTACGGGTAATCAATATACATAATGACATGCTGGTAAAGAATCTTCTTGCAGAGTGCTTAATGCGATGCAGAGCGAAATATAAGTTATACATAATAAAGAACTTATACATAATGACATGTATAAGTAAGTTACATGTTTAGGCCAATCAAATTAAATACCTTGTCTCAGCGCCTTTTGGCTAAACAGCTATGTGCAATGCAATTTTTTTTAATATAAATTAAACCAAAATAAGCTATGGTCTATACGCTCTATTTTTTTTAATATTTTTTTATAAAATTAGTCAATAGTTCTGTTTTTTTCTTTTTAATAAAAGTACTCAGATATGATCAATGCATTGTATGCTTGTGTTCTCTTGATCTCTTAACTTCACAAAGTTAGTTGAATGTGTGTTCTCAGTCAGAATGTTGTCGAGTATCACCAAAACTTACTTTTTTTAAAAGATTTAACAAAATAATTTAACGAAAAGAAAAAAAATAAAATCGAAAAATCCAAACAAAAAATCCAAAAACAATTGCTGCCGCACATAGCGCTACGTGCAAAATCCCATTTTAAAAGCAATGCATGCAGGCCGCTGAGACAAGGTATTACAATTTTGTTGGCCTTTTAGCAATGGACAATAAATTTTATAGCTGCACTCACAAAGTAACCCATACCTGCCAAGTGCCCACACACTGCCCAAACTAAAACCACAACCCATCACCAAACAAGATCCAAAATTATACCATAATTTCAGGTCAAATTCGCATTCGCTAAGTAGCTCACCCATGTATAAGCTTACTTGTATTACAACATTGTACATCATCTGCACCATATAGTATTCCCCTAGCTTGGCTGAGTACAACCTGGACATGGTCTCAACACACTGTGAAGTGGTCCGTCCATGTGGACTGCCCGAGTCACTTGATCCTCCCTCCAGTGAGCAAACATTTTATCTATTAACCTAATTATTGATATGGTTTAACGAGCGATGTCACAAATGGCCGTAAGCGATTCCAGGTTGCTTGCTTTTTTCTATCATTTTCTCTATAACCAGGATGAGAAGGAATAACAGTGGAAACCCAGTTTATGGTATGTGATGCCTGAGTAAACATGCCTGGATTATAGCCCAGGGGAGGGGGAGGACTTATATTGATAGTTGATGCAAAGATGTGTTGCTCTTTTATCACCTTATCATACCTCTTCATAAGTTTCCTAAGGACACTGTTTCATCCCTAAGCCAGTCGCGACATGACCTTTGGTTCTGCCTTGGACCCTTCATAACCCTAACCCTACCAAATACCACGACCCAGCCCATCCCCTGGCACCTGGGTGGAAGTTTTCGATGAAATTATCGACCGAGGCTATATACTTGGCGCCGTATATTGCTTGGATGGTCATGGTGTGTTGTGGAATGCTGTGCCCCGTGTGCTGGAGGTCCCTGGATCAAATCCCGGACTGGTCGCAGCGATTTTATTGGTTCGTTTTTACGCCGCGTATCGGTTGGGTGCAAAAAAGGAGTGTTGAGTGTTAGGGTTAATGTCTAAATTGTGTATTATCAATTTCATTCCTTTAATATTCAGCAATTTTCATTGTTTTTCAGTTGTTTTTCTGGAGAATTATCAGTCCACAAGAGGTCCGTTTGCCCATACCACAGGGTTGGTGTTGTTTTTTTGTCGTCTAAGCATACACATGTTTGGGTCCTCTAATAAATGTCAGTATATTTGTATGTACATGTATAATCAATAATGAACACAAAACACTGATCTTATTCCATAAACATGTTTACTGTGAAAAAAAACTGCATTTGGTTTTAAATGATGCTCTAAACATGTTCAAGGGCCACAAATACATCAGTCAAAACATTGTAAGTGCTCTTGTTCCTTGAACATGTCTAAAGCATCGCTTCCTATTCAAAACCACTGGGCTGTTTTACTTTATACATGTTGAAGGGACAGGAAAACACTCAAGGTTTTGACAGCAGCGACAATAGTTTGTTCTAACTGTTAAAATCAAATACAGGCATACATACTTTCATAAAATTGATGATGCTTAATCCAAGTTAAACAGCAATTTTTTTTTATTATTCCAAAATTTTGTAATTTTCATCATAGTCATAGGTTTGTTAATATTATCTTACTGTTATGATATAAATATAACTTAATATAAGCTTATGCCTTAATAACATGTACATTGAAAAAAATATGGGGTGAATATAAGCAAGAGGTATTTATCTATGAAATGATTAGCATTATCTTTTATCTCCAGCATTGAAATTGCTTTAAAAGGCAAAATAATCACATTACCTCCCTTAGGTTATGATTAGCCACTTGCCATAAGATAACCAACATTATCTTCAGTGGTGTAGCTAGGTTTTTCATATTGGAGGGGCGAGAAATTAAAGTGAACCAACAAGATTTTGCTATCGTTGTACTAATTTGACCGTCATATCATAGTTCCATGATTCCCCTTTATGTGTCAAATAAACCGACAGTGCCAATCTCAACCGACAGATTCAAAAAATTGGTGGGGCGATCGCCCCCCCTCTGGCTATGCCACTGATCATCTTACCATCATCTTAATATGGCGTTATGACTATTACATACATACAGTGGTGTAACCAAAGGGACAGGGAGGGGGGGATGATTTCCCCCCCCCCCCCCCCCCCCCGATGCCCTCCAAAGGAAATGACAAACTCTATGTATACCTATGTATACTAAAAAAAAAGAGTCAGATATGCCCCTCCCCCCACCCCCAGATGACATGCCTGTCCCCCCACATGCCCTCCCTCCCAAAATGAAGAACCTAGTTACACTACTGCATACATACCATCCTACTGTTTGCATAATAATGATTAGACCAATCATGGTGGTTATTAGCAAACCTGACGAGCCTAATGTTCCCTGGCATAATCGTTATCGGCTGCTGCTAACACTAGATGCTACATCAATATCCTTTATCGGCTGCTGCTAACGCTAGATGCTACATCAATATCCTTGATCGAAGTAGACCATACATTCCGTAACAAAAACACTGGAAGGAAAAACTTTGCACTGTACGAAATACGAATTGGAGAGGTATGTCACTGGTTCTCTTAAACTTTCCCCGTGCGGCAACCTAAAGATGTCCACACCAATGTAGAACAAGTCAACACTTCGATCTCTCCCCGAAGCAGTGTCCGAGAATCCCACACAGGAATCCACCACCTTTCGCATCAAAATCCCCACCGGTACATCAACAGGTTAAGACAAAGAGCAAAGTCTCTTCCTTGTTCCCTGAAGAGGCACCGAAGGCAGTAACCACGACTTTCAAGTCTAGCAAGGGCAGCAAGTGATACAGGCGAGCGTGCAAGCGGCACTATGGTCTCAGCTGGCACTAAGCAACAAACCATGAGGCTCTAGCACACCTCGCCCTATAGGCTTGATAGCTCATCACCGACTCATCCATCACAAGTTATATATGACACCTGACAAAATTATACAATCCACCACAAAAAAATTAAGTCTGGTGAGTCGTTAGCATCTGCTGCGACGGCCGTTGCTCAATTCCGTTAGTCGTTAATTGCAATCGTACATGACGTTCAAATGGGAAAGAGCATTCAACTACTGTAAACATGCAAATGTTTGCGCTACATTAATTTGTGCGCTATTCGCGCTCCAAGCAGCTATCGCGAAAATAAAAACATGCGAACATATTCATTTTGTGTATAAATCTATGTAATGAACTTTCAAATCGCAAATTTAAAAACAAGCGAAATGACAAAAAGTCGGCAAAGCGCGAACATTTAATCAAGCGAAAATTACCACTTTCACAGTATACTATGTTCAATGATGAATGGAACATGCCTCTTTGAATGAACAAACTATTATCTAGTCATTTAGTATCACTAACGAGGTATTCCATACAAAGAAGTGCCCTTGCTCCTATGTCATAATTCTTTTTAACTGAGACAAATTGATGTGGAAAATGGGTAAAAATTGGTCCAAAAAGGAATAAAATTGGTTTTAAAAATTTCTTGGTCTTAAAAATATGAGAACTTCTGAACTAAATAATGTTTTTAAGAGCACATAATTATGCACAATTAAAAAATCTTGAGAAACTGGGGGTCTGAGAAATGAAACCGGCTGAATCTGGAGTTTGAAAGGGGTTTAAACTAGTAGAAGAGGATGGGGAAAAGGGGGATACCTGTACCCCGGCCTTTCCAATGTCAGTATCTCCTACACAATATGGAAATATTGTCTCATCTGCTCACCTGACAGAAATAGTCATATTTTAACATGGGATGGTGAGACCGCTCAGCCCTTTTATGGCAAAAGAATATATCTTATATGTAGTTTCCTAACAGTATACTTCCTTTTAACATGATCAAAGTTAGCTTTTTTCTCCATAAATCATGTAGTAGTAAAAGGCAGTATATTACTTTTATTGTCTTTACAAGTTGCAACCTTTTCCTTTGTGAGGATTATTATACCAAGTTAACACAATCCATGTTAAAACGAAGTATATAATTAGGAAAGTACATATAAGATACATCCTTTTGCCATAAGAGGGCTGCGCAGTTGCAGGAAGTAACATTTCCATCAGCAAAATTTTGAAATACAACCACTGGGCAGCTCATAGCTAGCTCCATTGAATAACTATTCTTCATATATATAAATGTGAAAACAAAATCATTAAAGTTATTTAGTTTCGACAGACCGTATGTTTAAAGCCGCATGGCCATACATTTCTTCACCTGAAACAGGCATCAAAATGTCACCAATTAGTGATTGAAATATTCCCTCACCGGTGCATACTGGTCTGGCCAGTGCTGGCCATAGTGGATTGTTCTGCACACGGTCCTAAGCTAAAGAATAATGTACAACTTTCTCTGATTGGTCAAATACTTTTGGCGGACCAATTTTTTTCTTCTAACACCATCCAATTACATGAAACCTAAGAGAGGTCACTCTAGTGAATCGTGACAAATTTATAATGAATTGTCAACGACGGTTTTCTGTGTGCATTGTATACAGACACTGTGCTTGGAACGTTGTACGTGTGGCAATTGATTTTATGAGACAAACAGACGTAAACGTTTTGATATGTCCAGGTCCTACAGATATTTCCCAAGGTCATGCATCATCCGCTGTAGAATGAACTATAGTAATGTTCTTATTTGCAATACACCTAGTATAAAGCTATAGTCAAAGTCTTACACAGCATTGCATAAACATATCCGTTTGCTATTGCATCAAAAGTTTTTTAATTATTCCACGCAGACGGATGAGACAGTCTTACAGTCTGTGCGTGAGTTTGCATATCCCTATACACCACAAGATAATGGCTGGTCATGCAATTCAATTATCGGACCTCCGCATCAATTGGAGTGGTGTGATGGGCTATTCAATTCATTAGATTGGACCATGGAAAGCTAAACAAACACCCGAAGTAGTAACCAATTTAAAACCATCACGATTCACGATCAACGATTAATGCTACATACCAAATGACAGTAATTGCTGACTTAAGGGTGATCGAGATTAATGTTTGTGCGCATGATGGATTACCATAACATTCATGGAACGTGTGCAGGTAAATGTTTTATTAGATGCACTATATCAACCCTAATCCTATAACCGGCTCTGTTGATTGCATCATCCAAAACCGTAGAGGGGGGAGGGGGGTGTTAAGAAACCCTTAAGAATGGCTATATCCTATACACAACATACTACAACCCAACTTCTAGGAGGTATGCAGAGGATTAGGGGAAGAAGAATAAAACAGCGTGACACTTTTCTAAGTGGAATAAAATGCGCAATACAAACATACAATACATATGTGCTATTTTTCAAACCATAGACATTTAAAATGATATATTCCCCAGGTCATTCCCCAGATTTCACACTGGTTTTGAGCATGTGGGCCTTATATGTTAATCATCCGAGCAACAACCAATCAAAATTAGATCTTTTCATAAGCCCTTTTTATCCAAGTCAATGTTCATAAAGGTATCGAGTTAACACCGTGTCAAATTACACAAATGTGTCATAAACGCCTGTATGTTCTCTCACCATGTGCATCAGTGTCATTGAAGAAAGTGGCTAAAGTAGCCTAATATATGGTAAATGAAGCCCAATTCATTGTTAAAGTAGCCCGATCATTGGTAAAAAGTAGCCCAAACATGAAACACTAGTCCAATACATGGCAAAAATACAAAATTTTGATTCTTGCCATTGGTGTTAATGAAACAAGAAATGAAAAAGAAGACCAACTTGGAAAAACGATTGCATTTCCATGTCACTTTTTGGTATAAAATTGAGCCCAATTAGACTACTATAGCAGTTTTCTGTGATGAACTCTGACGCCCGTCCAATTTCCACCCCTGTAATTAGACTACTATCATTATCTCTACCACATTCACACAGCCCCAGACTATCCTCTGTGTTAATGCAATCAGTGAAGTGTAAAACGCTACTCACGAACAGAGTCCCTGTGCCACATTTCATTAATAGCTGGTGTCTATGGGTGAACATCAACTTTGAAGAAATGAGTCAACTAGACACACACAGAACTGTGAAGTCTATTATATAGAAGTTTTAGGAGTTTTCTAATCACCTATTTTATGGGTTTTATGGATGTTCTAGTCTATGATTTGTTAACCAATTTATATTAAAGGGGCATTGAGAGATTGCCGAGAAAAATGAAATTTGGAAAAAAGGGAATTGTTTCAATAGATAAGGTTCGTAGGAACCCTGAAGTGTAATGATTTAATGGAAAACAGTTCAATAATCAGGCTAGATTGAAATATGATTGAAGCAAGAGCTAGATCAGCATCAGAGAACCAACCAAAACGGCTTCAGGGTCGGAAGGATGACAGTGGGCCACTTACTGGCACTGAGGAGACTTATAGAAGGAGTCAAGGCCAACAACCTAACAGCAGTAATCACCTACATTGATTTTAGAAAGGCCTTTGACACTATCCACCGTGGCAAAATGCTGAGAATTTTACAAGCTTGGAATACCAAAAGAGATCGTCGAAACCATCAGAAGAATAAATGAGAATACCATGGCTAAGGTGATCTCTCCTGATGGAGAGACTGCACAGTTCAAAATTTTGGCTGGAGTTCTACAGGGAAAAGACACACTCGCCCCATATCTGTTTGTGATTGTGCTGACATTGCCCTGAAGATGGCCATAGAAGGGAGAGAAGAAGAGCTTGGTTTTCATCTTGACAGGCGTAGACGTAGGCGGATAGAGCCAGAGTTGGTGACAGACTTTGACATCGCCGATAACAGATAACTTTGTTGTCAGAGAAATTTAACCAAGCACAAGATCTGCTGCAAAGAGTTGAGACATCAGTAGCAAAGGTTGGTCTGAAAATGAATGCTGGCAAGACAAAGTTTATGTCATATAACCAAAGTCAGAAGGGATCCATACAGACAAATGATGGTATCAAGTTGAAGGAGGTTCCAGATTTTAAATATCTTGGTGCCTGGATGGAGAGTACAGCCAAGGACATTAAGCAATGCAAAGCAGCAGCATGGAGAGCATGAAGCAAAATGACCAAAATATGGAAGTCAACTCTCTCTCGAAAAGTCAAACTTCACCTGTTCACGGCTGTTTGATCCCACATAATTTGTCCGTTTTATTCTGAGAACACCGTAACTTGCTGGCCCGGTTCTGGTTTTAACTGATTCAAGAACCTAAATATAATGGCCATCTTTTGTAGAAATTTCAGAACATTTGTTGGTGCCATTATTTCTGAGAAAAAGAGCTTTGAATATTATTATTTACTATAATAGCGCCCTCATCGGCCACATTTTCCATAGAGTTACATGTAAAATGTGTGTAAAGTAGAAAATGCCGATAATTTAAAAAAGGCTCTAACAATTTTCGTGAATTTTTCACAGTATACTCGTATTCATTAGCGCTACCTAAATCAGATCAAACCATAACTGGGCCACTATGTAATCTTTTTTTATTCCATAATTTTAATAATAAATCGGACAGTCAAACAGCCGTGTGTTTGCCTCAACGGTAGAGTCGGTATTGTTATATGGATGCGAAGCTTGGACCATCCCAAGCTACAGAAAGAGCTTGATGGCTGCAACACCAGAATGCTGAGAGCAGTACTTAATGTCAACTAAAAACAAAACATACCAAATACCCAATTGTATGGTGATCTTCTCAAAATAAGCCAGAAGATTCAGAAGAGAAGAACAAGGTTTGCTGGCTACTGTTTCACAAATGAGGAGCCAGTATCCAAACTGGTGCACTGGATCCCAAGCATGGCAAAAGAAAACAAGTAAGACCTGCTCTGACATTTATTGAATTACTCAAGCAAGATACTGGATTGGACACCTGTGACATAAAGACAGCAATGAATGACCGAAAAGTGTGGAGAATCATTGTAAAGACATCAAAAAAAGTAACTCGGCTGTTGTAAAAGCACCTATAATTTTAAAATTGTTACTCATATCCTAAAAATGAAAATACCAGGAGACGGAAAATTTAATTACGGTGATTTTGACACCTTGTTTGTTAAAATCGATAAAGTATTGTTGTCGCGGTATGTGCTTACAGATGAAAAGTGCCCATTTCCATTGTTGCAGTAACTCCTATTGATCTCTCTGATTCAGCGTGAAGATAATAGCGGGAATTTTGATAGTTTGCCCATGGCGATGACCTGTCCTGTCTGTCTTCTCGGACCTTCTGAGCATTTGGAGTCTTAAATTCATCCTTTTTAATTGTAAAGAAGTACGCCTGTCATCCCCATTAAATTTGTCCCGGATTATGCTAATAAAGTTTACAGCACAACAAGAACAGCTAATCAAAATTCCCGCTATTATCTTCACGCTGAATCAGAGTGATCAATATGAGTTACTGCAACAATGGACATGTGCACTTTTCATCTGTAAGCACATACCGCGACAACAATACTTTATCGATTTTAACAAACAAGGTGTCAAAATCACCGTAATTAAATTTTCCGTCTCCTGGTATTTTTATTTTTAGAATATGAGTAACAATTTTAAAATTATAGGTGCTTTTACAACAGCCGAGTTATTTTTTTTGATGTCTTTAGATCGGGAACACCATACCACCCGAGTTAAACAAGTATAAGCAAGTTATTTGGTGAGTGATGTTGATAATTTCGATGTGATTTACATCGAAACTACCAAATCGTGAAATTTTACATGATAGACGACGAAGTAAGGTAAACGGTTTCAGATGGTAGTTAGAATATGCCTAAGTATTAAGTAGCTGCAAAATAACCTGATTTCAAGACAAATTGAGGGTGTACTCCCATATGTATCTCTCTTGTGACACGATATTCACAACTTGATATCAATTACCATACTGTTATTGTAATGCACCTGTTGGGAAAACCCTTACAAACTGAGAACTAACTGCCTACTTTTGCTACTAGTTGTGAACATATCAATAAAACTTAAAAGATTTCTTTTGTTTAAAACAATTTTTTTTATGTGGATGTGCTTGACCGCATACTTTTGACTGGCACACCCTGTAGGCCTATATATGGCTAATGGTTAATCAGCAAAAGAAAGGAATGAAAACTGACTCCAGAAAGCACACAGCAGGGTTGATCTCAAATGCAATTACACCCAAATCAACCATTCTTAGCATGCAATATCTCAAATTAAACAAGAGAAAATAGCTCAACAACTTTATAATTTTTTTTTTTTTGATGGAGTTATACTTTTTAGAGTTATCAGCACATTTATTAATTGATCAGTTACTTATTTTGATGACTGTATACCTTAACACTGTATATAATCGGTTGGAATGAAAAATTGGCAAAGCCTCATATATGAGTTCTTATCATCAATACAGGAATGGATATCTCAAGTATTGAAATAAGTCTTGAGCGACCGATGACAAAATACTTTATCCTATTATTGCATTTCAAAATAATGCACCAGATTGTGTGTGTATAACCCCCTGGACACTACCTGTCTTTCGTACAATAATTCTCATTAGTCAATTACATGATATAATCATTTTGATGACCAATTACAGTTTTGCTTATAAATATTTTATGCTAATATTTTTGAAAATTGTAATTATTCTAACGATGTCTCTGATTGGCACAATATTTGACACATTCTAAATTTCAACCAATCGGCCGGTAGTTCTCAGGGGTTAAACCGTTGAGTCATGTGAACATGAGTCAGACTTTCTTTCTAAAACAGAGAGTGATCAGTCCCTCCATACTTATAACCAAACAGCCACCTTGTTATGATCAAATAATATCAAAATAGCACTATTGTTTAAAAACCTTATATCAATAAAGCAATTTCCTGCACCATATACCAATAATAAGAGTATAATTATATGCCATGGCCACAAACATCTGCATCACCCAAATGGCAGGTGATTGCTTATTGGATACAAACAATTATAAATCAAAATTGTTACATGCACTAAAAATATCATCTAGACACAACCGCACATCATTATCAATTGTCCATACCAAGTTTTTCCACATAGTTGCATTTAGGCCCAACAATCATTGCTATCTTCTGTAGATTGTTCATGCTGACTTCACTGGTACTTGTTATAGTAGAAGAGTAAACTCTTACTGCTATGGCCTATTTATCAACAGGTAGTTCTCCTCTCTATTGAAACATCGTAATTGTTATCATCGGTAGATAGCTCGTAATTAATATCTTCAATAGACAGCTCGTAATTCCTAGCTTCAGTTAATAGCGCCAACTAATTATTTTCAGTAGAGCTCTCCTAATTGCTATCTTCAGTAGATAGCACATGTCTTAGTATATGTAGCATCTAACTGCTATCTTCAGCAAAATGGCTCCAATATCTTCCGTAGAAAGCTCCCTATTGCTATCTTCAGTAGATAGCTCCCAATTGTCATCTTCATTACTTTAACCCTGCAATGTGTATCTTTAGAGGTTCAACACAAACAAAATATCCTTTTTGACCAGTCAGTGTGTTTTTCCCCACTTTTCTATTCATGGTTTTTGGCTATTAATGAAAAATAACAAGTATATTCTAGCAACTTACATGAAAACTTAACTCATAACATGAACTCAATATGTTCTGTCCTGGTTTAACATCTTTCAGTCAAGATGATTTTAATTTGTTTCCATTATAGTGGAATAAGTATTTCAATGTTTATCCCTACGTAATATTGAATGCAATGACGTAAAACACATTGATATAATATACTAATTTTCAATATACCCTTTCCATAAATTGAACATTACTATGATGACCAAATATTCGAATCATATGTGACGCGATCAAGCAGAATGAGTCGGGATGTCGGGAATATTGATTTTGAGTTACAGGTAAAAGAAGTGACAAACTATTATGTTTTACTTTGTTTTCTCAGTTGGTAAATTGTTTGTAACTTAAAAATTAGAAATTAGATTTTAGTGGGGTTTGGACCATACTGCAGCATTTTCCACCTGCTTGTAAATGATGGACAAATATCAAAATTGAAAACTGCCGACATGTGACTCATTTCGCTTGATCACATCAACTATACGTGTGTGACCTTTTGTGCCCTACATGTTGGTTTTGTGAGTGAATAACAATGAAAGGTATGTTTCTATCTACACACAGAAATTCCCTGAAATTGATATTGTTATAATGCCATCATCCAAGCTTAAACTGGTCATCCATATGTCAGCATACTAGAGTTTCATAATTACAAACCCAGACGTGCAGAATTATAGGAAGCAGTAACACAAGATGGATTTTCACAGAATTACTTAATAAATTGGACTATAGGAGTGTTTAGATGATGAGCGCTAAGCTAGGGATTAGCTAGTCTTGAGACTAAACTTTTGGTTAACGGCCGTGTTAATCATGTCATGGTTAACTTATCTTGAGTCTAAAGCTGGAATTTTAACCGTAAGAAATCTAGAGGCTAACTAGTCCCGAAGCACTAACCGAAAGCTAGCTGAGAGCGTGTCAGCCGTGTGAAGCCTTTAACCATGTTAACCATGAGTGGGATTTTTTTGTAAGGTCATTGCCTATCACAATGCACTACTTCCCCTGGGTTAGTCTTGAAGCTACCGCAGTGATATCATTAGACTTGAAGCTAAGATTGTCGTCTGAACAAGGCACTCTGGATTAGCGGTAGATTTGTTTATAGCTCAAGACTAGTGATCGTCTGAACATGCCTTATAACATGAATGATTGACTGCACCCAACAGGTAGCATTCTGTATGTGTGCAGCAATGCAGCAGAATTAGCAGCGATAACACACCGTATATGACGCACACATGCAATGCATATTCACCTCATACAAGCCAGCATTAAAGGGGACATCATGGTAAACATACATACATAACATATGACTTGGGAGTACTGATAAAGCATATGGATCATCTGTCTAGGGATCCCTTCATGAATATATCTTAAATTACTTATTTACACCCGATAGAGTCTTAATTCCGCAAGGTGAATCTATAGATTCAGAAAAACGCATGACTTGGGAGTACTGATCAAGCATTGCCTCAGTCTAAGGGAACCCCTTGCTTTCATGAATATGTCTTACATTGCTTATTTGTACCTCTGAAGTGTATTCATTCCTCATGTGGATATGAAGATCCAGAGAAACTGCATACATTTGGGGTTAGGTTAAAATATTGCTCTCAAGTAAACATCTTGATTTCTGCATATATGACTAGCTATATCTCTCCCTGTCTGAGTGGGTGGGTGGTTTGTAAAGGTGCGAGGGAGAGTGAAGCCATCTTTGCCCTAATGTAATTTGACAATCGAATTGTAAATCTCCATTCACTTTTCAAACCATGTTTTGTGTCTATCTTAAAATAAACATTTTACCTTAATAATTTTTAGAGCAATGAGATCTATTATATAAATATTTATGACCTTCATAAAAATGTATCGACTATCGCATCTAACAGTACAATAACATAGACGTAATGTATTCCATTGCACTTACCACACATGTTCAAACATAATATTTGTTGACTGATAGACATCTTTAAATCATACGAATAACTATGTTTATAGAATAAACCTTCCAACTATTTACATGATATAAATGTCTATTCTTTTTTATCTTATTATGATTTGTACTCACTAGCTTAGGCCAACACCAACAAATTGTTTGTAAAGGCGTAACATGCCATTGAAAATAAGGGAAGGGTAGGCAGGATTTAAAAATTTAAAAAAATTGAATTGTACATAATACTATAAATTACTAAATTTGATCTCACACAGAGAAAAATAAGTCACAAAATATCATGATGCCATTTGCGATTGCCAGATTTGCTGTGTACTGTATTCCATTTTGAAAAAAATTAGGGAAGGGTAGGCAGGATTTAAAAATTTAAAAAAATTGAATTGTACATAATACTATAAATTACTAAATTTGATCTCACACAGAGTAAAATAAGTCACAAAATATCATGATGCCATTTGCGATTGCCAGATTTGCTGTGTACTGTATTCCATTTTGATGAGGAACACCGAAGATCGTTTATTTATTTGTTTGTATGTTTGTTTCAGCCAAAAACAATCAAATTGTCTGTTGTCATCCCAAACCACACCCACTATATAAGAATCATGTGTAATTCAAGATTATCATAATATGGGGTGCTGAGTGGAATGAAATATGCACATAAAAGGGTTCAGTTTAAGTGATTTGAGTGAGTTAGAGTAAAAATAAAAGGGAAAGATGTTTGTGTTAATTGTTATCTCACCAAAATTGGCTTCTGCTTACATTTTTAAAGGGTCATTGAGAGATTGTGGAGAAAAACAAAACTTGGAAAAAATAGATAAGGTACTTAGGAACTCTGAAGTGTAATAATTTATGGTAAAAGGGATACTAGATAGAAATTGGGTTGAAGCAATTTATGTGGCGAGTGGTGCTGATAATTTACATCGAAATGACCAAATCATGATTTTTTTACAGGATAGACAGCGAATTAAAGTAAACAGTTTCAGATGGTACAGGGTGTCCCAAAAGTCTATGCACATTTTTGAAGAGTCATATCTCATAAAATATAAAGCATATGGTATAAATTTAACCATATTTTGATAGAGGAGATTTGGGAAATTAATTTGATACCAAAGACAACCCTATTGGTGAACCCACAACATTATAAAACTGGTTGACCAACCCATACCAAATACCACACATTGTTGCTAAAGGTGCGTATAAATTAACGGTATGAAAGCAACGTTGCGCATTAGTCACAATTCACTGCTTACCTTGCAACATTAATGTTATTTAATACCAAACTCGGTCACTCACAACATAAATAAGAGCTAATAAGCGTAGTAGACAACATTGCACAGCAAAAGTCTTCATTCAAGATGGTTTACAGCATAGATAAGCGAATACAAATTGTATGGTTCTACGCTGAAACACATTCAGTTCAACTTACTCAACAAAAGTTCAGAAAACATTTCAAAGTGAAACGTGCACCAGGAAGAATATCCATTCTGAAGTTGGTGGATACATTTTTGAACAGAGGAACATATTCTAAATGGGTAAAACAACCTTCGATGAGGCCTTCAAGCAGCATTAAAATAATCTGCTAAGTTTAAATTTTAACATGTTTGACAGCTGTGTGATGTGTGTGTTCACTTTTCTATTACGTTATTCAATTGTTTAGGTCTGTGTTTTTGCATTAGCACACGTCTCTGTATACAGTACATGGAAAACATTTAAATTAGATTTCACTAAAGAAACAAAAATTATGTGTGATATAGTTTGTTATTATGATGATATCACTGTAATGTAAAATTTTAAATATTACAATTGACTGATCACTTTCCGTGTAACCAACTCTACCCGTATTTTTGTTAATCTCAATAGGTATGGATTTATGAACTTTGTTCCTCCGAAGTATAAAATTACATTTTTGCAGTAATACATATTTTACTTCTAGGGTGGCATTACAAACAGATGTTACTCCAATGTTTGGTATCAAAATGATTTCCCACATCTCCTCTTTCTAAATATGTATTCATATTTTCAATACGACTTATATTTTGTGAAATACAAAGCTTCAAAGTCGTGCATAGACTTTTGGGACACCCTGTAGTTAGTATAATTATGTCTAAGTTTTACGTAGGCGCAAAAACAACCACCTGATTTCCAGGAAAATTAAGGGCACACTCCAATCTGGATCTCTCAGTGCCCCTTTAACTCTTGAGTGAATGTCTTGCTTAAAAGCAGAGTTCAAGCCCTGTAACTTCACTTAAAACATAAGCAGAACTAAGATATGATCAGTTTAATTGGGGGAGGGTGTATTTGGAGCAAATCCTTGGGGTGAAATGTTGGCTATTTTTAACACTTTTCCTTCTTTTCAGCTTTTCCCGGTTATGTTGCTGTTGCAGCAATATTGGGTCCTTCGCTACGCTAAGATATTTGTAAGAAATGTGTGCTACAGCAAAGGGGAAGGTGTCGTTGAATACATGAAGAAACCAGTTCAATGTCATGTCCATGACACAACTCCACCACACATATTATTTAAGTCCAAACCTGACGCTACAAACTTATCTTGGCACTTATCTCCAGGTCTGAGTCACTGTATAGCTAAGCATGCAGACAGTCAGATATAAGTCTATGTGTTTCTCGTTTTTCATCATCTGAAACTGTCTGATGAGACAGGATAGCCTATTGACCCTGCTCTCAATGCATGCACTCTGTGTATTGTGTGTGTGTCACGTGGAAGAGACCAATAAGGCTTTAAAGGTGAGGCTAGCAGATAAAACATGGTAAAAAGTATTATTTGAAGTAGTTGTTTCATTAAATAAAGATTAATACAGATGAATTCAAAAGTGGAAAATGCCGTGATTATATATAATTTATTGTAAACATTTTCGGCCATCGAACGATACATAAGAGTAAGTTGATACTGTCATTGATTTGAAGTGTTTATCATACATCCTCCATCTGCATTAATCCATAAAAAAACCCAGTTTGAATGGTTATTATCAAACCAAATAGAGAATGTTTAAACATTTTAATTAGTGGGCCTAATTAATTATGCGAATAGAAATTAGTCAAAAGCCAACGCACATTTGAAGCTCTTCAAGTGTTATACCCATGTACCAAATCACATCATCATAGCTCATCTAATCTATCCACATATTTTATGCATACACAATTAGACATAATTAGGAAATTACCAGGGAACTAGATTTGAACAAATAAAGAAAAGAAAAAAGAAAATGTTGCCAAAGTTGTTGGTTTCATGCCCTTTGACCTATCATATCTCGGCAACCGAATTTCGGAATGAAATACAATTTTCAGTTTCAGAATCTTCAGACCAAGGACTAAACCTTTTTTTAAAGGGAATCTTAATTTTGGGCTCGGCCAATAGAGCCACCATCTTCAGACCAAGGGCTAAACCTTTTTTTTAAAGGGAATCTTAATTTTGGGCTCGGCCAATAGAGCCACCATCTTCAGACCAAGGGCTAAACCTTTTTTTTAAAGAGAATCTTAATTTTGGGCTCGGCCAATAGAGCCACCATCTTCAGACCAAGGGCTAAACCTTTTTTTTAAAGGGAATCTTAATTTTGGGCTCGGCCAATAGAGCCACCATCTTCAGACCAAGGGCTAAACCTTTTTTTAAAGGGAATCTTAATTTTGGGCTCGGCCAATAGAGCCACCATCTTCAGACCAAGGACTAAACCTTTTTTTAAAGGGAATCTTAATTTTGGGCTCGGCCAATAGAGCCACCATCTTCAGACCAAGGGCTAAACCTTTTTTTTAAAGGGAATCTTAATTTTGGGCTCGGCCAATAGAGCCACCATCTTCAGACCAAGGGCTAAACCTTTTTTTTAAAGGGAATCTTAATTTTGGGCTCGGCCAATAGAGCCACCATCTTCAGACCAAGGGCTAAACCTTTTTTTTAAAGAGAATCTTAATTTTGGGCTCGGCCAATAGAGCCACCATCTTCAGACCAAGGGCTAAACCTTTTTTTTAAAGGGAATCTTAATTTTGGGCTCGGCCAATAGAGCCACCATCTTCAGACCAAGGGCTAAACCTTTTTTTAAAGGGAATCTTAATTTTGGGCTCGGCCAATAGAGCCACCATCTTCAGACCAAGGGCTAAACCTTTTTTTAAAGGGAATCTTAATTTTGGGCTCGGCCAATAGAGCCACCATCTTCAGACCAAGGACTAAACCTTTTTTTAAAGGGAATCTTAATTTTGGGCTCGGCCAATAGAGCCACCATCTTCAGACCAAGGGCTAAACCTTTTTTTTAAAGGGAATCTTAATTTTGGGCTCGGCCAATAGAGCCACCATCTTCAGACCAAGGGCTAAACCTTTTTTTTAAAGGGAATCTTAATTTTGGGCTCGGCCAATAGAGCCACCATCTTCAGACCAAGGGCTAAACCTTTTTTTTAAAGGGAATCTTAATTTTGGGCTCGGCCAATAGAGCCACCATCTTCAGACCAAGGGCTAAACCTTTTTTTAAAGGGAATCTTAATTTTGGGCTCGGCCAATAGAGCCACCATCTTCAGACCAAGGGCTAAACCTTTTTTTAAAGGGAATCTTAATTTTGGGCTCGGCCAATAGAGCCACCATCTTCAGACCAAGGGCTAAACCTTTTTTTTAAAGGGAATCTTAATTTTGGGCTCGGCCAATAGAGCCACCATCTTCAGACCAAGGGCTAAACCTTTTTTTAAAG
The DNA here is from genome assembly GCA_035610835.1 of Ophiura sarsii. Lineage (NCBI taxonomy): Eukaryota > Metazoa > Echinodermata > Ophiuroidea > Amphilepidida > Ophiuridae > Ophiura > Ophiura sarsii. The sequence goes on along the minus strand of CM069448.1, from coordinate 75,798,130 downwards.
GGAATCTTAATTTTGGGCTCGGCCAATAGAGCCACCATAACAGACAAAATCCTCAGGAAATAGGCCACTTTTGATGGGTATTTAATCTTTCTATGGCAAAACAAGTCTCAGAGTTTCAACCTTTAAACATTTGCATAGAATGGTGAATTAGAAAGCAAGTCAAATAATATATGTCTTTATATTAAAGGTTTCACATCAATGGGCACAACTTTTAAATCACCACAATTATTAAAGCTTTACAGTAACACTTTCAAATTGAAATTTAATCCTCTATAAAAATTCAATAAACATATTAGAGCTAAAGTACTATGACCCGAAAGACGGACGACACAAGCATCAAATACAAATAATAAATTGCAGGCCAACTCAAGGCTCTGCTCCTCATTGGCATGTAAGCAATTTAATTTCCTTCTTTCACCAATTTTAACATTGAGACAAGCATCAAGTACAATGGCATAATTCAGCTATTGGGATCCGCCTACAGAGTCGGGGTACATAAAAGGCGACGCAACAAGTGCATTGGCCTCCTGCGCTTAAATTCTTTGAGAAATATTCATGGAGCACTTTAAGATAAAGAAGCGCCATCCAACGCTCGTTGTATTTCCTGTAATCGGAATCTTCTGTTTTCGGTTTACTTCAGTTGTTATCTCCTAGGAATTCAATATGAAATGAATGTGGTTAAGACTTTTATGTGTTAAAACACATAAATTGAACACATACATAGAGTTAATAGATGATCTTATGCTATTTTGTATCTTTGTAAGCGCTTTGAGCCTCCAGGAAGTGACGCATCACAAAGTATGTATGTATGTAAATAAAAAGCTTAAAATATAATCAATTGTGCTATCTATCGAAGGTAGTGAAATATGCTATCTACACAACAAGATAGTGAAATGTGCTATCTACTGAAGATAGTGAAATGTACTATCTTCTGAAGATAGTGAAATTTGCTATCTACACAAGATAGTGAAATTTGCTATCTACACAAGATAGTGAAATGTGATATCTACTGAAGATAGTGAAATGTACTATCTTCTGAAGATAGTGAAATTTGCTATCTACACAAGATAGTGAAATGTGCTATCTTCTGAAGATAGTGAAATTTGCTATCTACTGAAGATAGTGAAATGTGCTATCTACTGAAGATAGTGAAATGTGCTATCTACTGAAGATAGTGAAATGTGCTATCTACTGAAGATAGTGAAATGTGCTATCTACTGAAGATAGTGAAATGTGCTATCTACTGAAGATAGTGAAATGTGCTATCTACTGAATATAGGGCCTAGTGAAAATTGCAATGCACAACATTGGATGTATTTCATCGTGGCTTTCAATTTGTTTAAAGTAAATGATAAAGATAGAGTATTTGATTCAGCAATATGCAGTGTTACACCACTCATGGCTTACCACAAACTACTCTCAATGATGGGTACATGGGATCTTGCATTACTACTGTAAACCAACTAAATTTCGCTAGCATTTTAATTTCACTAATATCTCTATTCGCTAAAATAAAAGACCACTTATTAGGATTTTATACATAGGTTAACATAGCAGTATGATTCAAATGAATGAAATTAAAATGTCACGAAAAGGTGGTGTTTTGCAAATTTGCTACATTTTAATGCCATGAAATTTGAGTGTTTTACAGTAAATTCTGCTTAACTTAAAATGCACATCTGCATTTCTAATTTGTGACATGATCAAGCGAAATGAATCGCATGTCGGCAGTTTTAAATTTTGATATTTCTCCATCACAAAAGCAGGTTAAAAATGCTACAGTATGGTTTAAACCCCACTAAAATCAAATTTCTTGTTTTTAAGCTACAAATAAATTACCATCTGAGAAAAACAAGGTAAGACAAGAATTTGTCACCTCTATTTCCCTATAACTCAAAATCAATACTCCCGACATCGGACTCATTCCGCTTTATCGCGTCACATTTATGTAACTCTAGACTCTGACATACTTAACAGTTAAGCTTTATAATGATGACAATTTGATATTGTGTAGATTCCATAAGCTTTTCTCAGGACTTTTTCTTTTCAGCACCAAAGATAAGGGGGAGAAGCAGAGTGAAGTGCAGTAAGCGTTATTTCCCGACAACCCGGAGGACAAATCTTCTAATGGTTGATGATGGGAATCAATTTTGTAATTCTGCAATTACAAATGCTATCATTCTTATTGCATACATCCTGTAATCCCAGGAACGGAGCACCCATCTCCCAAAATATGAATACTAAAACTAACTTGAATCTTAATAAAAAAAGCCATGCAAGTGACCTGTCCCTGTAAATCATATTAGCGTTTACCAATTATTTTCAATATCGCCGTCTAGACTAGTATACATTAGGAACTGTAAATTTTCGTAGCAAATTTCAACATATGGACATGAAACTGTGAATATACAGAGACATGCCGAAGAACTTTTTTTTGTAATAGAGCTACACAAAATGTGCTACCTGCTGCAAATTCAGTACCCCTCCTCCCCCCCTCCCACCCCAACACACATTTTTTAAAGATAGGAAACCATGAATGATCCGATGTGCACACACAGTATTGGCTATTACAGTATGTGATATATACACAATGCATTAATTACAGATCCAGAGTTTTTACCGGGGCTCAAATCTTTACAGTCATTCTAATCCTCCAATTTTACCAGAAGAAATATTAATACCACTACAAAGCACATGTCCATATTTAAACCAGCCAAGCACTTGAGAAATACAGCGTGTTTCTGCTGGAGAAGAAACCGCTAATAAACGCTAAGTTTGCCCATTAGAAACAGGCAGAACCCGGCAATAATCGGTATTTTTGGTAATCCCAAAAACCTTCACAAACCAGGTTTGGAACCAGCAATAATCGGCAATAAACCCAATAGAAACAGAAAGGCGATTCTCAGCGGTTTGCGCCGTGAACCGTGTCACACTGGGTTATACACATTATTGTGAAAGCAATCTTTTTCAGGTGCGGTGGCATTGTTTGGTATTACAAAAAGTCAAATTTCGTGGCCCATCGACTAGGATCGATAAACTTAGCAGTAATTTTTCGCGAGTAGAAACAGGGGGGATTAAAAACTGACCGATTGAAACTTAGCGTTTATAAGCGTTTACGTTTTGCAGTGCCCCAGCAGAAACACACTCATAGTAAACATTTGTTTGTCCTAGCAGATAAGGACAAGAAATGGATTCCAAAGTTGTCCTTTTTTAAGGTTCAAGAGAGAGAGAAAACCTTCAAAAAAGGTTCAGGTAAATTGAAAATGGCTTCCATATCACATTTGTGCCATCTGTTTAGATTCTTCATTAAAAAGACTTTCAGCATTGACCCAACAATCTCCTGAGATTTGCAGAACTCAAATATTGGTGCGTATGATAGGTCGACAATTTGAAATTAAAAAGAAATCTAATTTGTAAAATTGAATAGACATGTAATCTCCACACATTCCTTACACTACCGAAAACAAGCTAGGAATGTGATTTTTATTTTAAATTAAAGAAAACATGAAAAAGGAATTTCATTAAGCAAAAACCTTTCACCAAAAATTAACAATTTATGCACTAAACATTTTACAGAATATTTCACTACACATTATAAATGTATGCTATACTGATAAAGATAAGACAAACCGCAGCCGCCGATCAAAATAAAAACCTCAACATAAAAAGTTCATTGTTAGTTCATAGCCACGCAGGGAGCCATTTTTATACATGCGACATTGACAAGCAAACTATTATAAATTTGCTTTGTAGCATGGAGACAGGCATGCCAATTTCTTCAATTATTTTAAGACGGCAACGTTGTCGTCGGTTGATTGTGCGGGTAAATATGTTCCAAGTTGCTGAATATAATCAAATTACTGGCAATTCTGGTTATAGATCGCTAATAAATGAAACGCTTATTTTCCCCCCAATTGTGATGTATTTTGTGTGTACTGTCTGAATTAGTCTGTGGGGTAATTTGAGGGACAACTCCCATGAGTTGATGATAACTGTAATCACAACAAATTTCAGAATATATAACTGATTTGAAATGCTGATGATATTGTGTGCTCTGAATATTGTTACAAAAAAGCGATTGTCTGTAATGTTGTCCTTCAAAAAACTATAATTCCCTTCTAACGTCATGTATGTTCTTCCATTTCTATTGCATGTTGGCCTTTTGTGGTTGCAATAGCATAAAGCAGATAATTATTTCAAAACCGGGGGAGGGGGAACAGAGGGTCTAGTTTGATATTTAAGTGGGAGGGGGGCAAATGGGGTCTCATCTCTGCTGGTTGTACGACTATCTATGAGCACTTTATGTTTCAGATACAGCACAAAGTTTGTGTAATTATACTCTCTCACAATTAATTGTTCAAGTTTTGCAGATTTTTAACTGGTTTTTGTATGTTTTTAAATGTGCGATTCATAGTTTCATCACATAGACCTATACGAAAAAGGAATATATTTGTGTTACCATTTTCACGGTAAGCTGGTTCGAGCGTGAAAATAAATGTGGCGCGAACATTTCCCCTATTACAATAGTCTATCCAAGGAGAGTCAGATACCGTAGCAGACAGTAAAGGAGCTATCTACTGAAGACAGCAATTGCCACAGGAAAATTAAAAGCCTTTTGACGTATACAGGCTATCCAAATTGCATTCTTGAATGAGCCTCATCATTATTCATTGTGGATGAATAGAGATGCACAAGTAGTGTATAGGTAAGGAAGGGGGTATGTTATTTGAGGATATAAATCATAAATTGACACTTTAGAATGAGTGGTAAATAATGGGGGTGGGTTACCGAAATCTGAGAGATTGCTCTCTCCACTATCTTACCAATAAGAAAGGGGGCTGATAAACAAAACAACATTGAAGAATGGGTCAACTAATTCGGGAGGGTGTCAAAAGGGGAATGAATTCTAAAAATGGAAAAAAACTAAAATTAATATTTCTTTTATATATGGTAAGCCAATTATTTCCCGATATGACCCATTTTTACTGGGACTGTTTTATTTCTACCTTTGCTGTGTCTTTCCTCGAGTTTACGGACATGCAGAGGTGCCTATAATTAAAGCAGTGCATACCATTCCAAAATTCAGTGCATTGGTCACTTAAAGTAAAGTTATGTCAACAAAACCGAACCAAATTCTCTATTAACAAATCAATGCCTAACAAAAGTGCGCCTCACCATCCGGCACCCCTTGACAGTGACATTAGCATAGTGTTTGATGTATGTAAATGTGTCTTCAAGTGGTTGGTGAGTAAGTATGGCACAATTGTTAAAGTATTCCATGTCGTTGTGAGCTGATTTCATCTGAACCCGTAAGTGACTTGTGATATTATAGACGGATAGTAATGTTTAAAGAACATTTTTAAACCCAATAAAGCCAGTGATGTTATTGCACGATTTATCCCCGACACATATGATTGCCTTGTATGACATCCACGCTATCAAAACATTAAATTATATCCATAGTACTTTCCTAGAGACATTTGCAACTATCTAAATAGTAATATTGAATCATACGGCCCACCGGCCAGGCTATCTTTAGCCAAACCACATAACGATCACTGTCGTCACGACAACAACATATCTATCATATATAGCTAAAGGAAAATATCGTACAGATAGATATTATCACCACAGGGCAAAAAGCGCTTTGCAAAGAACGAAAAAAGAAATCCATATTAAAGTGGTGCCATCAAATCGTATAACGGTACATACATCCACACACACACACATACCTTGCCATGGCGTGATACAGAGTTGGACTTGTACAGGGTTGACGACAGATTTGTCGTCTCCCAGGCCAATCGAATGTGCATAGGCATTTAATAAAATCACACTGTGTCCACTATCGATAAGTAAGTAATGACTGTGTCCAACCTAGATGACATGAAGACACTTAGATGCAGATCACCACCCTCCTCCTCCCAGCTAATGTGTGTGTACTCCCTCGTACTGGTAGTAGTGGTCACCTGGCAATTGGGAAAAACTCCCGGTAGCTTAGGCCATAACAAGATAAAATTGTGTTGCCTTTTTTGAAATTGGTAAAAATTTAGAGATGCAGGATGTATGCGTTAGTCATTAAAATGTGTTTAGAAAATATAAGTCCCGAGTACTGGTGGTCAGCTTGTAATTGCGAGAAACTCTGATTGCATAGGCCATAAAAAAAGAAAAATTGTGTTTGCCTTTTGGTCATTAAAATGTGTTTAGAATATGTAAGTCCCTAGTACTGGTGGTCATCTTGTAATTGCGAGAAACTCTGATTGCATATAGGCCATAAAAAAGGAAAATCATGTTTGTCTTTTAAGAAATTGGTAAAAATAGAGTAGAGATGCAGGATGAGTTGGTCATTAAAATGTGTTTAGAATATATAAGTCATCTATGTCATCTTGTAATTGTGAGGCTATGGGCATAAAAAAGAAATATGGTGTTTACCTTTTTTTGAAATTGGGAACAAATCAAGAATGGTTGTTCTTTTAAAATAATTAAAAAATGCATTTGTATCCCTTATATTAGTGGTCATCTTGAATTGTGAGAAACACCCTGTGCTCAGGCCATAACAGAAGAAATATTTTTCACTTTTACATATTATATAGACAAAATGGGACGGCGGTTGCCTGTGCGCGAGTCATAAAAGGAAAAATGAGTCCTTTTCAAATTGGGATAAATCAAGATGGGGGATGAGGTTGTCTTTTTTTTAAAATTGCATTTATGTTCCTTCATACGAGTGGACACCCATCAATATTTTTGGAAGAAACTTTAGTGCCTAAGGCCAAAGAGCAAAATCGTGATGTCTTTAAATAGGGGTGAAATCAGGAATTGCAAGTGTTTTCGCTACACTCAAAATAAAATGTCTCTTGTAAAAAGTTCGGCTACCTTTTGACAATTTCATTTTGAAAAATTATGCCCCCCCCCCCAAAAAAAGACAACAACAACAACATGTTTTTATGAATAGCCCTTTACATTTTGGCTCTATGTTATCCACTTCAGAACTTTTTGGAGTGAAATTTGTTCAAAACAAACGAGATTTGTAAAAATTGTATACCAATTTTCCAATTTCATTCAGAAAAATAAGAAAGAGAAACAATTTTTTATAGATTAAGCTTTGATAGCTGATTGAGACATATATTACTTTTGGTCTTATATCATGAACGTCAGAGCATTTGGAGTCTAGCTCGTAACAAATTATATTGTTTTTACTCATATACTATAGGTTTTCCCGGCCAATTTGAAAATGTTATCAACCAAATTAGCTTTCCAGTGTTCAAATTCGCGCTAAATTGAATGATTATCTAAACGTATATTTCTATTTCCTTATAACAGCATTCAATTTCATTTACGTGAATTCTATTTCATTTTAACATCGATCAATTTCATTTTCAAGTATTTAATTTCATTTTGACGCATTCAAATTCGCTTGTGTGTACGTGCACAAGGTTTAATGGTCATAATTACATTTTCATTTTCATTTATACGCAATCAATTTAATATTTTGTAGATTCTATTAAAAGCCGATGTGTTCAATCAGGGACAGTCGACTGTCCCTGGTTCAATTAAACCACATTTGTCCTATAGGCTTTCACAGAAAAGAGGCCAAGAGTTGAGGAAGGGTTCGGGAACATTTTGATTCATTTTAAAAAGGGTAAAATGGTTATTGAGATGTATAAGGCTGATCCGGAAAGAAAGGGGGGGGGGGCGAATGTTTTCCTCTCAGGAGGAATTGACAGTCATACAAGACGCATACAAAAATGTCTTTAAAAGTGAATATTCAAGGAAAGTCAATTTGAGGCCTATCCTTCTTATTAAAATTGTTGGTGGCGGAATCATCAACGATTAGTCGCGGAGGGGCGGAGACTATTTAGGAGGGATGCAAACATTTTAATCAAAATGTTCTATGTGGTACTTGGCGTTTTAGATGAGGGGTGCAGAGGGGCCATGAAATTTAGGGATCCCCCTCCACCAGGTTCCGCTGTCTATATGGACTTAATGCATTAGCCTATGTTTCTATGAAAATGCTCTTTATAACATTTCCATCATATTTTGCTATTCTGATTTAAAGGTGTATAGCCATTATTGGTTACACCAATGTAAACATTTACGCCTATCTTTCATCTTTCTCTTCTCTTTTCGCACATACATTTTTTATACATAATTGTATATTTATTACATATCGTTAATTTGTGGATATGTTTAATAAGGTCTTTAGGGATTTTCATTACTGTGTTGGCACTTTTTGGTTTTCGTTTGACGAATAATGATACGAATAATAAGGCATATAGGCCTAGATCGTTTAGTATTGCTAAATAGAATGCATTTATCGGGTAATTGTTTGCATATAAATGAATTCGAATGCACGAGATGACACGTACCGCGATCGCTTGCGAATTTGATTGCAGTAATATTTAAAAGCGTGACAAAAACATTACATTGATTGCTTATATTGCGAACTGACATGAGCGCATGTCTTGGTTGAATGCGGATATTACTAAATAGAATGCTTTTATTTGGAAATTGACATTCATTCTAAAACGTTCAATCAATTTAGCGCGAATTGAAACTACGTAAATACTAAATAGAATGCTTCAATTTCTAAATTGATCGGGAAAACCTATAGTATGACTCTTATGGAGTTCAATAATCAGTAACTCAAGGCAGGATAACAGTTATTCAGTTTGGCATATGTTACCTACATCACAGCCCCTCGAATCACATTTGCTTTTATAAATGAGTTGCTGAAAATCATATTTGAAAACAAAAATTTACTTTTTTGATTTTTTAAAGACCGATACTTTAGACAAACACAATATTCATTTAATTTGGCCATTCCGTTATCAACCTCCCAAGCATAGGGGGGGGGGGTGAGAAGTTTGCACTCAACATTGAGATTTCAAATATAATATTTTCGATATGATAGAGGTTTCAAGAATTCATAGCTCAGGATAACACAATATATATTTATTTTGGCCTTATGTTCCGTACGGCACAGTATTCGGAGTGAAGTGTGCTCATAATAGACTGCCACTGCTAGGCATGGATTTCTATCGGGGACAAATTCAACCTCTCCCATCCAGGTCAGCCAAATATTGTCACAAATTTCGATAACTTCAAACAAACTCATATCCACGATGCACAGTTCATTGACCCTATGCGTATTCATTGGTTGAAAAAGAAGAAGGAAGAAAGGAAGAAGAAACGGCCGCAATATAGTAAGTTTGTTGTTTCTCGACGAACTAACTACTGTAAAAGCCAATATTTTCGCGTAAAGATATTTTCGCGCATTTTGATATCATAGACATTTTGTGAATTGTTTTTTTCGCGGGCGACCTTCTGGATGCACTACATGAATGTTGAAAACAATATATTTGTGTGTTATAATTTTCTGGGGAAAATATTTTGTGCGAAAAGCTCGAAAATAAAACCACCGCGAAAATTTCAGCTTTTACAGTATTCCATCCTGGTTATGCAATATTCTCATATTGACCAATTTCGATAACAATTCAATAACCTGATAACCAAGGTGCATGGTTCATTGACCCCAATGCGTTTATCAGTGACTGGAAAATCCAGAGCTTTTTAAAAAATTCAGAGTAGAAAACAAAGAAAAGGGGAGCAAAATCAACCGATCGATGCCCATTCAAGTCAGCAAATATTGTCATATTGTCAAATGATTTGAATAATATCATAACCAAAGGGCACAGTTCATTGACCCAACATTGTATTCTATACTGGCAGTGACCCATAAAGCAGGTGGGTACACTCTTTCTGGATTTTGGCAGATAGATCAATGTTGTCTCATCTGATTACCAATCTAAAGCTCTTGTTTTTTAAATCCAAGATTTTTGCTCTCTTTTTTATTTTATTTTTTAAGTTTTAGGTTGTTGTTGTTGTTCTTCTTCTTTTCGTCTTCTATGGGGTTTTTTTGGGGTGGGGGTCGTTTCTTTGTTGTCTCGGGCTTCTTTCAAAAACAATCCATGTAAATTGAACATCCTCATTTTGAATTATACATGGAAAGGACAGATAAATATATTTATCTTTGTATACATCCTTGAAGTTATACATCCACAAAGTGCATTTTCATTAAGTGACCGATGACCATTACAAACTTGGAATGTCCAGCGTGGCACCACACGTGTGTAAAAGTTTATTTTGATCATTTGCATACGTTGAATTCCGTGCAATCAAAATCCATGTGCTTTATAATCTATTAGCGTCTCACTACAAAATACACACAGAATATCATATACTAGATTACATACCGTCAAATACCGAAGCCGTCCGACCAAGGCAGGCGGCCAAAGCAAATATACCATGTAACACCATCCATCTAGCACAGCATCAGTCAAATATAACCTCTAGTGACATCGGTCAGACAAGATTCAAACAGTGAGAGTTACAATACAAGATTCAAACAGTGAGAGTTACAATACAAGATTCAAGCAGTGAGAGTTACAATATTTTCATCATACTGTAAAACACTATAATTTTGTGGGTACTTTAGGCTAAATTAAAAAAATCATTTGTCTCAAAGCTACCGCGCGCGTTAGTTTATTGATGCGCATTAGAAAAACAAAAATCATATTTTTTTTATTATTTTTTTTCAAAAAAAAATAAAAATAAAAAAATCCCAAAATTTCACAGATTTTTTAGATTTTCATTGATCACATCATTTTAAATAACAAAAAGTCACTTTTAACAAGGATATTTCATATTTAAAAAATTAAATAAAAAAAATTAAAAAAAACGCATTCCGCATTAGGTTTTGAAAAACTGAAGAGCTTTGAGACAAAAGATTTTTTTTTATTTAGCCTTATTTCGTGAATTGAAAATTAGCTGTTATTTTAGCGTGCATTTAATTTCCGAATCTGATGAATTTAATGGTTACTTTCAATGCAAAATTGACAGTTTCTCTGGTATTTAATTTCGCAAATCTACATCCGTCGCAAAATTAAATCCCTCACGAAATTAAGTGGTTTTACAGTTTAAGACCAGCTCACAGGAATCCAGGAAAAATGTGGAAAAAGTGATTTTTGGATTTGATTCCAGATTTAAATTGCTGATTTTGTAAGCTATAAAATGACGTATCACGCTATCATAATTGTTCTTTTGTACTTGTAAATCAATATTTTACTTCAAAACCTATGTGTTTCTTGATTTATTTGGCTTGCATTGACAATCTCAACATTCAGGGTCGCAATTTTCTTAATTTCTTTTAAAAGATTTTAATTTTACCCAATTTGTCAAAATATTACTAATTTCTGCTTGAAATGAATAAGTTTGCTTGAATATATTGCTTTTAAAACTATTATCACACTAGAAACATTAGTTAAATTGATATTACCAATTTTGAATGTCATTGACCATGGTCTGTCAGTAATATTTGTCAGGAAAAAAAGAAGAAAAATAAAATAAAAGAAGGAAAATTGACCGACCGACAGACCTGACTTCAAGATTTTTGGCACCTGAACCATTGGGGGATTTGGGGGGCTAATGATACAGAACATATCCCCACATATCCCTAAAATTTTAAACATGTTAGAAATTGTGAGCGTGTGACATGCGTTGTGATCTAACATGTTTAACATTTTGAGCGTATGACATGCGTTGTGATCAATACACTATGTATACGTTGAGCATTCGCCGTGTGACACGTCGCATGTTGGGTATAGGTTTCTTCTTAAGCGCCATATATGGCCAAACAGCTGTTGAGCAAATGAGCGAATGCTCAACATATACATAGCGTATAAATCACCTGCTCAACATTTCGAACATGCTCAAAAAAGATCATAAACCCCAGCGTACCTCTGCGAACCCCTAGTGAACCGCTAACGAATACAAAGTATGCCAAATATATCACAAACGAATGACAACTTACACAAACGTACATCCAAATTGCCCAAATGTCGGGCACACGTTAGTTCTATACACAACAGTGTGACAGGGCCAGGCTTTGCAAGGGACACCCAACTTAAAATTAGCTAACAAATTAATCTATTTGTAGAATTGATTGATAGACCTACATCTAGAATGTATAACCACAAAGTGCTATTTCCACCAATAGCTGCCTTGGTGTAATGCAGGGTATTCTATAAGCTGTAAATACAAACTGAACAGAACTCAGAGCAGCTATTGCAGATTTAGTGTTCTTGCACTGTCTGTAATTTTACCCTGTGGGGCAAGATTTTTTCCACCCCAATCTACTCCTACAATTATTACTCAGACCCCTCCCGACCCGAAAAAATTAAGACAGGAAACACCCGACCTGTACCGATCATTTTGTAATGCGGTATAGTGCTTAACTTTACACATAAAAATAGCGATTATCATTAAAATTCCGTTCCTGGTTTGTTTCTCTGAATTCATGATAACACTTGCAAGTCATTTATTTGTAACTTTGGTCAACACCTTTGTGAAATGTTACATTGATTCTTCTTTCTTTCTTTAAATAATATTTTACATCATTTCCTTGACGTAAATGTTAAGTGGCCTGCCCCGATGTCCCTGACCATCTATGCCCTGGACTGGACCAGATCGATAAAAATAAAAGATGAGCCCCGACCCGGACTGACCGGTTTTGGTCCAAGTCGGTCAGGGGAAATTCTGGGTTTTGGGGCCCGCAGGTCTCTAGTCTGTAATAGCTGCCTTATGCCACATAAGACATTCTGGCAATAACACATTAACATAGAGATACATTATCAAATTCTGCCGCAGATGAGGGAGTGAGTAAATGTAATGCGGGATAGATCGGATTTAATACCAACACATTTTCACATTTTCAAAACTTTACAAAAGATTTAAAGATTTTCAAAAGCTTTAATATTATTTTATTTCTAAATAATGTTCCACAATTAAACAAAATTAAAAAAACCAAAAAAACGTTTGATAATGTTCAACATTTTTGAAACTTTTTTACATAACTAAAATATCTCAAATTCATAAAGTCGACCCCATAAAATGGGGTATTTTTTTGGCCTTACAGCAACATTCATGTCTGGCAATTTCATCAACAAAATAATATCCTAACAGCAGCTATATCTCATACATACTACAGAAGACTGTTATAGAGATAGCTGCTTTGAACTATTTCCTCTCTTCTATTACATTCCGGAAGAATGCCTAACCATCACATACTTAGTCGTTTAAGTATAAAGCTAGGATCAGGCCTCGAAATAAGGAGGGCCCTCGGGTCAAAAGCCCTAAAAAAATGGTGAGGACCCTTGACTCGTTCATCATAGGGGTCCTCAGGACCCACACAAATTAAATACATAAACAGAAAATTGTGTGCATTTTTTTAAATGGAAGATGTTACTGATGACAAGGCCTACAACATAATGATTAGATGCAAACATGTTATGCTATTATTCAGACGTCTTGAATCCAAAAGTAGCCCTATATATCATGTCACATTTCAAATGTTTTTGGACCCTTAAAAATAAGTGAGGACTCTTGGAATTTCAGAGGCAAGGGTCCAGAGGACCCTTTGATTTTTATTCTTGTTTCGAGGCCTGGCTAGGATGATATAATATAAATGTTATTAAGAATCTGCAATTAGCCTATGGGTGCACACAATGTGTTGTGAAGGAATTTACAGCGCTTTGAAACACTGTGTGTGATAGACGCTGTCTAAGGACTTATATGATATCATTGATGGCAGAGGCTCAGGTATCCATTTAATAACATAAATATGTTTCATGTTTCATACCATACACAGTGGATTAGAGGAGAACAAATCTTTGGGTTAGTATCGGTCACTACATAGTGTGTATAGAATGTGAAGAGTAATTTGATTTTTTTATTTCTTCATATATTTTTTTCTCTTCTTATTTTGACCTCGTATGAATTAGTGACCTTTTTCTAATAAAGGAGTATGTATTATAATGAAATCAATATCATGTGTCAGCACTTGTGTGAAAATATTCTCTATTATGAAATATATTGTAATATAGAATGGGCACACCATTCAAACCCAGTGTATTTGATATGAAGAATCTAAATGGCCATCCTTTGGCCCTTGTCATTTAAGATTTTCTACTTACCGTTGCAACTACTCATTAACCCTAACCCCCAAGGCACCTTCCTTTTCCGAAGAATTTTTTTTCGCGGCCAAATAGCGAGGGGAAAAAGTGCCCCCACTCCCCCGGGGCTCGAACCCCGGACCCCTGGGTTCAGAGGCAGACGATCTACCGCTAGGCCACGGGGGGAAACCATACATGGCGGAGTATATTCGGCCCTGTATATACCCTGGGCCATTATTTCATCGAAAAACTGCCAAGCCGGGTGACACAAGCACACCGCATCGTAGTAATTTGTAGTACTCAAAAGTGTTAGGGTTAACCAATGACTGTAACCTATAGTATATATTCTATGATCTTCCATGATGGTTTTGCTTCATATCTTCCAAAATGTAGTACACTAAGGCGGCGGGGAAAGAAATCTGTTCTACAGGCCCGACCGACCGACCCATTTATTTTTTGATTTTTTTTTTGTTGTTGAACATTTTGATTTCTTTTTTTTAAATTTGTAAAAAGTTTCGACCGTACCTGAAAGGTCTGTTTGCCCAAAGAACAAGTGGGTTTTTTTCCGTCGTCTAAGAAAGAAAGTTTGATCAAATTTGAACAATCGGGTGATATACATGATCAGATTAAACAGTTTTAATATCTAAATTATCACTCACAATCAAATATAGCAGAGGCATAGTTTGTCAATTTGATAAAACAAAAGCAATATGCAAGGGGATCATCAAAAATTCAATATATATTCTAGGATAAGCAAAAAGAAGTTTCCAAAGAGCTGTTTATCAAATTTTCTCTTAATATTCCTCTACATTATTTTACATACATAAGTTATTCCCAACATGTTTCTATACCGCTGACAAAACACTCGATGTGTGATCTGAATTTGAAATAATGGATTAATATATTGGAAAAATATTTCCCAACTGCGTACAAAATATGCATCAACAAAATTTTAAAATATTCATCAAATTTCCCCCTTGGTTAATTTAGAAAATTCAAATTAATGCATACGAGTATAGACAAGATAGGATATAAATCTCCTTGCTATCGACAGAACTAGGCCAAAATAAATAGAGCCTGTCTCATTTTCTTGCACACAGCGCTTCTAACATTTCGTGTATAAATATAAGTGTGCTGTATCACATTTTATATTCCTGAATAAATGTGGATAGAATTTTGCCTGACACTTATCGTCAAGATAATACAAATCTTTAAGCAGATCAAAGATATTTTTCAATAAAAATTGATGCGATGCGCTGCGCTGACAGTTTTATCTTGGGTAGACAGCAATGGATGAACATGTTTTCAATCAAGTATACTTTGTTGAGCTAACTATGTGCAGTGATCAATGCAGCATTTCAGGGCAAATGCCGGGATTGGTCTTTAATCGCATGGGTATTTAAGGGGGTTTGAAATTGTTGTAATTTACACTTACCACCCCACCCCCCCCCCCCCCCCCCCCCCCCCCCGACCCTGAAAAAAATCTTTGATGCTCCTCATCAAAATGGAATACAGTACACAGCAAATCGGAGTAATTTATAATATACAAACAATTCAAAAAATCTATACAGGAAGTGTGTGGGGGGGGGGGGGGTTCACCCACCCTACCCTAATTTTCAAGGGCATGTTACGCCAATATACAACAATTTTTTTTGTGCCTTACGCCAGCGCATTACAGCCCAGCGCACAATAATATGTTGGTATCATTGGAATATGCTCTGAAGCCACTGCACAGAGTTAGATCAATGTAGTATAGTACTGCTATCTTCAGAAGATAGCATGACAAAACATGTACTGAAGCCACTGCACAGAGTTAGATCAATGAAGTATAGTACTGCTATCTTCAGAAGATAGCAATGGCAAAACATGTACTGAATTCACTGCGCAGAGTTAGATCAATGAAGTATAGTATTGCTATCTTCAGAAGATAGCAATGGCAAAACATGTACTCAAGAAGGCAACTAAAAGGCAGACAATTTATTCAACTTTACAGGTGGATGTTCCGATCACTTTAGCGTTTTTTTGCCCATCAACATATCGTCAGCCTGCTTCGAAAATTGCTAACTCACTTTTCAGCGAAATTGAGCCTTTTTACATAAATCATGACCTCATTACATTATGCACATGCTGTAATAATGCCGAAGTCATTGACCAATCAAAAAATTCAATTCTGCCTAAGTCAGCCTCAGCCTTGTGAGTTAGGCAGATTGTAATAAAATGGTTAAAAAGGTTCATATTAACTTGTGTTAGGCCTATAACAAGCCACATTTCACTTGGTGCTATTCAATATATCGTCAGCCATATTTTTGTTGTTTTCTAAAAACTAGAATAAATGAGTTAGGCAATTATCGAAGCAGGCTAACGATATTTTAAACACCACATTTTCCCTCATTATTTCTGTAAAATGTTTGGCGCAAGATATGTTCCATTTAAACGTTATAAGCCAAAATGAAGTGAACTACTACAAAAGATGGTTAACCACCCTGCCAGTTTGTGTACTACTCAATGGGCAAATTTCATGTCACCTTGTACTTCTAAAATAATTAGAGTTATGCTACTCAAACTTTGGAATGTGGCAATTTTAAGGATGACCCTTCATGTAGAATATAAACATCAAGTTGAAAATCGGGCCAACAATCTGAACACCTACAATAACTCAAAAATATAAATTGAATTATGATTTAATACCATCTAATGCATATTTCCAGTTAAGTTGCTGATTGTGGCAATATTTAGTTGTCAAAGTGGAAGATGAAATGCCACTATTTGACATATTGGGACGACAAGAAGTTCAAGAGTTGATTTAAAGACAACTGCATTTTTTTACAACTCTCTATAAATAATAACATTAAAGCAATATTATTTGATCTTTTTCAAATTTGTATACATATTTGTTCTCTATAATATGAAGCTTGACTATCTGGAAAGACTTACCTGGAGTCATAAATCTCTTTTGACTTTATGTTGAGTATAAACAAACCATCGCATAACCTTTCTAAATCATAATGGAAATCAGCTTCCAATTTAAGGAACATATGTGACCTGCTCCCATAAAACCAGACAAGTGCTGACAAATATTTATTCTAATTTGTTGAGATTGAAAATTCTGAAATAACAAGCTTTAAAATGATGTATCACTTGGAGAAATTGCTCAAACTTTTGCCAATGAAAAATCAATATATCTCTTGAAAATTCCTTTGTTTTCTATTGATTTGTGACAACTCTATATTCCACTTACGAACGAAAAACCCACTCAAAATATATAATTTTAATTTCATGTCAATAATGTAACCTGACCACAAAAAAAAGGCATTTCGAGGAAAAAAATCAAAGATAGAGGGTGCTTCATGTAAAAGATCGCATAATATGCCTTTAAGTACACATCACTAAAAACTACCCCTAAACACCTGATCATTAATTAGAATATAAATTATTAGCCGATACCATTGTTTTGTCACAAGATACCATCTGTTCACAGGTGATGTTTTACATTTTATCTCAATCTCCTTTAGATCAATATAAGTAGCTTTCATAACATGTTCTAAGATGGATTGCATTTCCCAGAAAATATGACATTTCAAAATAGAAGCGTGGGTGATAGTTGTAAAAGTGGCCATTTTTGTGCGATTAATTTGTCGCGCTTTGGTGATTTTTAACTGCTTTGCGTGTTTATAAATTCATGATTTGTTGCTTCATCACATAGACCTGTACGCAATAGAAATATATTTGCGTGTTATTATTTTTGCGGTAGCTGTGTTGAGTGCGAAAAGCGCACAAATAAATGTAGCGTAAAAATCTCAACGTTCAAAAATATGCAAGTGGTGGTGCCGACTGATTACCTGATAATGCCTGGAAATCTGCTGAATATTGTGAATCATTTTATTTAGATTACTTATGAAATTTCTTACTTATTATCTTTGCAAATAATCCATTACGTCAGGTTTGCATTACGTGAGTTCAGGACATTTCCCTCATGGTGTGCTTCTCAGAATTTGTGATAAATTTATATTTTAAGCTATTACCAAACAACTAAGCCAAAAGATATGGTAAAGACTCGGTTCTTGGACATAATGCAAAAAATGCTTTTGAAAAGATCAAAATATGAGTGATTGACCAGTCTTCCTTAATTATAATCTGCCATACTCCATGACACCAAAGCACCTGCTGCATCATCAACTACCATGGAGTTATTTGAATGGTTGCATAAAGACTTTGTAACACTGTAACATTATTTGAGCCAATCAAAGACGATGTAATAAAGTGGGTAAGGCTGAAGATGCTTTTCAACTAAAAAGTACTTCTAGATCTCAAAGCTTAATTCTGATTGGTTGCCTGAATAATTAGCTATGTTGTCAACCAATCAAGGGCTGCTGTATGTCAACACACTTCCATGGATATGATACAGTGACATTACATGAGTACAATGTACAGGATGAATGACAAAGCATAAAAACACAACTCAAGCAAGACCTGTATCTAGACTAGCCTGTGAAATGCATTCAGCAATTGCACAGGGAACTTGTAAGAAAAGATACCTCCGGGATTTAAGATATTTTCCGACACATATTGATCACCGTTTGTAATCAATGACTGCATTAGTACATTGACACCCATTGCTAAAGAGGGAAATGAGGGAAATCTCCCAATCAATCAAATTAAACATGCATGATGAAAATGTTAAACAGCAAATGTCTTACGGTGTGGTTACCGATTCCTTAGCAGACTACATCGCCTCAAGCATTAAGCATTTGGCATATAGAGGGCGCTCTTTCAGAATTACATACAACAACTCTATATCAATCTCTATCTTAGGATAAGCCAACTAAATAGTGCCCTCTCTTGGTGATTATTAGCCAGTCATACCACTCACCAGGTGATTTTACCACGCTTTGATTAATTGTCGGAAGTGTAACTATGTTGCGATATAGGCCAGACTTGTTAAATATCAACGAGCACTATCTCATGTTGATAATAAATGATATTTGAATCATTTGGGGCTAAGTGTCTTTGCATATGGGGTGTTATATTAGTTGATAATTGTCTTCAAAATGGCATGTAAAATTGTAAAATTTGCGTCAATAAGAGCTAAGAAAAGCTGGGCTATGCCTTTGTCATGATCCCAGTGCTTCCAAGTAATGTTTTGCTCTCGACTTATCTATCAGCTTATAATGATTAATTTGATTATCGATAAATTTCAAGATGTCAAAAGGTTTTTCCCACAACATATAGTATAAACTTTCATCAGAAAATCATAAAAAAACCCGGACCAGTTGTAACAGAATGTATTTACTGCCAAAAGAAATCTTCATTATTCTATTTTCTAATTGTGAGATGTGAACCAACATGAGTAAATGAGGCACAATGCGGCAGTAGCTAATTTGGTTTAAGAGCACAAATGTGGGAGTAGGTCATAATAAGTCAAATTCATAAGAAGTCTTATTTCTTATCTTAAATACATCTTGTATCCAACAAAAGATACATTCAAATTCACAAAAATAAAGAGTTACACTATATTTTGAGGTATTTAATCTTCATTTATTCCACTGATTTGTTCACAAAACTAAAACTTCAAATGCCCATAACTTGACCATTTGTATTTTATGTGTTGAGACAAAGTGGTTTTCAACAATCTGTAAATTTGGGTTATAGGAATGTGATATAACATTGACTTTGGTACCAAAATGTCCCTTAACACTTTCCATAACAGATTTGTCAGAAACCTTTCCCAATTTTCAAAGTCTACCTCAAGGATAACTGGACCAAGACTAGGCATGTTTTTACTTCTTTCAATGCATTTCTCATGGTGATACCAAATAGGGTATTGAAATTCAATACACTATGTCATTTTTACATTTTATCATGATATTTAAATAACTCAATATTCATATTTCTCTCATTGTACCTTATTTACTTGTGTTGGGTCACATATAGTTTAACAGGTACAAGCTTTTTTCAGGATTAACTCTGACTTATTCAGGACCAAATTATTATAAGCAAAACATAGAGATTGCCACTTCTATATATATTATCAATTATCATCATTTGGGCTGCCCCTTGCCCGATGATTTGAGAGTAGGTGCCCTTTCCTTCTTGTGAAATTAGTGGTTTTGAAAACAGCTTTTAAAGATTGGTAGCTCTGAAAAGAGCCATCCAGCTGGACTGCCACTTGTCCACTGAACAGAGATGGTGGCTCTGATAAGAGCTCTAAAAGTAGGCTGCCGCTGATCTACTACTAATTTGGCTCTGGATGGAACCTATTCCAAAGGACTACCCCTTGACCAATGGAAATAACATAGATTGGTCTGTAAAGATCCTTTGACGCTGTTACAAACTTGAGCAGGGTATAATTATGGCTCACATTTTATTCTATTCTAGACCTTTCCCCAAGTCACGTCTGATTATTGCAATGGCACACTCAATTTTTGGTTTTCCAATGAATTTGTAAGTAGGAGGAAGTCTTTAAACGTTTGGTTGATTTGACAGCTGTTTTCTGAGATATTTAATTAACTTTAATAACAAGCAATGAATCATATCTTATGTATGTATGCGTGCTGTGATGGTCAGCAATAGCCCTAAGATAATATGCAGATATCATGCAACTCAGAGGTCAGTTTGATCTCAAGGATCTATAGTTTGATTCAAAATAAGTATTGGATTATTCATAATTATTTAATAGTGAACTTGATACTATCACAGCATTGCCAAGTAAAAAAGTCCGCTATGAGATTTCTAATTGTTACCATCTTCTGCGTTTATTATGATTACATGTTACAAAAGGGCGGTGAAGCATTTCTATAGGGCAAAAAGAATGGTCCGTGTAATAAAATTAACAACCCTGCTAAATTACAGTAGAAACATGAGTATAAAAGCATTTTTAAAAACAAACATAATGTCGCTGCAAGAAACAAAAAATGTTCAAATATGAAAATGGAGATGCATTGCTATAATCCAGGTTGCATCTGATATGGCTACTTTCAAAATTAAGTCTCGGGCCACTAGGCATGCAGTAAGGGAGTAAGGTGCAGGGAGGGGCGTTACCAGGTGTGCAGATAAGGGTGGGCCAGGTTAGACAAATTTACCCCTAAAGATTTTGCTGTAGCGTCAACTTTTTAAGGGGGGTAGGGGTTGTGACGTGACGTTCCCAAATTCGAGCTCGATAACCAACAGTGCTAATCTAAACCAACACGATCTTCTTTTGTTTTCCTCTTTGATCCCTCTCCTCCCCCTTTTTCTTTTTCCCCTTTATTTTCCTTACCCCCTTTTTCCCCTTACCTTCCAAACCACATCGCCCATCCCTAGCAGGGTTGTTTTCCTTTTTAATATTCAATGGCAATTACATGTGTGGTGTTTTTAAAAACAATAGATACAATGGAGTGCATCTTAATGCGAAATTATTCATTGCAGCTCAGATACAGTATATCGCAAAGAGTGGCACGTAGCGTCAAAGACTTGTTTAATCCAGCAATGAAGCCTGTATGTAGTGCTTATATACACAAGAGGTCTTACCGTCTTACCGCTCCCATAACCCTCCTGGGTCGTAGGGGCACTGCATGCTGGATTTCACCACCTCCCTCCATCTGACTCGGTCATGTGCTAATGCTTGGGTCTCAGCGAAGGTTTTCCCCGTCCATTCTGTGATGTTGTCTCTCCAACTTTTCCTCTGGCGACCTCTTCTTCGCTTGCCCTCTACGGTGCCCTGCAGGATGGTCTTGGAGAGGCCACTTGATCTGGTCACATGGCCATACCATTTTAGTTTCCGCTTTTTCACGGTGGCCAGCAGGTTTGTATAGTTCTTCATGTGCTGTGCCACTCTACGACGCACTTCCTCGTTTGTGATGTGGTCAGTATATGAAATGCCAAGGAGGCGTCTAAGACTTCTCATCTCTACCGCTTCAATCTTTCTCTGTAGTTCTGCTGTCAGAGTCCATGACTCGCATGCATACAAGAAGATGGAGAGCACAAGGGCATGCAGAAGCCTTAGTTTGGTGCCGAGAGTGATATTTTTATCTCTCCAAATGGGTTGTAACTTCGCCAAGGCAGCTGTTGTAAGTGCGATTCTTGAAAGGATTTCTGGCTTTGAACCTTCGTCGCTGATGATGGCCCCAAGGTATTTGAACTTCTTAACTGTCTGCAGTCTTTGGCCATTGACTGTGATTGGTGTTGTTATCACTTCGTCTTTGTTACTCATCAGCTTAGTTTTCTCTGCACTTATTTCCATGCCATATCTTGTCGATGTTTTGTCCAGTTGGTCAACCAAACTCACCAGCTCTTCTTCACTACCTGCCAGTCCGTCAATGTCGTCAGCAAACCTCAGATTGGTGATGTTTCTCCCTCCTATGCTGACTGTTCCATTGTGGTCTGTTAGTGCAGACACACAAGAGGTACAGGTGGACAAAATAATTGTACACAATTTGCAACACATTTTCCAATTTTCTGTGCAAATTTCCAAAAAGTATGGTCAACCTCTGATTATCCGCAGATGCTCAGGCATAGGTCGGAAGTTGGCATAGTCAAGGAGCGTTTAGACGAGGGGCGCTACCACTAGCATCAAATCCGCTAGTCTCAAGATTAAACTCTCGGTTAACGGCCGTGTGAATCATGTCATGGAATTTAAACCCTTACAAATCTAGTGGCTAACTAAATAATATTAATAATAATAATTAAGACCATGCTTATATAGCGCCTTACAAACACAATAAAGCACTTCACACAAAAAACATTACGTAATACACATGGTTCAGAATACAGACCATCCCTTTAAAAAACCACCATAAAGTCCATCAGAAGTTATATAACACATAATAATGAAATATAAACAAAACACATGGTTAATAGTCCCGAAGAGCTAAGAGCTTGTCTGTCGTTTGAATCCTTCAACCATGTTAACCGCGAGTGAGATTTTTGTAAGGCCATTGCTTATCAATGCATTACTTAAGGCAATATAAGAATCGCATGATCTTGAGTTAAGTCTTGCTAGACATGAGGCTAAGATTGTCGTCAGGACCGCCGGCACTCTGTTTCGAGACTAGTGACCGTCTGAACAGGCCTTTAATCAAATAGATTAGATCTGCATCCCCTTCAATAAAACCTGACTAAAAGGCCTGTATATATTTATTTTGTTGGTTGATATAAAAAGAAGTTATCACAGCAACATCATGCAAACAAATATGGATAGCACTTTTATTTTTGGACCCCTTCCAATCAATCAAAATCAATGACTTTGTTCTATTTCAAGATATCATTGAGTGTTTATATTTGTATCTTTCCATGAAATTTGATCCACTATATTCATTTGATTTAATTTGATTTTGTTGGATCAATATAAATCAAGCTCCCCCATTTAGGCAGAGGTACAATATTCTTATTCTTATTGAAAAAAGAACCTTCTACTTCAAAGTTTTCATCCCGTAATTTGAAAAAAATATAATCTGTAAAAATGTGCTCACTTTCCTTTATTGTTATAATCATTTTCCCTCTATTCTTCTAATTATGTTTTACCTCCTTTTTCTAAAATCGTACCTTTGCCTTCCTATCTTCATACATTACATTTCTGTGCGCGCTATTTATCGCATACATTTAATTCTAAATTCAACAAAAGTCAACTATATGAGACGGTCTTGTTTGATATTTTCAAGCGGCTGATTGCGCCGAGTGCTCATTTAATGCTCTACTGCACTTCCATGCCACTATTACTCATTAGGCTAAGAGGGAAAATCTCTTGTTCTCTGGGACCTGACTAACACAATTTTTCAATCCAATGGGGGGGGGGGGGGAAGTTTTAAAAAATATTCAAAGCTTATGAAATATTTTGAACTTTTTGTAAAACATCTGAAAATATACACCAACAAAACATCTGATTGACTGGCTCTACTTAAGTCCATCATCCATTAGCAGAACAGTATTTCTCTCTGTAGCCTCATAGAGACAATAATATACATATCCAGAAAATAATATACATAACCCATGCCACCTTATATATCAAGATGCTGCGAGCTATATAACTCCTTATATAACATGATGGCAATGTTTGACTCTTAAAAGGGCACAGGGACAAATTTATGCACATACGTTTATATCAACAGTGGGATATCTCAACATGAATCAAAAGTCAATAATTGGCATGATTATGGAATACCCTACGGCCATGTGGCTAGTGGCTGTAAACCATTATCAGCGAATAGGGTATGATGGGTATTATTTAAGTACTCTATAGTTTGATCAGCTCCAAATTGGCGACGCCGTCTTACAGCAGCGAATGAATACAGATGGACGCGGGTGCGCATGAAGGCAACTAGCGCACTTTGCATCATA
Source organism: Ophiura sarsii (assembly GCA_035610835.1). Lineage (NCBI taxonomy): Eukaryota > Metazoa > Echinodermata > Ophiuroidea > Amphilepidida > Ophiuridae > Ophiura > Ophiura sarsii. The sequence goes on along the minus strand of CM069448.1, from coordinate 75,773,813 downwards.
TGCGTGAGGCATGCATGCGACCAATACCAATTGCTATAATCATGGTTTACTTCTACGCGTGGATAGATAAAAACGTTCCTCACCAATTTGGAACTTAATAATAGTCCCTGACCCATCACTTTATTCAATTCATACAGTTAAGTCCTTCCTTGTCAAAACAGGATCATGATTTGTATTTGATGACAAGTGATGAACACACAAAACAGCCACAACAACCACATAGGAATAATTAAGGAAACTCCTCACATGCAATTCAACTGAAAATGCTGCTTTATTCCAATCATTAATGCGACTGCAAAAAGGAACAGCACTGTGATTAGAGAGGTATTCCCAAATTACTCCGTATGTAATAACAACAAGTTCACAAGAGCTACGTACATTCACGATAGATCCTTCGAGATGGGTAGAAATGCCACGTTTCGGGTAATCCCACGAAAGAGACACGGTTTTGTTGAAGAAATTGAGACGATCGAGAGAGTTATTATCCCGCGCTGGCTGACTATTCCTCCTTTGTACCGTAGGTGTAAATTGTGCACTGATACAGTTGATGGCTTAGTAGCCGAATGATAATGGTAGCATATAGAACACCATGATACTATAGTACACAGAGATAACACAGCACTGGCGTCAGTAGCAATCCGCTATAACCCGGCTAGGTTCCGGACTCTTGTTCCCCTTGTTGTCGACGACGTTTTTTCCCACTTGCCTCAGCCGCTATATCAGTATGCTATGCCAAGGAGAGGCCTTAATTTCCCCCTTCAGTTACTGCCGTGAGAGCCTCTATACAGAAGGGTACACCGAAGAGGTTATTGTGTTCACCATGACGACCGCGCCGCATCCATTTGCTTTCAAGCGGAGGATTTTATGTGGCAGAGATAGGTTGCCCCTCAGTGTGTGTTTTAAGTGTGTTACACATAGACAAGCAGTCGATGGAGATGATTTGCAATTCAGGGAAATGACACGAGGTTCATGCACGCATACAATGCAAGTCAGTACGGCATGTGTATAGTGATGCGGTGTGCGGGCTGGCTGTAGCTACAAGTAGACTCAAGTCAAGTCTCTTAATTCGCTTATGGTTTAAGCATATTTATTCCTTTAGTTGGTTTATAACGCAAGAATTGTGCCTTCTGTTGAGGTGTATGTGACATACAAGGGTCCTCTAACAGCTCAAGTGCAAACTAAGACTAGGCATACTAGTGCTTCTTTTTCCAACCTGATACCGACTCCAGACGCGGTTTATCGCGCCCATGGGACTTCTATTCTGTCATACCATACAAGAGGTTTAAATAATAATAAGTCTTTTCAAATTAGATATTAAGTAGGATTGTCTGTGTGACTTCATAATACTGTAAAAGTGGACAATTTTGCACTGCGTTTATTTTTGCGCTCAAACCGGCTGCCGCGAAAATAATAACACGCAAATATATTTCTTTTGCGTATAGATCTGTGTGATGTATAACTACATATCGCGAATCTGCAAAGCGCGAACAAATTATTTGCACAAAAATAATCACTTTTACAGTACCAATTACAAAGGGCTTTGCTCTCCAGTTACCGGAAATGACATCAATCGTACGTGTCATTTGACTGCTTCGAAAATACATCATTTTGCGTTATATTTACGTAAATTTACCAGTTTCCGCGCAGAGACTGTATAAACAGAGCTGCCAGCACTCTCTGGTAGACCTTATTATGAAACAAGCTGGGGGTCTCAGGGCATGGTTGCAAGAATTGACGACGAATAAAGCGAGACAAGCGGTACAGGTATTGCATAGTATCTGCTACTTAAGCAGAATTATTAGCCCAGAGAGGCACAGCGATAGCATTATATGGCAGGCAATCTATGCATATGCAATGACACCAAAAGGATCTCATTTCTCCGGGATTGAAACTTGATTAGTGCGACTTAGGATAGATTTGAATGTTCGGTCGGTTACTGATATATATTTCATGTGGAAGTGATGACACAAGCCCAAATCCATGTTGATTCTGAATCATTGCTGAATTAAACTAGTAAATTTCCCCAAAAATTGCACCTTGTGTAATATTGTGAGTTTCGTTTTGTCCGCACTGTTTTTTACGATTAGAGGATGACGTAGGAACCGCATCTTATTTTCATTACAAATCCATGGAATATTGGTACAGTATATCTCATTTCATGCGCATTATAAAACTTGATTATTTCTATTTGATTATTTTCTCTTCTAACTCCAACTGTATTCACAAAAATGTTGATTTAAGCACATAACAATCTATATGTTAACCCTAACCCCCTGAGTGCTAAAAAATGCTAATCCTAAGTCCCTTTCCAAGCGCATGCGCCGCTGGTTTTCGATGACGTAGCCAACCCAGTGGCGTACCGACCGGGGGGGGCAAAGGAGGCAACTTGCCCCCCCTGGCTCCAAATACCGGGTCGCTAAAATCGTAAGACCGGGTCGCTAAAATCTCATAAGGAAAAAAAATAATACCTAGACCGAAAAGACTAAGGATTGGTCATTATTTGTTTTTTTGGGTTTTTTTTGTACTGCGAAATGTTTGCAACCGTGCGAAATTGTGGGACCGTGCAAATTTTTTTGACCGCGCAAATTTTTTTGACACTACCCCCCCCCCCCACTTACGTGAAATTCACGAGTGACTGACTAGGAAAAAATTTGGGGCAACCTTTTACGCAAATTTACTGTCGGGTCGACATACTCCTGCCCCCCTGGCTCACATGCCGCGGTACGCGCCTGAGCCAACCAAGCCTATATAGTGAGCGCAGTATACTGCGCGAATGAATGTGTAGCTGAGGGCCGTGGCTTAGTGGGTGGGACGTGGGGCTTGAGAACGGAGGGCCCCCGGATGGTGTTTTTTCCTCAAAAATTGTGACCCTGGTCAAAAACCCTAAACCGGGGTTAGGGTTAACACACACCGCAGGCATCTAAAGGTAACAGTTCCACATTTTTACAAATGTTCAAAATCAAATCAAAATAAGTCAACCATGCCTAGTATTGGTTCAGAAATCCTTGAGATAGACCTTGACATTTGTGAATGGTTTCTGAAAAATCAGCTTTGTATAATGGTAAAACCAATAACTGCGTGGAAAGAGTTAATATAAATGTATACACTATTGATAGTTCCTGTGTAAAATGTATTGTCTTTAATGGACTTATTGTTTGTGCATATAATTTGGTAGATTTCTGTCTGGCTTATGCAGTATGATGAATATTGATGATAAAGATGATGACAATAACGATAACTTAGATGATGAAAATTATGCATTTGCTTAATTCAAAAATTGATTTCAAGTTGATAACATTTGTGTGTCATTTGCTTTCCTGTCCTAGGTGTAGCTGTAGCTGCTGCTGGGGATGTTGACTGGCTTAAAGTTTGATGGGCAACCCTTGGGGGTGGGGGGGGGGTTACTTAGTGGATGAGGTTACGGGGATGTGCCGCCAATTAGAGTTCCATTTTTACCCTCTCATAAAACCAGATCGAAAGTTGTCATTATGTTCCCACCCCTTAACACTCTTGGACCGGTGATTTTGACATTTCGGCGGTAATTAATCATCTAAGATTTTGTCAACCGCTGATTATGTGGTCCATTTTCAGGGTTATGAAGGTTAGTTTATGACCTTGGGGCATAAGTATGTCCTTTGCAGTCTTTTAATTGGACCACACAGTGGTAAATAGACACATCCTTAGATGATTTATTACCGGCGAAATGTAAAATCACCGGTCCAAAAGTGTTAAGGGAGTGGGAACATAATGGTAAGCATCTTTGTGAAAATATGGGTGATTTTTGATACAGACAAAAATCTGGGGTGGTGGAAAATAACTTCTTTTTTGGGGGGGGGGAGGTAGTCTAGCTGTAATGATAAGTACAGAGACTTATTATATCAAGAAGGCACAGAAAAAAATCTCTTTTACCTATGACTCTGACTGCTATTACATACAAAGCTTTAAATTAAACATCATTGGGTCATCATGACCACATGTTGTTCAATTTGATCTTCATTATTCAATTAATTAAGCTTACACGCTACTCATATCGCTTCATTGAACAAACGTACATCTTTATTGAAAGCACCTCTTCCGCTTAATTGAATGAACCTTATTGATCTTCCCTGATCACGAACTTGGACTAGTTTTTCTTACAAACATTTACAATAGTGACTCATTTTAGACTAGATTAGATGAACTCTCCTCATGCCATTATAATTGAATGACGATTAGTTTAACACTTTACATGCACACACTGATATTGGTTTTACCAAATATAAAACAGATTTCTCAGAAATCTTTCCCAACTCTCAAAGTTCATCTCAAGGATTACTGAACCAATACTAGGCATGTTTGTACTTATTTCAATGCATTTCTCATGGTGATTCTAAACATGGTAATAAAATTCAATAATGTTGACATTTTTGAAACATTTTGTGACATTTTGGCATGTCGTCTGCAGACGCCTGCCGCATGGAAAGTGTTAAGATAAAGAGCAATGTGCTTCAGGCACTCTCATTTAATGATTCATTGAACTTAGTTGGAAGGATGGTTTTCTTCTTACCAGTCAATAGTGGCAAGTATCATAAAATCATACTTATATTTATGTGTAACGTTTCATTAGATGTTAACCCTAATCTTCCTGATTCACTGCCGCCAAAAACATTGTCCACGCCCATGCTACAGCATTCGATTCGATGACGTCATCATCTGAGCTGGTGGGTAAGAAAATGCTGCCCGGGCAAGCGTTGGCAGGTTAGCTGAGTGGTTAGGGATGTGGCAGTGGTAATTGGAGGGACCAGGGGTCGAATCCCGGGGGTTTTGTGGAGATTTGTTGAGTAAAAAATTCCTACTTTGTCACCCTCCCCCGGTTTCCACACAAAAACATAGTCTGGCTGGTTAGGGTTAATAGGGACTGTGTATCAGTTGTTAAGAACTTACTGTGGAAATTTACAACATTTCATTTTGGTGCATGCAGAGGCCTGAAGTTAAATGTTATGAATTTTCACAGAACCTGATAAATCAACTGATCAAAGTCATTTTAAACCTCATTCATGAACGCAATACAATAAAATCTATTTTTGAAAAAACAAGTTATTTGCTTAAATCATCAAACATTTTGTTCTTTTATCATATATGAATGCCTCCCTGCGACGAGTATATGAACACCTCCCTTGAACAGCCCGCTTGGTTAGTCATAATTACCAAAGAATCAAATATAACATACGCATTGAAACTATTCAATGAGTATGTTCACAAAATAAAACAAGTCAAATATTACATGTATTTTATTTTCTCCATTTTATTCCACTCACAAATACAAACCCTAAACGTCAATGTAATTTATTAAAGACACCCCTATTTCAGAATGATGTCAACAATGTCATGTAGCAAAATCTTGACGCTTTTTGACATTTTTTCTTGGACACGAATGCATAGCTGCCACATTTTGTTTGTATATAAAAGAGCAATTGTGAACAATAGCTCAACAGACAATAACAAGGTTAATGAACTGAGTGAACAGAAATCAAACTGGTAACTCTCTACAAAGAGCTCTGAAAGGCCAAACAATTGTTTCACTGCAACTCAGAAAATATGAGTAATACAAGAAACACAAATGAGTTAAAAATGCCGACGAAAGTGACATAAGAATAACATGGGCATCAAGATAACCTACACAGCAAACTTTGGGAACTAAATCTACCAGGAGCTGTTTTGCGTGTTTTTAAATTCATGATTTGTAGCAGCAGCACATTAACTTATATGCAAAAGATATATATACATTTGTGTTATTATTTTCCTGGTAGCTGCTTTGAGCATGAAAAGCGACAATGTATGTAGTAAAAGTGTTTAAATATCAATGTATTGCCCAGTCACTGTGAGCTATTCTATGGTTGCATGACATTGAGCATATGTATTCGCTAAAACACAAATCTGAGATGGGAACTTCTTTCCCGTTTACACCATAGGCCGGCCTACCAATGTTGACTTAAGGTGATGTTAAATGTGATACAGCACATCAAAAGGGGGACTTTGCGGCTGTGTGTTTTTCAAGATGTAGATCAAAACGGACAGAGGAAGAAGAAAAAATAGGAGTCATTTTCACTCGTAAAATCTGAATGCCTCGATCAATTTTGACAAATTTGGTGTCATCTTAAAGCTTAGAAAATGCTCTGAGAGCACACATAAGAACTTATTGATTTGCCCTGCAAAGTCCCCCCTTTTGATATGCTGCATCACAAATGCAGTGTATTTATGGCTTACTTCAAGTGGTACAAATGTGCTATTTGCGATCTTTGTCGCCCCTTCTCATTTTAAATTGATGACTGCATGCATGTATTTATGGCTTACTTCAAGTGGTACAAATGTGCTATTTCGATCTTTGTCGCCCCTTCTCATTTTAAATTGATGACTGCATGCATGTATTTATGGCTTACTTCAAGTGGTACAAATGTGCTATTTCAATCTTTGTCGCCCCTTCTCATTTTAAATTGATGACTGCATGCATGTATTTATGGCTTACTTCAAGTGGTACAAATGTGCTATTTCAATCTTTGTCGCCCCTTCTCATTTTAAATTGATGACTGCATGCATGTATTTATGGCTTACTTCAAGTGGTACAAATGTGCTATTTCAATCTTTGTCACCCCTTCTCATTTTAAATTGATGACTGCATGCATGTATTTATGGCTTACTTCAAGTGGTACAAATGTGCTATTTCAATCTTTGTCGCCCCTTCTCATTTTAAATTGATGACTGCATGCATGTATTTATGGCTTACTTCAAGTGGTACAAATGTGCTATTTCAATCTTTGTCGCCCCTTCTCATTTTAAATTGATGACTGCATGCATGTATTTATGGCTTACTTCAAGTGGTACAAATGTGCTATTTCAATCTTTGTCGCCCCTTCTCATTTTAAATTGATGACTGCATGCATGTATTTATGGCTTACTTCAAGTGGTACAAATGTGCTATTTCAATCTTTGTCGCCCCTTCTCATTTTAAATTGATGACTGCATGCATGTATTTATGGCTTACTTCAAGTGGTACAAATGTGCTATTTCAATCTTTGTCGCCCCTTCTCATTTTAAATTGATGACTGCATGCATGTATTTATGGCTTACTTCAAGTGGTACAAATGTGCTATTTCAATCTTTGTCGCCCCTTCTCATTTTAAATTGATGACTGCATGCATGTATTTATGCCTTACTTCAAGTGGTACAAATGTGCTATTTGCGATCTTTGTCGCCCCTTCTCATTTTAAATTGATGACTGCATGCATGTATTTATGGCTTACTTCAAGTGGTACAAATGTGCTATTTCGATCTTTGTCGCCCCTTCTCATTTTAAATTGATGACTGCATGCATGTATTTATGGCTTACTTCAAGTGGTACAAATGTGCTATTTCAATCTTTGTCGCCCCTTCTCATTTTAAATTGATGACTGCATGCATGTATTTATGTCTTACTTCAAGTGGTACAAATGTGCTATTTCAATCTTTGTCGCCCCTTCTCATTTTAAATTGATGACTGCATGCATGTATTTATGGCTTACTTCAAGTGGTACAAATGTGCTATTTCAATCTTTGTCGCCCCTTCTCATTTTAAATTGATGACTGCATGCATGTATTTATGGCTTACTTCAAGTGGTACAAATGTGCTATTTCAATCTTTGTCGCCCCTTCTCATTTTAAATTGATGACTGCATGCATGTATTTATGGCTTACTTCAAGTGGTACAAATGTGCTATTTCAATCTTTGTCGCCCCTTCTCATTTTAAATTGATGACTGCATGCATGTATTTATGGCTTACTTCAAGTGGTACAAATGTGCTATTTCGATCTTTGTCGCCCCTTCTCATTTTAAATTGATGACTGCATGCATGTATTTATGGCTTACTTCAAGTGGTACAAATGTGCTATTTCAATCTTTGTCGCCCCTTCTCATTTTAAATTGATGACTGCATGCATGTATTTATGGCTTACTTCAAGTGGTACAAATGTGCTATTTCAATCTTTGTCGCCCCTTCTCATTTTAAATTGATGACTGCATGCATGTATTTATGGCTTACTTCAAGTGGTACAAATGTGCTATTTCAATCTTTGTCGCCCCTTCTCATTTTAAATTGATGACTGCATGCATGTATTTATGGCTTACTTCAAGTGGTACAAATGTGCTATTTGCGATCTTTGTCGCCCCTTCTCATTTTAAATTGATGAATGAATGCATGCATGTATTTATGGCTTACTTCAAGTGGTACAAATGTGCTATTTCAATCTTTGTCGCCCCTTCTCATTTTAAATTGATGACTGCATGCATGTATTTATGGCTTACTTCAAGTGGTACAAATGTGCTATTTCAATCTTTGTCGCCCCTTCTCATTTTAAATTGATGACTGCATGCATGTATTTATGGCTTACTTCAAGTGGTACAAATGTGCTATTTCAATCTTTGTCGCCCCTTCTCATTTTAAATTGATGACTGCATGCATGTATTTATGGCTTACTTCAAGTGGTACAAATGTGCTATTTCAATCTTTGTCGCCCCTTCTCATTTTAAATTGATGACTGCATGCATGTATTTATGGCTTACTTCAAGTGGTACAAATGTGCTATTTCGATCTTTGTCGCCCCTTCTCATTTTAAATTGATGACTGCATGCATGTATTTATGGCTTACTTCAAGTGGTACAAATGTGCTATTTCAATCTTTGTCGCCCCTTCTCATTTTAAATTGATGACTGCATGCATGTATTTATGGCTTACTTCAAGTGGTACAAATGTGCTATTTCAATCTTTGTCGCCCCTTCTCATTTTAAATTGATGACTGCATGCATGTATTTATGGCTTACTTCAAGTGGTACAAATGTGCTATTTCAATCTTTGTCACCCCTTCTCATTTTAAATTGATGACTGCATGCATGTATTTATGGCTTACTTCAAGTGGTACAAATGTGCTATTTGCGATCTTTGTCGCCCCTTCTCATTTTAAATTGATGACTGCATGCATGTATTTATGGCTTACTTCAAGTGGTACAAATGTGCTATTTCAATCTTTGTCGCCCCTTCTCATTTTAAATTGATGACTGCATGCATGTATTTATGGCTTACTTCAAGTGGTACAAATGTGCTATTTGCGATCTTTGTCGCCCCTTCTCATTTTAAATTGATGACTGCATGCATGTATTTATGGCTTACTTCAAGTGGTACAAATGTGCTATTTGCGATCTTTGTCGCCCCTTCTCATTTTAAATTGATGACTGCATGCATGTATTTATGGCTTACTTCAAGTGGTACAAATGTGCTATTTCAATCTTTGTCGCCCCTTCTCATTTTAAATTGATGACTGAATGCATGTATTTATGGCTTACTTCAAGTGGTACAAATGTGCTATTTCAATCTTTGTCGCCCCTTCTCATTTTAAATTGATGACTGCATGCATGTATTTATGGCTTACTTCAAGTGGTACAAATGTGCTATTTCGATCTTTGTCGCCCCTTCTCATTTTAAATTGATGACTGCATGCATGTATTTATGGCTTACTTCAAGTGGTACAAATGTGCTATTTCAATCTTTGTCGCCCCTTCTCATTTTAAATTGATGACTGCATGCATGTATTTATGGCTTACTTCAAGTGGTACAAATGTGCTATTTCAATCTTTGTCGCCCCTTCTCATTTTAAATTGATGACTGCATGCATGTATTTATGGCTTACTTCAAGTGGTACAAATGTGCTATTTCAATCTTTGTCGCCCCTTCTCATTTTAAATTGATGACTGCATGCATGTATTTATGGCTTACTTCAAGTGGTACAAATGTGCTATTTCAATCTTTGTCGCCCCTTCTCATTTTAAATTGATGACTGCATGCATGTATTTATGGCTTACTTCAAGTGGTACAAATGTGCTATTTGCGATCTTTGTCGCCCCTTCTCATTTTAAATTGATGACTGCATGCATGTATTTATGGCTTACTTCAAGTGGTACAAATGTGCTATTTCAATCTTTGTCGCCCCTTCTCATTTTAAATTGATGACTGCATGCATGTATTTATGGCTTACTTCAAGTGGTACAAATGTGCTATTTCAATCTTTGTCGCCCCTTCTCATTTTAAATTGATGACTGCATGCATGTATTTATGCCTTACTTCAAGTGGTACAAATGTGCTATTTCAATCTTTGTCGCCCCTTCTCATTTTAAATTGATGACTGCATGCATGTATTTATGGCTTACTTCAAGTGGTACAAATGTGCTATTTCGATCTTTGTCGCCCCTTCTCATTTTAAATTGATGACTGCATGCATGTATTTATGGCTTACTTCAAGTGGTACAAATGTGCTATTTCAATCTTTGTCGCCCCTTCTCATTTTAAATTGATGACTGCATGCATGTATTTATGGCTTACTTCAAGTGGTACAAATGTGCTATTTCGATCTTTGTCGCCCCTTCTCATTTTAAATTGATGACTGCATGCATGTATTTATGGCTTACTTCAAGTGGTACAAATGTGCTATTTCAATCTTTGTCGCCCCTTCTCATTTTAAATTGATGACTGCATGCATGTATTTATGGCTTACTTCAAGTGGTACAAATGTGCTATTTCGATCTTTGTCGCCCCTTCTCATTTTAAATTGATGACTGCATGCATGTATTTATGGCTTACTTCAAGTGGTACAAATGTGCTATTTCAATCTTTGTCGCCCCTTCTCATTTTAAATTGATGACTGCATGCATGTATTTATGGCTTACTTCAAGTGGTACAAATGTGCTATTTCGATCTTTGTCGCCCCTTCTCATTTTAAATTGATGACTGCATGCATGTATTTATGGCTTACTTCAAGTGGTACAAATGTGCTATTTCAATCTTTGTCGCCCCTTCTCATTTTAAATTGATGACTGCATGCATGTATTTATGGCTTACTTCAAGTGGTACAAATGTGCTATTTCAATCTTTGTCGCCCCTTCTCATTTTAAATTGATGACTGCATGCATGTATTTATGGCTTACTTCAAGTGGTACAAATGTGCTATTTCAATCTTTGTCGCCCCTTCTCATTTTAAATTGATGACTGCATGCATGTATTTATGGCTTACTTCAAGTGGTACAAATGTGCTATTTCAATCTTTGTCGCCCCTTCTCATTTTAAATTGATGACTGCATGCATGTATTTATGGCTTACTTCAAGTGGTACAAATGTGCTATTTCAATCTTTGTCGCCCCTTCTCATTTTAAATTGATGACTGCATGCATGTATTTATGGCTTACTTCAAGTGGTACAAATGTGCTATTTCAATCTTTGTCGCCCCTTCTCATTTTAAATTGATGACTGCATGCATGTATTTATGGCTTACTTCAAGTGGTACAAATGTGCTATTTCAATCTTTGTCGCCCCTTCTCATTTTAAATTGATGACTGCATGCATGTATTTATGGCTTACTTCAAGTGGTACAAATGTGCTATTTGCGATCTTTGTCGCCCCTTCTCATTTTAAATTGATGACTGCATGCATGTATTTATGGCTTACTTCAAGTGGTACAAATGTGCTATTTCAATCTTTGTCGCCCCTTCTCATTTTAAATTGATGACTGCATGCATGTATTTATGGCTTACTTCAAGTGGTACAAATGTGCTATTTCGATCTTTGTCGCCCCTTCTCATTTTAAATTGATGACTGCATGCATGTATTTATGGCTTACTTCAAGTGGTACAAATGTGCTATTTCAATCTTTGTCGCCCCTTCTCATTTTAAATTGATGACTGCATGCATGTATTTATGGCTTACTTCAAGTGGTACAAATGTGCTATTTCGATCTTTGTCGCCCCTTCTCATTTTAAATTGATGACTGTATGCCGTGTATTTATGCCTTACTTCAAGTGGTACAAATGTGCTATTTCGATCAGATATGCGCGGCTGAACAACAAAGCGAAACTCGCGGGCTGGCAAATCCTAACTTAGGATTGGTCCAAGAGGAAATCTAACAAAAGCTATCTGAAAAGCCGTGAACAAAAAATGCGCTGGCAACCCTGTTGCACGAGCAACTCAGAATTATGTCGACAAGCAAAAAAAAAATCTTATTACTGAACCAGTACTAGGCAAGTTTGTACTTATTTTAATGCATTTCTATTGGTGGTTCCAAATATGGTGATGAAATTCAATTCAATATTTTGTGACATTTTGGAACTGTCGTCTGCAAACGCCTGCCGCATGGAAAGTGTTAAGATTAGAGTTAAAACCTAAAGTGAGTGGGAGCAAACATTGATGTCATGTTTGGATGTTTAGCCGGATTAAAATTTGAGAAGTGCATGAGTGTTGGAATCTATCCCATTGACAATACACTCATGGGCACTCTACATAATATACATAAAATAATAAAAAATATTTCTGGATTTGTGATGATGTTGCAGGATGGATAAATATATTTCCCTATTTCCCTCTACTGTCTCATTGACCACGATTGACCATTCAACTGACCACTCTATTGACCACCTGAGAACTGCAATAACATTCATATATAACTATACACACCCTGTGATTTTATGACTTAAAGGCATATTATGTGATCTTTTCCAGAGAGCGCCCTCTATTCATGATTTTTTTAGAAAGTAGATTTTCTTGCAGATTTACATTACTGATCATAAATCGTACATATATTCCAAGTTACAAAGCGATCCGATTCCTAATTACCTCATAATCCTGGTTTTAGAGTGAATTTAGAGTGAAAATATAAACTGTCGTGTTATCCCGACAGTTTATTTTCACTCTAAAACCATGATTTTGAAGTATTAAATTAAGATTTGTATCGCCCTGTTACTTGGAATGTATGTACGATTTATGATCAGAAATGTAAATCTGCAAGAAAATCTGCTTTCAATTTTTTTTTAGATGTGTAGGGCGTTCCCTGGAAAGATCACATAATATACCTTTAAGGCAGGCAAAAATAACAAGTCATTTTTCAAAGTGATTCTAAGACGCATTGCCTCGGTATAAATTAGCAATATCAACCCGGTAAATTCCCTAGCCTCCGGTTACGTGTGACAGACGATTTATATAAGTCTTGGCCCGAGTCTACAAATCATGGTGAGATTAAAGCGTCTCGAGTATATCAGCGGTCAACACAGCTAAACTGTAACACATTGATAATGGGATTTGTAATAAGTCTAAATCTTAGTGATGTCCAGCCGCAGAATAAACAGCTGGGACACAATTTCATCTCCGCATGGCAAAAGAATGTATCTTATATGTAGTTTCCTAACAGTATACTTCCTTTTAACATGATCAAAGTTAGCTTTTTTCTCCATAAATCATGTAGTAGTAAAAGGCAGTATATTACTTTTATTGTCTTTACAAGTTGCAACCTTTTCCTAAGTGAGGATTATTGAACCAAGATAACACAATCCATGTTAAAATGACGTATATCATTAGGAAAGTACATATAAGATACATCCTTTTGCCATAAAAGGGCTGTGTTTTTACGATTGCCTTGCGGACCCGGACACCAGTGGTTGCTGTCTGCCTGCCTGGATACCAGCGTCATCCCCCCTTATAATTTGAAAAACTGAGCAGTGTTTTTTTTCTATGTGTCATTTATTTTTCATAACCCTTTTAATGTCAATGGAAATGAATTATAAGTATCCTGTCAAAGATGTTTAAAATATTGATAAAGGTCACTTTTCATTATTCATTATTAATTATTAATTATTCATTATTCATTATTTCACACATCAATCTTACTTTGATAGATGAGATATATCCAATGATCACCCAATTAAGCTTAAAATGCATTTGTTAAAGATCAGGCGCATTCTGCATGTTACACATTACACTTAAAATCAACCATTTTTTTAAGAAAAAGGGTACTTTTTTAGTGTTTTGTTTCACACCAACAATACTCAGGATTAATTCAGATACCTTCTTCGAACCATGGTTGTTGAGCTCCGTAGCTTCATTGCGACCCATTCATTCAGCGTAGTGTTTACTTCCCTCCACTTGTCACATGACCACCTTTTGGGCGATCACATGACAGCAGGTCATTGTAGATGGCGGGTAGGTCGTAGCTGGTGTCTCTGTTGAGGGTCGGTTTCTGTGTCCTTATTTCTACAGCCTCTCTGATATCTTACACACCAACCAATACCTCGATGCATGTTGACTCCAATCATCACCGCGAGCACAAACGGTCGGTAGTGAGGTCTCTCATGGACAGAGTTGACAAATGAGTGACCACGGACGATGACAAACCAGCAGAAAATAAACATGTCAAGTCCAAACTCAAAGCCAACGGTTACAAACCATGGAGGTACAAAACTCCAACATCCAGAAAACCAAAAACCAAGGACACTAACAATACAGACCAGAGAATTGTAAGCATACCTCAAAGGAGTATCGAAAAAACTCACGCACATCTTCAGGGTCCAGGGGGTGAAAACTTTACACAAACCGATCAACACCATCACATCCTTTCTGGTAAACCCCAAGGACAAAACCCCTGACACTAACAAATGTGGTATTATATATCAAATAGACTGTCCTGAGTGCCCCGAATCTTACATGGGTGAAACTAGCAGAGCCTTTCAAGTGCCACCAGGTTCAAAGAATACTCGAACCTCAAAACCACTCCTCTCACAGCTGTGGCAGAACACTCAAAAGACTCTAAACACAAAATTAAGCTAGACGACGTCCAAGTGATCGCCAGAGAGGATCAGATAAGAGAGGCTATAGAAATAAGGACACAGAAACCCAATCCTGAGACAGGCTACGACCTACCCGCCATCTACGATGACCTGCTGTCATGTGATCGCCCAAAATGCTGTCATGTTTTGTTCACTTTTGGTGCAATGGACCAATATACCTACAAAATATGTGAAAATAATTTTCATGGGCAACTGAATATCGAGCCAAATATTTGTGTTTGCTTGTCAAAATGCTGCAAGATTTTTAAAGATTTGTTTGATTTTTATCGTCATTTTTTTAAAAACATCCGACCGACTCGTCCTGAGAGGTTCGACCCAGCCTGAGAGGCCCATCCTGAGAGGTCCGAACCATTCTGAGAGGTCCGGCCCATCCTGAGAGGTCCGACCCATTCTGAGAGGCCCATCCTGAGAGGTCCGAACCATTCTGAGAGGTCCGACCCATCCTGAGAGGTCCGACCCATCCTGAGAGGTCCGACCCATTCTGAGAGGTCCGACCCATCCTGAGAGGTCCGACCCATTCTGAGAGGTCCGACCCATCCTGAGAGGTCCGACCCATTCTGAGAGGTCCGACCCATCCTGAGAGGTCCGACCCATTCTGAGAGGTCCGACCCATTCTGAGAGGTCCGACCCATTCTGAGAGGTCCGACCCATCCTGAGAGGTCCGACCCATCCTGAGAGGTCCGACCCATTCTGAGAGGTCCGACCCATCCTGAGAGGTCCGACCCATTCTGAGAGGTCCGACCCATTCTGAGAGGTCCGACCCATTCTGAGAGGTCCGACCCATCCTGAGAGGTCCGACCCATCCTGAGAGGTCCGACCCATCCTGAGAGGTCCGACCCATTCTGAGAGGTCCGACCCATTCTGAGAGGTCCGACCCATTCTGAGAGGTCCGACCCATCCTGAGAGGTCCGACCCATCCTGAGAGGTCCGACCCATCCTGAGAGGTCCGACCCATTCTGAGAGGTCCGACCCATCCTGAGAGGTCCGACCCATTCTGAGAGGTCCGACCCATTCTGAGAGGTCCGACCCATTCTGAGAGGTCCGACCCATCCTGAGAGGTCCGACCCATCCTGAGAGGTCCGACCCATCCTGAGAGGTCCGACCCATCCTGAGAGGTCCGAACCATTCTGAGAGGTCCGACCCATCCTGAGAGGTCCATTTGCCCGTTGAACAGGGTTCCTTTTTGTTGTCACCTAAGCCTGATTTTGCAACAACATCGATACTGGTAGACTATTAAATCCTCCATGCAGCAGGATGATATCAACTGACCTGAATAAACCAGTAAAACACTAAATAATTGATCCGTTAGTAGGAGAATACGATATAGTTTGTAGCTGTTTTGCTATTCATTGTGGCCTCATTAAGTATAAGGCTAAATTATGAATGATCACCGATTCTCATTATTTTTTAGTTTGTAAGATAATTTTTATAATAATAATAACAAAATTGTTTTGTTAAAATCGCTCAACCAACTGACACTACTTGAATGGTGCGCCGTTCATAGAACAGGATTTATTGTTCGCTGACCGCAAATTTCATATCACGTCACCCAACCCCCAAACCTAAAAAAACCTGTAATTATCAGAAAAATCACACATAAATGGGGTTTTTTTAAATAATTTTCTTTCAGTGTTAAATACAAGAAGGATGGTAACCAGGGGTAGCGCTGGCTCAAAAATGTCATGGCTCCTATAAATTATTCTAGAAAAAAAACACCTTGTCTTCTTTTCTTTTTTTTTACATGCTACAGCAAACAAACCACATTACCTTTTTGGCCGTATAACACAATCCACTTTACCTATAGAAGCCTTATGGTGTTTTTATAAACCCTTAGGCTCCTGTGCACTATGAAGTACTTGATAAACACACAAATGTAGTTTATACAACCCTTGACTTTTATTAAACCACTTTACAGAGTGAAATGTCGGCATCGTAGTTTCATTTAGATAACATACACGGTGGTCGTAGTCAGTTTCTTCATGCATGTGTCGTTCACATGGGTAAGACTATATACATGCCGGTTTTTGTGAGTTTTGCGAGTACCCCATATACATGCAGGTTTTGTGAGTACCCTTTTGGTACATGGGGAGAATTTACATACTGTCATGCATTGGTACATATGTTGTACCTACATAGGTACTTTTCGTGGTACCACTATAGTATTATGCAATGCAGATTTCTATTCCATATTTTCTACAAGTTAAAGGGGCAACGAGAGGTGTGTATAGGAGGAGTGTGCCCTCAATTTTCCTGGAAATCAGGTTTTTTGTATCTACGTAATACTTCGGCATATATACTAACTACCATCTGACACCGTTTACCATCATTTGCCGTCTATCGTATCAAATTTCACAAGTTAGCCATTACAATATAGATTACATCGAAATTATCAGCACTACTCGCCCCATAAATTGCTTCAACCAAATGTCTATCTAACGCCATCATTCAACCCTCAACCCTTTTCCCATAAATATTATTATACTTCAGGGTTCCTACATACCTTATCTATTGATACCAAAAAAAAATCTTCCAAATTTCATTATCCTTGGCAATCTCTCAGTGCCCCTTTAAGGGAGGGGCCCATGTCACACCGTTATTTTGTATTCCTAATCATTGGATTGTTGCAATGTTATCCATACAAGCGTTAGGCTATATATAGGGGGTGGACAGTGTTGTACGGGCAAAGGGACCTCTCAGGTAGGGTCGGTTGGGTGATTTGTTATTATATTCCAAACATTCTAAAAAAATATTAAACATTTCAAAATTTCTTTTAATAAATCAAAATTTTTCCGAAAAATTTGTCCCGACATTTTCCTTTAAAATATGGGGGAGGGGGGGGGGGGGGGGCGGAATAGGGGAAAATGGGGGGATGGAAAATTCATAAAAATAAATGGTCCGTCGTATTCGGTGCCTTAGGCAACAAATCATTATGTCCTTCTGCGAACACACTTGCGAACAGCGGTACAATTCAGGAAAATTATACATTTAAATGTGCTTTGATGGGAAAAGTAAAGATTTCTAGGATTGTCTATATACTATAATTTACATCAATGTCCATACAATTTATTGTCTGATATAATATGTGCTAAATGTGTGCAAGAACCCGCCGCCATAATGCCTGCTGCATTCAGCCTGTTGATCAACATCTTGAATATTTCACACGTTCGCACATGTTCAATGGAAAGTTATATTCATTTCTCTAAATACATGAATAATATGAATAAACATAAAGTACTTACGGATCAAAGTATTTTAAACAGGTTGACAAACAAGGTGAATAATAAATCTAATAAAAGTGTGTTTTTTAGGCATGACAAACTCACAGCGAGGATCACAACTCTGAAACTTGTTTTAACACTTGTTAATACACTTTCCACGCGGCTATTGGTTTTACTATACAAAACAGATTTTGCAGAAACCTTTCCCAACTTTCAGTCTTATCTCAAGAATAACTGAACCAATACTAAGCATGTTTGTACTTATTTGAATGCATTTCTCATGGCGATTCCAAATAAGGTAATTTTGACATTTTTGTAACATTTTGTGAAATTTTGAAATGTTGTCTGCAGACGCCTGCTGCGTGAAGTGTTAATAGTACATAATCCTAAACCACCATTAATTCTACAATGAAAATGCGATTTATTTTTAAAAAGTGGATAAAAAGTGGAACATTGCCTGGGGGAGAGTTGACAAGTAACAAAGGAAATAAGACAAACATTGATTGGTAAAACAGCAAATGAACCATGTACACTGGCTAGATTAAGGGAAGGGGGAAATCAACCTATTTTAGGTAAGTGTGTACCTTTCTAGTTAGGTGAAGTAGGGATTAAGAAATGGGGACAACCAACTCATTGTTATAGAAAACAAGAGGAACTACTTGATTTCAAATTCAAAAAAGGAAAGCGATGACGGGATGATTTTTTATTTTAAATCATGGCAAATCCTAATTTCTATAACTGTTCTTTTCTGGGAATGAATCAGAGCTTATATTTGAAACAAAGTTGACTTTATTGAAACACGAACAAAACATGCCTTTGTACACAGTTCTAAGCCTGGTTTTTTTCTGAGCCTGTTTATTTGTCAGTATTTGAATAATTCTTACTAAGATTGTGTTAAAGGGACATTGAGAGGTATGTATGGGAGTGCGCCCTCAATTATCCTGGAAATCAGTTTTTTGCATCAAAGTAATACTTAGGCATAATTATACTAACTACCATCTGAAACAATTTACCAACATTCGCCGTTTATCATATAATAATTTCATGATTTTCTTAGTTTTGAGGTGCTGAATTCGGAAGTTATGCTATCGTTTTACATGCGGCATTTCGCGGCAAATCTCAACCCGGAAGTGCCATTATTGCTTATTTGGCATGAAGGCAATGTCGAAATTGTATGACATTTTGGATTTGGGCTATGTTGATGATTATCTTTACGTTATTTGCTCATTTAGTATATCGATATATCTCTAAATGCCCCTTTAAAGGCTCAATCAAACATGTATGTTAATGTTTCCAAACAAATGCTTAATTATAATACATTTTTTTATGAACTTCTCCTGAAATAGCATAACAGAAACATATAACATATGGTGGAGTAATTCCAATATTATTTCCAAAACAAAATGTCAGCCTCCTTCCTGTCTGCAAGCTTCATAACAACATGGATACAAGTACCACTGTTGGGGCCATCAGATTCAAACGATACCATTGAATTCGATTCTGATTTAACCTCAATATTCAGTCCAATTATAGAATAATTGAAAGACATGAAATCAAAATTGTACTACACTTCTCTGAATATTTATAAACAAAAAAAGTAGTTCTATATTTATCTGGAATAGCGGGTACTCATTAAACTTGACTATCCTCTGAAGAGAGCAGTCACTACAAAATCAAAAATCGTGATGAAATGAAGATTCTTGCTATATAGCCTAGTTCAAGATGAATTGATATGCTATCTTCAGTAGATAGCACAAAATTATCGGTTGATAATTAGTGCATTAATATCCAAATTTGAGTAACTTTGATATTAGACCATTTGAATCTGTTTGCGTTATTGCACTCTGGTCCTCTGGTTAGTCCTTTCTGACCATAATCAATCCAAGAACCTATAAGATTTACAAGGATTGATGGATTCAAATAGATTGTTACTTATATAACTAACATTATTCTGCCTCTGTGTAGGCCTCCTCTGTTCAAAAGCCCTTTCAACATGCTAACTTACTCTCAGCCAGAGAGATGTTATGCCCTACAGTAAGTATTCACTGGCCACTTTTGTACATCGCAACCTATACCCTTCCTGCATAATCACCCAATGATGCAATGTGGAGGAACAACATAGGGGGTTTTCACATGCAATCAACAGTGAATTGATGTTAATATCCTATGTCAAACAGGTAGAGAAAAGTAGCCAGTCGAATAGGCACCTGTAGGGCATGATATACTGCATGAGATCTAAGGAGAGAGCAAGAAGAGAACAAGAAAGAATGGCTGCTTTCATGACACCGCAACTTCCTGCATAATTACCCATGATGCAATGTGGAGGAGCAAAATAGGGGTTTTCCCATGCAATCAACAGTGAATTGATGTAATATCATGTCAGTCAAACAGGTGGAGATTGTTAATTAAGGGGGAAAGTAGTCAGTCTATATAATCACCTGTAGGGCATGATATACTGCATGAGATCTAGGAAGAGAGCAAGAGAAGAAAGAATGGCCGCTTGTGTGACACTGCAACCTGTACCCTTCCTGTGTATTACCCGTGATGCAATGGGAATAAGGAGGGACAAATAGGGTTTGTGTCATGCGATCAACAGTGAATTGATGGTAATATGCTAACAGGGTACATATTGTTAGGGACAAAAATAGCCGGTGAAGTCACATGTATGATACGATGCCATGCATAAGATCAAGGGAGAAAGTAAGATGGGTAGCAAGAATGGCCACCGCAACCCATACTCTACCTGTATATTACCCATGATGCAATGTGTGGGGGGGGGGGGGGGGACAACACAGGGTTTGTCCCATGTGATCAACCGTGTGAATTACAGGTAATATGTAACAAGGCAGAGACTGATGGTGATGGGGAAAGAGAAAGATTGCCGCTGAGTGGTCACCTGTGGGGCATGATACGTTGCATGAGATCAAGAGCAAAGAATGATAAGAGGTCGCTAAATTTCTACGCCGCCACAAACGCAACCATTTCACATTTACCCATGATGCAACATGAGAGGGACACTGTAAGGGGTTTACACAATTGTACCTTCCACTAAGAAAACAGGTCCTTCTTATTCCGCAAGAGAATGTAATAAAATGGGTTCCGTTCAGAATAATGTACCACTGACAATACACCTCAACATTGATAGATTTGGGCTTCCTGTCGACTGCCACCGTTGTATATATTGACTTATTTTACATCAATATAAATCCACTGTGACTATGCTATGCGTCACACGGACAGATCAGGTTTTATGAGGCGCATACAATGTTGCTTAAAAACCACGGCGAACATATTTAAATTGCCTTTCAAAGTGAATCTTCGTTTGATTGCTCGCTTTGCTCGTAGCTCGTAGTTTTTGCACACAATTTTCAACATATTTATCAGACGTAGACTTAGGGACCGTTCATTATTTATGGTGGAGGGGTTGGGACAAATTCGAGACTCGTATATTAAAATTACCTAACCCCCCTACAGCTGAAATTGAAAATTACATGACCCCCCCCTGCTAACCAGTAGCTTTTTACACAACCCCCCCCCCCCCCCTCCCCGAAAAAAATCAACTTGTCACATACTCAAGGGGCTGTCTTTACCTTAGGAATTTTTGTTCATGGATACGTTGGCAAATTTTGTTTGTGCCCTATCTGAACGGCCAATATTTTATAATGCCCATTCTTTTATTGTGTGAAATTAGTAATGGCGAGCGTAGCGAGTTGGAATTTTTTTCTTCATATTTATACATTTTGGGTGGTATTGTGAGTCTTTATAACCCAAATAAGTTAGAAAATTATGAGTAGAAACGTATAATCCAGTGAAACATTCTACTTTTGTGAGCATTGGTGCAAAGCAGAGATGAGGTGAAAAGCATGCAATAAATCATTTTTAAATCATGAAATTGGATTTTGTAACATTATACACCCTGTGGCTCTACTGTCTCGATCGTTGATGATTATAGATGTTTTTCCACCCTATCGTCCATATGCTGTCCAGAAGTCATCTCATAGTAAAAGTTTTTGAAGTTGATAGGTTTTAAGAAAATATGCGCGAAGCGCAGACAAAAATTGGCATTTACACTCCAAAATAGCCTCTAAAATCACTCCAATCACCACCATCTTTATAGTTTAAACAAATTTACACAACCCCCCTGTTCAAGAACAAAAAGTTACATAACCCCCCCTATTTCAACATATGAAAGTTACATGACCCCCCCTATAGTTTACCCCCCCCCCCCCCCCCCCCCCCCCCCCCCCTCCACCATAAATAATGAACGGTCCCTTAGCGAGAGTCATTATACTAAAGTTATATTTTGGGCTTTTTACACATAGTGAAAGAATAGGTCAATATGCACATTTCAAGATTCAAAGAAGCTAAGACCTTACAAGGTAACTATCAATACAATGTGGCCTAAAATATATTGTAAGGAAAATGGGTGACACATGTATCTCAACAATTATTTACTGCTCTCAATAACTGCCATTTCATGAAGCACAACAATTCTTCTGTCAAATGTTCAAAATAATGTGCACATAATATGGTGTAGTATTATTCACTTGCAGAGATGTAACAGATGTAAAGTAACATTTCCTGAAAATCAATCAACCAAATGCGATTCATACACTCTATGTAGTGTTGAACCAATCAGGAAGCAGGAATTACAAATACGCGGAGTGCATTGAAAGTGTCCACTGCACTCCGCGTGTGCGCCGTTCAAATCACGCAGTGCGCGTTTTGTTTTGATTCGTTGTTCAAGATTCGCGGGTTCGCCGATTTTCACTGCGGGTGTTAGCAAACTTGTTAAAGTGTTTTTAGTCGTTTTACATAGATCACAATTATGCTTAAATTGTGAATTTTTATTTGTATAGTGTCGTGTATGAATTAGGTCAATGCATGCGTATGTTTTGTTTCTCGAAAAATTAGAAAAATCAATGCACTTGCGCAAATGTTGATATGCTCACAATAGCACTCCCCCTTCGGGGTCGTGCCATTATTCACACATCAACATCAGCGCGCGTGCATTGATTTGTCTAATTTCTCTCGAAACAACACATACGCATTTATTGACCTATAAACGTTACACAGCGACCACGGTTGAGTGCTTGCGAGTGGTAGCAACCATTTATGGGGCTTGTGCGGAGAATAGGCTACAGGGTATCATCCTTCTCCCTATATTTTTAGTTTTGTCCTCTTTTTATGATGAAATATCATCAATTCTGGAAATTTAAAAAATAAAAAATAATAATGATCCAGATTTTCTTTTAAACCTCTAACTCATCCCAAATCGTTTCTTTGACAATTAAACTAACAGAGTAGAAAAACGGGTCAAATTTGGTGGAAAGATCAATGTGCTGGGGATCGAACCTTGGCTGCCCGCACATGGCAGGCAGGCAACTAACTGATTGCGCTAACGGGGGAGGGGGGGCGGGGGGAGCTCGAAAAGTTGCTGGAAACAGTTAACCTGTTCGAGACCATTTGACAGCTCGCCAGATCGTGCCACGAGAATCGTGATGCATACGGCACAGCAGCTTTTTGCTGTGGCCTTTTGTGGCCTCTGGTAAGGTAAGGGTTAATATGGCATAATTTCCTGAAATTCAGAAATTTCCGGAAGTCTTACATCTCTAGTTGCTATCAATCCAGTTGATACTTGCAGTATGTTGACCTATAAATTGTTGCTCATTAATCTGTGCAGTGCGTAGCTGCTGATAGCACCATCCAGATAGCAGGGCAAGATGTTACTTTAATAATTGCCTAGGAGCTTTATCCTATGCTAATCCGCCAAAACCTATTGCAGAAATCTAAGATGCGAACAGCTGCGTGATCCAAAAATAGACCTCAAAATGGTGGCATCGATAAAGTTTTAAGCACTTGGGCGACACACAAAATCCTCTTCTAATGGGGGAGGGAGAGGGCGGATTTTCCGTACAACTCATTTCGACCAATATTTTGGACATTTTAGGGGTGGGGGATTCGAAGTATTTTAAAAAAAATCAAGAAGAAGAAGAAAGAAAAAAAAACCTGACCCTACTTGAAATGTCCATCCGCTCGTACGGAACACCTTGTTTTAGTTTTTTCATTGCCTTAAGGCTACATGTACATTGGTCATGATAGGTTTGAGCACAAAACCTACCTGTTCACTTGTCATGGTGGGAATCTTCTAAAATACTGTCAAATCAGAAATGTTCATTTTAGGGGGGGGGGGGGGTAACCCTAATAATATGAAATATGATGTATATAAAAGTATACAATTTTCAAAACGAAATGAGTCAGAGAATCCATATTTGGTATCAAATTTCACTAAAAATTCTTATTTTTAAATAATTGACCAAAAAAATCACCTTTTTTTGGACAAGGTAACCAGTTTTTGGTAAAAAAATGCCAAAATTGCACCTAAATCATATAAAGACACTTCTCTAGAAACAGTTTTTGTTATTTGTTTCATTTTTTTAGTTTTTGAAATGTTGATCAAAAAAAGGGAAACAATTGCATTTTCGAGGTAATAAAATCAAATACGTTGTTGAGAGTGCATTCAAACGGATGATTACACATTTTATACATGAGTGCCCCTCCCCCCGTCCCTGGGGGTTGTCATAAGATGTTGGAGCATGTCTCGCACACGTTACACTTGCCATGGAAGCTGGAAAATGATTGACAGCACTACCACCAACACAAATTTTTCCCAGCATATATTGTGAAGCATTTAGAATAATAGTACATGATAGCGCCCATTTCTGTGAGTAATAACAAGATAGAAAACTAACTGTATGCCCACCACCTTTATAGCTCTAAAAGCGTAATTACAGCGTCTATTGCCTGTGGTGGTCCGACCGCAGTGGTGCTTGATCACCGTATCAAAGTGCAAAATTGGTGCGAATGCATGTTTGTTACTGCCCACTTATTTTGCAACAATATCTGTGTGCGTACACCATTGGAAAACACATTCAAATGCAAATACAGCGTCCCTATAATACACCACATTGCCATGTAAAGTGTATTTGTTAGCACATATTTTTAGTTATAAAATGTATTTCATAAATTTCAGATATGCAATTGCATGTTATGCATGATCATTATTATAATTTATATTCAACACCAACTAAGCATTCAAATGAGTCCAAACATGCATAGTTTTGGTTCACAGGTACTTGATGAGATAGCCCTATCACCGGGCCTATCACATGTATAGTCTATGTATGTCAGTCAGATGCACATCTCATTTATATCACATGCACCACATGTATGTCACATGTACGCAACATGCATGTCACATGGAGTCATAATTGCGCTCAAACTTTATATCAACACTCCCTGAACCCTCAACTTCTCCAATCAATCTTACATGCTATATATCCGTATGCAAAACATACAAGGCAGTAGACACATTTATAAATAATATGCGGAATCGCACAACATAAATGACTGCGGGAAGCCAAATACTCTCAGTTATGAATCAGACTCTTCTTCCTGTCACCGCGGGGTCAAACCTGATGCCGGGTAATGTGTAAAATGTAGGCTAGATGATCAGAACATTACAAATAGCTGCTGCATTTCGTCTGGAAACCAATCGGTTGCAATTCAACGCTATCAAGGCTCACTTGGGAAGAGACATGTAAGAAAAGCCAGAGTTTTTTACACAAACATCCTTTGTATTGTGAGGACACTATCCCAGCCAGATGAAATCCAATGTTGCATGCTTTATATAGATCTCATGGAATTCTTGGTAAAAAGAAAATTGAAGAATATTTCAACCAGCACAAATAAGCATGTCAGTGGTCCATAAGAGCGAATAGAAAGGCATTACAATCGCAAGTCCACAAATCGGCTGTCAGGATCATGTTGCTGAGAAGAACCATGCCATATACCATCGGATGGGGAGAGGCAAAGTCATAGACACAGAGCAAGATAGTTAACAGAGATGGATTAAGAAAGGCAGTGGAAATAAGAAAGAAGTGGCAACTATCAGGGGCGGCACTGCGGGGAGTCACAACCTTTTTCCCCCCAGTTGCCCCCCTCCCCCAGTCAGCTCTAGCCCGACCACATCATTTTGAGCCGCCAGACAATCGAAAATGTTGAGTTTTAATGTCAAAATTACTATAAAATTCAGAACAAATTAAGCTGATTTCAGGCAATGTTACATTAAAAGGCAAAAATGTGTGCACATTGCACACAAATTTCCCCCCACCCGATTTGTTCTTTCCCCCGTTTGCACCCCCAAATGTTGATGCTGGTGCCACCACTGGCAACTATGAATCGAGATGAGAGGCAGCATCACCTTTCTCATGTTTTTGCTCTCTGGAGAGAAAAAACCCATCTAACTCCAGAATCATCGCTAATAAGCAACCACTAGTGTCGGTAGCAGTTAAAGTTGATCACTCATTACCAATCATGTGTTGATAAAGGTAATGGTGATTGCCAAAACGTCCACATTTATACAGCATGGATTCAATTGAATTAGATACACTGAACCTTTCTCTTAACACACATGGAAGTCTCATAATGTCCAACAGAAGACAAAGGAGTAAGATAAGTGATGTCTGAAGACGTCATTATAACGCTTTATAAATAGGCTGGCAATTTGGTAGCACCATACTATATAGTTTGATCAGTTCCAAATTGGCGAGAAATATTTGTTATGTCTCCGCACGCAAAAGTAATCCAAGTGTACGCGCGCGATTATGTGCACACATGCACACGGTTTAAGACGGACGCACGCATTACGCGTATTATGAACAGTTCGCTTGTTGCCTTCACGTGCATCCACGTTCTTCTGTACTCATTCGCTGCTGTAAAGAGGATTGGCCAATTTGGAACTGATCAAACTATAGCTCAAATGAAGTATCAAATGAAACTTGTCTCTTCATATCTACGCTCCATTCTTTGACTTCTTCTCAATCCCTTGAATTCTTATCCTGTCTTTGAAATGATTTTATAAAAACAACTCCCCACTCAAAAAAACCAAATAACAACCAAAAACCCAAATAAATGTGGTGCTCAGTATCTTTGAGCATCCGGCAGCCATGACGATACAACAGCAAATTGGAGATTTCATTCGCACATGACATATGTTTTCTCTGCATTATTTCTCCCTCCACAATACCAACACAACCTACTTCTTTCTCAAGCACCGGCTCTTTGGTGGATTTTTATTAAATCCTACCCTCCATTTCTCTACGGGCGCAAAATATAATTTTCCACTATTATCTTTTCTGAGCAATACAAAAATGGGCATGTTTTAAGAAGATGGAGGCCATTTGTCACTTTGTGTCAATATTTTTGTGTCGCGTCATATTTCTTTGCAATACGCACTTGGTATGACTACTTAGGCAGTTTAACTCTTGAACTTGGTTGTCAAAAAAACACCCTCGATTAAACTGTAACAAGCATTTTGTGTATTTGAAAACCTATGAGGCCAGTTTGTTCTTGAACCTCTGCATTATTCAACAAAGTTTGTACCAGAGGTGCAGAGTTTGTACCAGAAGTATAGATACGGGTAGGTTAGTTGGCGCGCATTGGAGGATTGGGAAAGGTTGTTGAATTTGGTTGAGTCGGTGTTTGCGATGATTTCCAGAAAGAGTCCGTTCAAGTAAAATATTGCACTTAGAAGAGTTTGCATATATATGTATTGGTTTTTGAGAGCTTCTCAAAAACTTATACGTGTGAGTAAATTATGGCCACACCTGTTTCTAAATGTCTTTGCTGTGATGTTTGTTTATATCTATCTGGTCGTTGATCATTAATGTAGACTTTATGAGTAAAGAATTGTATGAGAAACTCTTGAACTCTACCTTGTCAAATTCTGGACTTCAAAAACCTACAGTAAATTAAATACTCACTGCATAAGGTCTGTTTGAATTATATAAGGATGAAGCAGAAGTAATATCGTTGTTGCATCTCACAAAATAAAAACCTAAAGTTAATTTTCTTTCGATGGCAAGTTCTGTTGGACAATATTCCACCTGAGAATCCCCGGGTCCTGTAGGTGATCTGTCTCTTCAAGAATCACTGGATGTGACCAACTGTGCAGGTTGTGGGTTTCTCTCATTGGTGGTGGAAACAGGGGACGAGTCCCCCCCCCCCCCCCCCCAATTTCATGACCCCTCTATGTCCCCCTAAATTATGCCAAGCGCCGAACATGTGTATTAAAATATGTCCTCGTCCCTCCTTAATTGTCCCCTTCCCCCTTCCCCTAAATGTTGAAGGTTTCTTTTCATGGTGACAAGCAAGATCTTCACCATTTGGCTGCATTGGACCTCATGCGCCATTGCTGTGATCAAGCAACAATTTGAATATTGTTTCTATTTTCTATTTCTTTGTATTTTATTACAGTTAACTCTGCAGGATTTTGTGTACAAGTCAGAATAATAAATGCTTGAAAATTGTTACAATTTAAAACGTGTTTTGCCAGGAACATAAAAAAGAGACACTTATATAACGATGATAAGGAATAACAACTATGTATATTTGTGTGTGTGGTTGTTTTCCCCCTACAGAGAGAGTTTCCTCCAGCACTGATGTCAATGACTCAATACATTATGTATATATGTGTAATTTATGCCAGTAGTTGAGGATGTCTGAACCATATATTATGCAGGTGTATATGCTTTTCTAGTTTTTACCATCTTTACGTTAACAGTATATTATTACGACATTTAGCGGTTATCAAATACGACAACGCTGATGGGTTGGCGCCAAAAGCTGCTACAATATTAATTTGACATTCTTTGAATTTGAGAGTAAAGTCAAGAGCTATTTGGTTTTTTGTTTGTATAAAAAAAAAAATTAGCAACTATTTATGTAATTTATATATCAAAACTGGGATTTTTTGTAAATTATTAATCAAGACTTGAGATTTCATATCACTGATGGTTCTCAAATGTAGCTAGTTATTAAAATATTTTAACCCTTGCAGCCCCGAACCCCATGAAATCCCATTTGAAAACCATGTGTCGCCTCAGGTAGATCTACAGGTACATGACCCCCTGGTCGAGTGGACTAAGACAGTGTATTCCATGCTGGAGGACCCGGGTTCGAATCCCGTCGCCGGCAAGTCCGTTTTTTCCTGCTAAATTTCGTCCCCTTTTGACCCTAATAGTTGTTTCAACATTTCCGCCCCAAAAGTGTACGGGTTATTGCAAGCAAATAGAGGTCATCAGTTGTTTTTTTATTATTCAAGCTTAACAAGATAGCTTCAGCAGGAACGTTTTCCTAAACTTTATTTTTACAATAGCCAATTTTTTTGCACTCTTAATTATTTTTTATTTTGTGTTATTCAATTTCAACAAGATGGCTTCATTAAACGTTTTTAGTGTTAAAATATACATTTTTTGGGTTTCACTTTTTATTTATTATTCAAGCTTAACAAGATGGCTTCAAGAACATTTTTCTAATCCTTTATTTTTACAATAGCAAATTCTTGCGCGCTCCGCGCCAATTATTTTTATACTTCTTTGTTATTCAATTGGAACAAGATGGCTTCAGAAACGTTTTCTGGACCTTTTTAGTGTTAAAATATACATTTTTAGCGCGCTACGCGCAAATTAGTTTCACTGTTTAATAATCAGTCAAGCTTAACAACATGGGTTCTGTAACGGTTTGTTAAACCTTTCTTTGTACAATAGCCAATATTTTCGCGCTACATGCAAATTCTTTTTAATTTATTAGCAATTTCAAACCCTCACGCCGTGTTGTTTGCTTTTGCAAAATTGAAGGGAAAAAATCCAATTTTGAATGATATTGATAATAAGCCAATATTGATTGGAAATGAAGTTTTGACGGCTTTTCAGTAAAATATTGGTCAAAATTACACACCAAATCGTACCAAATAGGTACCAAACTAACGCCTATGTTAGTCAATGCTTCGCTGTATTGGCAGTGCAAGTGAGGAGGGACAGGCCTAGGTAACACCCTATCTGCCCTTTGTTGAGATTTTGTTCAGTATAGCGCACTCTGTCAGACCGTCCTCCAGAAGTAAAGCGTAAACTGTCAATCATTCGTGACTATTCATGACCTCACACGATGTGATCGTCGCGATCCAGCGTCCTTCCCAACTGATCTGATTACAATATTCATAAAATGCAAATAACGCCAAGCCCCTCCTCTGTCACTGTCAGACGAAGCCATCCACAATTTAAAATTCGTATTTTGTTCCACGTAAAAATTAATTTCAAATAACCAATTTTGAATGTTTCGTGTCATATAAGAACTAAATTCTGCTATCATCAAAGCAAATAAGTTTTACTCTAAATCACAATCAGCTTTTTTTTACCATTGATGTACTATTTCTGGGCCACAAATCATGTTTTGAGCCGATAAAATCCACCACGTCTTAGGTCGTCTGGTTTGCTACGACCATGATAGTGCGCCCCCTCTAAAATCGTCCTCCATCAATTTAAGCATAGTAAACGGGGGACTTTGCCTTCAAGATATTTGTCCCATAGTTATATAGTCTCTGGGAGAGAGCAAATACACCAACGCTAACCCTTGGCATGAGTTAATGTTTGAATAACGAGCTTGGCTCCACCTCACCTGTTATTTTACATTTCATGCCGAGGGGAGGGGGGGTAGACAATACCGCACTTGTTTCATTTACAAATTGGGTAGCATACACGGGGGCCTGTTTCATTATGGGTCTTCGTGAAAATCTGTTTTATCCTGTCTTTCATAGATGTATTTCCAAGTATTATGAAAAGGTTGGCCCTGTATCTCATTTTGACTAATACTATTGTAAAAATATCAAAAGATAAACTGTATGCCTTGTACGACGAGGCTCCCTGTACTGCGAAGCCAGCCTTCGTGGCCTCTAGCGAAACCGACAGACATGTTTAGGTTCACCTCCATATTTGACCGAATGTGGTACAGTTAAGGGAGATTAGATACGGCCCCTAGACCATGTATGCTTCAAACACTAGTATCTAACCTGGTCTGGGAAGAGTGCCCAGAAACCATTAGTATCCACCAAACACTGGCTATGTGTAACTAAACGCTACCGCGGATTGCTAAACATGTCTAAAAGACTATCATCACTCCGTGAGGAGTCCGCAACACAGCCTACTTTACTACATAGTCACTTACTTATATATGTAAGCCAAATACCATGCATATGGAATCTATGGTGTTTTGGGGGATATTTTATGTAAGTGAAGACCATGTCAATATATGAAGACCATGTCAATATACAAAATTGGCCCTCTATAAATGATCAAAAGCTAATTTTCAATACTTATTGTATTCACAACGGAGAATTTTAAATAACAAAGTCACAAATACTTAAATAAACCCTCAACATGTTTCTTGATTTGATTGTTTGTATCACTGCTCTTAATAGGCCTCCTTTATTATTCAAGTGATACAACAATTGATGTATCTATTTCTAACAACTGTTTTCTGCATTCCTGCTGGGCCAACGGGTGGGGAGGCACCCAGGGGTAAGTTGGTAGTACTAACATTTAAAGTATACATATGACAGTCTGAAGATGCCTCTGATGGTCTTTTTACGATACCTTCATTTGCAAGTTGGATTAGTTCATATGACACCTATTCTTCTTATTCAAATTGGTTACCAAAGCTGCCACTTTGGAAACCCTGATTACACATCATAGCACATCCCTATCAAAGTTGAGCACCCTCCCCCCCCCCCCCCCCTCATTCATTATGACCATTGAAATACTAGCAACAGGAAATCCTTAATTCCTTTACCAATAACAATGATCCATGATTAAAGCTCCAATCAAATTGCAGATCTTTAACACTGATTCAATCTTATTAGAGATCCTTATCTTAGCTTAGCCTACAAATGCGATCATGTATAGCCATTGAAATGATTCATGGTCTGGCGGGACTTTTGAACAGGTATATCAATAACACTGTTCAATCAAATACTGTATTAAACCACAAATGTTTGCATGCATTTAAATTTATCTAATTTTGTGAGGAGCAATTACTCACAAAATTGTCATGCCATAAATATTTCCAATCTACCTTGTAGCAGTCATTTGTCATTTGTTTATATTACATTTCCAATTGCAATATGTCAGCGCATCTCGTATGATTTTGAGCATTTATTTGAGACAAATGTATAAATCAAAATATGTATGCACATAACTTTCTAATTACTTGGCAATAAATATGATTCAACATATTTGGTAAATCAGTTGGGATTACAATTGATTTTGTGAAACCCGGACACCAGGGCTGTCACCACGCTGGTCGGCGCCGGTCGGGTGTAGCCGGCACTCACGCTGGCCGACCGGCACTAAAAAAAAAAACGGCACTAAAAAAAAATAATAAAAAAAAAAAAAAAAATTCCCCCTTTTTTTTCTTCTATTCTACATGGATAAAATCATTAAACTGCCTCATAAAATAAGAAATTATGTGGCAGGAACCCCAAAATAGGCCAAATTGCATTACAAAAAACCTAAAAAAACCCTAAGCAGGCCCCTGGACCCCGCGCCGTGATCCGCTGTGCTCCGTTCGCTACACTCACTCTGCTCGCCATCAGTAAAATGAGCCGGCACTCAAATTGCCCTGGTGACAGCCCTGCCGGACACGGAACCTATAAGCTGGTTTTTTGTTTTAAAATATTAAGGAAGTATTCAATAATCACCAAAAAAATGTTTTAAAAAATGTACTATTGGGGAACTCTTTTTATAAGAGGTTAAAGTTGGGACCGTGAGGGGAAAAATCCCAAAATATTAAGGAAGTATTGTGTGTGTGGTTGTTTTCCCCCTACAGAGAGAGTTTCCTCCAGCACTGATGTCAATGACTCAATACATTATGTATATATGTGTAATTTATGCCAGTAGTTGAGGATGTCTGAACCATATATTATGCAGGTGTATATGCTTTTCTATTTTTTACCATTTTTACGTTAGCAGTATATTATTACGACATTTAGCTGTTATCAAACACGACTACGCTGATGGGTTGGCGCCAAAAGCTGCTACAATATTAATTTGACATTCTTTGAATTTGAGAGTAAAGTCAAGAGCTATTCGGTTTTTCGTTTGTATCAAAAAATATTAGCATCTATTTATGTAATCTATATCAAAACTGGGATTTTTTGTAAATTATTAGGCCAAATAAAAAAAATACCAGTTTCTCGTCCCCGCCCGCTTCTTTTTTGCTGGCCGCCTCCTTTTTTCTTTTTTTCTTTAAAAAAAAAAAGGGGGGGGGGGGGTTTTAATTTTAATTTTTAGAAAACCCTTGTATGTCTGTATGTCTGAAATAAGAGACAATGTTAAGTCAAATAAATTTATAAACATTTGTATTTTGTCTTTCTTTTTGTTTTCAACAAAGTTGTAGCCAATACAAGTCTGAAAACGGTGTTAGAAAAGGTGGCTATCATTTAAGAAACAACAGCAACTGGAAAAAGGTCGAAAGCGGAAGTATTTTTTTGTGGAAAATCAGTCCGCCATTTTGGATCCGCCATTTTGAAGGAAAAAAAGGAAACAAAAAAAGGGGCCTCCTCCTTCCTTTTTTCAAAAAGCCCGGACGAGAAACTTTTTCTTTCTTTTTTGGCCTTAATGATCAAGACTTGAGATTTCATATCACTGATGGTTCTCAAATGTAGCTAGTTATTAAAATATTTTAACCCTTACCGTCCCAAACCCCATGAAATCCCATTTGAAAACCATGCGTCGCCTCAGCTCTATATCGCCGGGCGCTCACAGCAGGTGATAAATGCGCACAGAATTGTTAATGGGTAAATATGGGTGTGTGACCCCCTGGCCGAGTGGACTAAGACAGTGTATTCCATTCAGGAGGACCCAAGTTCGAATTCTGTCGCCGGCAAGTCCGTTTTTTCCTGCTAAATTTCGTCCCCTTTTGACCCTGGATAGTTTTTTCAACATTTCCGTTCCAAAAGTGTAAGGGTTATTACAAGCAAATAGAGGTCATCGGTCTTTTTCAGACATAACCCAAGCAATGGCATTTATAAACAGGTTTTGCACCAACAAACATTACTACCTCAATCACTTAAGGTATACCTGACCACCAAACATTCTTGGTCATTGAGTCTCTTATAGATATAGGGTGGGAGTTAAAAAACACCTGCAATAGTAGAAAGAAACTATCTTTTTTTCAAGACCAAGTTGAAATTTGGAACTTTTCAAACATAGTCAGATAAACATATTCTTTGTCAACTTCATTATGATATAAATAGACATCAAAATGTAAAATATATATTTGCTATTTACCCAAGCTGGGAACTATAACCACCTCTGGAGATGGTTATAATAAACCGTTTATTGGTGATAATTGGTTTATCAATAATCCGATTATTGTGTGCTTCCCCAGGAGAACTTACCGGAATTGCAATTTCGTACACAGAAAATACCGGAAAATTCAGTTCTGTGGAAACACGCCGATTGTTTCCCCCATACCAATGGTTAGTCTCATCTTTGTATACAATTTTGTGAAATTTACAGAAAAATGTTATAATACCGAGTAGATACAAGTTGTCTGTAAATTAAGTAACTTTTGTATGGCATATTTTAAGTGGCACTTTGAAGTCAAATTAATAAGGTTTATGACAGGCCTACTTTCATAAACCAAATTATTTACTAGGGCAGATATTCTCTGGGTCCCCTTTTGCACAATGCGTCCGTGTGTCTTGGTTACCATTTATTGGGCCAATCAGCATCCTTGCTTGCATGCCCCCAAATTTTGGCCTTTGTTTGATTACTGGGAGAGGTTCCGAGCTTATACCTCTCTATTATTCCCATCATATTTCTTATCGGCTTCAAATTCCACTCCCACCCACCCAGTACTTCGATAGGTTTTATGCTCTTCCTATTTCTTGTTGGTTACATCCTTGATCATCTTGCATTGTTACTTGCTCAAGCAAACCAGTGAGCAAACTGAATCAAACCAGACCACCATACCAAACCAAGTGGGTGGTTGCCGTTAGAATATTTACCTATGCATGACTAGGCAACAAATTGGCTATTTATATTTGGAACTTGGATCAACATGGAAGTTGATGTTTACTTTTCAGTGCAGATTTTGGTCGGATCATGTCAGTTCAGATTTCAGTCTGATTTCAGTGCGTTTTGCCTCTGTCAAAACTATATAAGGGAATAGATTGCCAATGCAGCCGCTATCGGCGTGGAATTGGGCTTATTTTGGCCGTACGCCGCGGCATGTATTTCTATTGGCAAACAGTAAAGGAGCGAGAGCTTGAGGCTTGTTTTTGGAGTTTAAATTGGCAACACTGGATGCACGCCCATGTCGTGTAATGTCACAGTACTAGCTACCAGCAGCAGCGTAAAATCGAGTTATAAACGTGGTGGTTTCACATTTATTTTTATTTGTGAAGGAGTTTTAAAATCGCGATAATGACAGATGTCCTCAATGAAAATAGCTGAATTTGGAATCATTTTGAAGAGAACTGTATATTTATCGGTAAAAGTGAAATATTTTTTGTCAAAATTGTGAATATATTTGTTAATTCTTCGCCCGATGAAATTTTGATTTTATAGCACCGAAAGAAAATAAATCGAGAGTAATTTTCACATTTTTATCGTCATCTCAGGAAAAACTTCCTGCTCAAGAAATAATACTTATGTGTTATCCTTTCTCAATGTAAGGTTAAACAATCTTAAATTCAATTAAGTGAGTGAAGAACTCGGCGTTTATGTAGACCCATATATTCTGCAAAGATCCCAAAATGGCCGTTTTCATAAACCTGCACGATCAGTCTGAATATCACAGACAGTAGGGTGTCCGGTGCTATCGTGTTCCCCAGTAGTCCACCGAATGGCCTTATATGAAACCTAGATGAAAATTAAGAGATAAATATTCCAAGACATATTCCGACCGATCCCGCGGTCAAATGTTGCACATTTTTATAAATTCGAAGTTTGAAACATTGTTTAATACCCGTCGTATATGCCTATTCATATATTTTATTTTATAAATAATATTTTGACTCATAGAAACTGACGTGACCTGGCGTGAATAAAGCAGCTATTTTTTATACTGCGTGAAAGAACGGTAATTGCGAAAGCTGCTCTTCGTAAGCTTGAGTTCAAAGTTCAAACCGTTCACCGTTACAATACGTGGCAGCTATGAGAAATCACGCAGCAACAAGTACGACTCGTAATAGCTGCTTTTCGTTACTCCGTTGCTGGTAACGTGTGCAAACATCGAGAGGTCGATATTGGCACAGTAAACAATGTATCGCAATGGGACACTCATCCGATGAAGAAAATACGTCCAAATTGCGTTGGTTTTGCCACAACAAGAATATATCTGGTGAAATTCGGTCATTCAAAGTATCAACATTCCTCCGGTGTGTGTTGTTTTGGGTTGATTTGATCGGATATTAGGCAGAAATCCCACAGAAATTTGTTGCAGATCATGGGCCTGGCCGCGATATCCTCAACATTCATACCAAATGCTGCTGGCTCGCATAAAAAGTGCTACCGATACTTCACTGACTCATCCAAGCAAGTCCGTACCAAGAAAGCAAAAGAAGAACAAGTAACTACACCTATACAGGTTAGTAAATATTTTACATTGCGGTTTTTAAGCTTACTACTGACAGTGGCAAAGTAAAGCAAACAGACAGACAGACAAACAAATTGATGATGATGAATGAAATGTATGATGAAATTGATGGTCGCAAAATCACTTTTACATTTGAATCATAGCCTCATCAATCATCATAGGCTAGCTCTATGTGTGAGAGCTATGTCATGAAAGCAAATATGACTATGAGTCATTATCAGATATTTTCATCAATATTTTCAACTTTTCTGAATAAGATTTATAAATTATAGACTTTATAGTCGGTCAAACTTTTTCTTCAAATATTCCTGCTATAGTAAAAACACGACGTGAACATATGCTTCATTTCGTAGCTAATCTACTAAAAATACTATAGTCCAATAATTGAACGAACAACACGCTGCAGCACAAAAACAAATATGACCGAGCCTGAAATTATCACGCTCATGCCAGTTGTGCGCGCTCCACCGTCCACGCAATGTACGCAATGCGCTGCTTCAATGTGTTCGTTGAATTAAAAATCCGACTATAGTCTATAATTGTAAACGCTTAGCTCTGAATCCTAGATAGTCTATGTTTTATTTCGTAGCTTCTACTAAAAATTCTATAATCAAAACAAATAATTGTAGATCATCATCAGGGCGCTGGAGTTCATCCAAAGGTAACATGGCCGCATTCCAAAAACAACAGGGGCACCAGCCGTTATAATACTTACAGGTGCATGGGACCCAGATAGAATCGTGACGTGATGATTGACAATTATTTGTTTTAACATTGACTCCAGTTTTCGATGCCATTTTTCTGGAAAATGCCATCAGACGGCGGAGCTATCGACATTTTTTTGCGAATTTTGACTCGTTAATGAGTTCTGAATCCTAGCTCTCTGTGTGAGAGCTAATTAATGAAATGAAAGCATCAGTGTCAGATATCTTTCTAAATATCTCAACCTGTTTCAATTTCTAAGAAATACTGGCATGAATTTCCCTTGGTGTTACAGGAAAAATATGACATGGACTGTCTATGTTTCATTTCATAGCTACATGTAGTAAATGCTAAAGTTTTATCCCGACACACGTATGTGATGTGGTCACAACTTTGTACGTGTACAGAGAATTTTGAAACAACATAGTTATTCTTGATCTTTATTAAGTGCTATTTATAATCAAAACAAACAATTGTCGATTGACTCACCGAGATCAGAGTGGTCACGTTCATCCCAAGGTTTAACACGGTCTTGCGACGCACTGTAGTCCAAAACTCCAAGTGCACAGCGCTGTTAGGGTCATGCAGGTATCGCCAGTGGCGTACCGACCGGGGGGGGGGGGGGCAAGTTGCCCCCACTGGCTCCCATTACCGGGACGCTAATTTCCCAATACCGGGACGCTAAATTTGCATAAGGAAAAAAATTACCTAAAAAACTGAGGACTTGGCATTATTTGTTGACTGTTGTGCTTTTTGGACTGCAAAATTTTGTGGACCCGTGCAAAATTTTGTAACCGTGCGAAAATTGTGACCGGGCAAAAATTTGTGACTGTGCGAAATGTTGTGACTGTGCGAAATTTCTTGACCCTGCGAAGTGCGAAATTTTTTGACCCTGCAAATTATTTTGACCCTCCCCCCCCCCCCCCCCCCCACCACTTACGTGAAATTCACGAGGTGACTGACTGGGAAAAAATTTGGGGCAACCTTTACGACAATTTACGCCACTACCGGGATGATACGCCACTACCGGGACGACATACTTCTGCCCCCCCCTGGCTCACATGCACACGTACGCGCCTGGGTATCACATGTACATGTACACTAGGGATCTTTTTAAGGGAATGATTTGAAATGATCGACACATATTTTTGTTTTGATTATAACATGCAATAATACTGCTGATATTTTATTATTTTTTGTGAGTATATCTTTGAAATTGAATGTATTTTTTTCTATGGATATTTCATATGGATACATGTCATTTGAACCTGTAACTGTTACAGAAATAACCATGAATTTGAACGATTCACAATCACAACACACGATTAAAATGTTTATACATTAACCACCTGTAACTGTTACAGAAATAACCATGAATTTGAACGATTCACATCACAACACACGATTAAAAATGTTTATACATAACCACCAAATGTACTTCAATTTTCTGAAAAATATAAGCTTGCCACTCAAGATTGTTGAATTCTACAACTTTAGCGAACAAATCTAAAATGATTTTGCTAAACACTGGGCGCTTATTAGGGATAATATGGTATCTCATTCTTATTCTTCTTTGAGAATTTTTTTTTATATTTTAATTTTTTATTTGGTTTGTTGTCATTTCAGCTCCCTCTACCAGCTCTCGGTGAACCATTTCAAGTGACGGACAAAATGGTGCAGGATTTGGGGATTTTGTGTATAAGCTTTACGGCCAGAAGGAATATCAAAGAGTGAATGACGCAAGGATATTTACTTGGTACTTGGTATTGTAATCCATATACAGCTGTAAAGCTAAACTTGGATGCGGTGCAGTGATGACGTCATACAGCAAGATTGTGCAAGTAAAAAGGTGGACAATGGAGAGAGAATAAGATGTTTTCAATGGCCACTAGACAAGAGAGTGTGATGCCACCCAATGATGACGCCTTGCACTTAGCATATTTGCAGAGCCAACTATCAGGCAGCTATATACAAGCACAGCCTTGACCAGAACCCTATACCTTCTCCTGTGGGCCATGGATGGAAGACTCTTGATGAGACGAGTGAGATTGAAATTGATTGGATGGAACCGCAGTCTGCTCAAGCAAGCATCCTTGAGCTCTCATCTTGCAATTGCAAAAAATCCAAGTGTAAAGAGGGGTGGCAGATGCAAGATGCTGTATTTCATTGGGCAACCCCCGTACAGAATTCTGCACCTGCAATAAATGTGAAAAACCGATTCGCTGCCAGACAGGGGCGTAACAGAGGTTGGGTTGTCAGGGGGGGCACAGCCAAAAAGATTCCTGGTTAGAATAATTCCGTCCCGGAATTTTTCGTAAAAGGTTGCCCCAATTTTTTTTCCCAGTCAGAATTTCACGTAAGTGGGGGGGGGGGGGGGGGGGGGGGTGGGGGGGGGGGGGGTGTGGGGTAGGTACACAAAATTTTGCACGGTCACAAAAGGGGGGGTAGGGTCACAACATTGTGCACGGTCACAACATTTCGCACGGTCACAAAATTTCGCAGTTCAAAAAGCACAACAC